>NW_011627381.1:1678839-1926137 GCF_000204515.1 Acromyrmex echinatior | reverse complement strand
ATATATATATATATTATATGTATATTTTTTTCCTTAAAGAAGTTTAATAAGTACTCTAAGTATTTTAAATTGATTAATGATTAATTATTTATTTTGAGTATTAAATATATCTACTATGTTGTTAACAATTAAATTAATACTCACTGAATAATACTTATTAAATTTTTTTTGAGGATTTATTCAAACTATATTTTAATTGTTAATATAATATAAACCGTCTAAATTCTTTGGAGTAGAAGCTCATTTTAAAGAATGAAAGTTGAATCAGTAGTTTTGAAGAGAGTGGCTTAATTTTCAATTTTTAACAGAAAAAAAGATTTCACTCTTCGGAGTGACAATTCACTCTAAAAGTTTTAGAGAAAAGGGACGTGTTCAGAAAAAAATCATCCGAGTAGTCCTGTGTATCATTTTTCTTGTGTAACATTCGGTAAACAACAAGAGTAAAATGATACACAGGAACACTCAAGTAGAATAGCTCAATGTGTTACTTTGATCGAGGAAAAAAATTGATTACAACATGGAAATCTTTGCTTCTACTAACAACTCGTCGCTATTATCTCGTTAAGGCGATGCCGGAATGGTGGTGGGCCGAAGCCAGGAATGACTATAATCATTTGGCGACTCTTACGCGCAGAGTGGATACTTACATCTCGGGCATCGTGCTTATGTCCTTTGCTATAGACTTGTACTTCATCTGTATGCAATTGCTGTTTTCCTTCAAGTACATTTTCTATCTAACATATAATTTACAATAACAATTTTATCTTTAAACATATTATACATCGAGTTTCTTAGATCCAATATAAAAAATTTCATCTGTGCTTTTATATATGTATGTATATACAATATATAATATTTAGATTTATATTTCTAATTAATTTACGACATTACTAATTTTTATTGTGCTTATTAGCTTTGCCTGAATATAAAACAGTATTACGAAATTTTATATAAAAAATTACACCACACAAGAATTTTTAGGGTGTAGAACCCACAAAGTTGAATGAATTTTTCAAACGGTAGATCGTAAAAGTTGAATAAATTTTTTTGACAGTCCAATACGTGGTAGCATACGGAAAATCTATTTTGGTTTTTCCTTCGGCTTTCTTTTGGCGAGAACAATGGCGGTATCCCTGTACGCGGCTTCTATTCATGATGAATCCCGTCTACCAGCACCGATTTTGTATAGCGTCACTAGTTCTGGTTACAGCAATGAGGTTTGTTTTGAGAAAAATATTATTATACTATATATATGAAATGTTATTAATATATATAGTATAGATCGATTAATCTTCATAACTAGACACGCGATAATTTGAGAGAAAAAGTTCTAAGTAAAAATTTAATATCTGTCAACATGTATCTTCTTTATGCGTTAATAATAAATTAAAAACTTTTCATTAAAGAAAATTAAGTTTCTTCTCTCATAATAAAAAAAACTTGTGGGGATCTAAAAGATTATATGATATCAGTTGTAAGAAAAAAAAATAATGAATGTTATTTATTTATAAGATTATTATATTAATTTTTTCGATCGTGTTTTTACTTATATATAAATTCGTACAAAAATTTGTATGTAAGTTTGTATGTAACGTTTAACGTTGCGCAGGTCTCAAGATTCTTGACGCAAGTAACGACGGATAATATTAGCTTGACGGGAATGAAGTTTTTTTCCATAACGAGAGGCCTTGTATTAACCGTAAGTAATGACAATTTAAACGAGTTAAATGTAGCTTAATTATTTGACTAAAAGCAAACTTATCGCGCTGTAAAATACGATTAATTATTTGCATATTATTCATAGTTTGTCTCTATTACATCTTCTTTTGAAAAAAAATATTTTGAAAATATGTATATTTATTTGCTATAATGATATTTTATTTATAATTTATAATTTAACTGAACAAATACTATTCTTTATAATTAAGACAAGATTTAGATTAATTTTAAATAATAGTTATGATTAATACACCTTGTACAACATCTGAATGATAATATAGGTTGCAGGAACTATCGTGACTTATGAACTCGTTCTGGTACAGTTTAACTCCGTCCAACAAGCGGACCAGACGAATATAACTGCTTGTGAGGTGAGGTAGAGAGGATTTTCGAAAAGGAAATCGATATCACTATATTGACTACAAAACACAAAATTTTATTATAATAAATGCTATCATTAAATAAATTTGAACTGCATTACATACATTATTGCATTTTATGGTATTTTTTTTTATTGTTCCCTTCTTTTGTAACCAATTTCCATAAATTGATTTTGTATACAATAAGATCTTTCTCTTTCATATTATTAACTTTTATATTATATTTTGTATCTTTTATATAGGTAAAATAAAACCGCTGGAGTCCTCTATATTTTCACTTATGGTAATTTTTCTGCAATTTTACATAAGGTAAGTATATGAATTGCGCTATGACATAAAGTTTTTTTTTTATGATATAACTTTTACTTTATCCGTAATCTCTCTTTATACGATTTTATTTCTTGGTTTATACCTTTTGTTCTAGTTTTCCTTTGGATTTCATTAACTTGATATATATTCTGCAGAAAAGTGAAAAGGATATTTCATCAGTGTTGAATTTAATATTGTTACAAAATATGTATGTATACCGCACTTATAGATTTAGCTGCGGAGAACGCAACGTCATCCGCAGGAATGGATTAAAAGAAAATATATTTTTATCTGTTGATAATGCGGCAATAATTGTGTAAATGTTGCTGTGAATGAATTAAAAAATGTTATTTAAATGTAGTATTTAAGAATTGTACAAAGTAAAGTTTATACAACAAAAATTATATTTATGTAGGAATAGTGTATTAGATTTTGAAAGATTTTATTAAAATTAAATACATTGAATCCTTAATTTACCTGAATATAAATGTAAAAATGATTGTATACAATACATTTATATAATTATGAAAATTTATGTAAATTTATTATAGAAATTGTTTCGACATTGTGTTGTGAATATTAGGAAATATATCGAAATAATTAAAGCAACAATTCTTGTGACGAATTTCTATTATAATAAATATTTCTTGCATAATTGTCTTACAAAATACATATTTTTATAAAATAGTATAATTGTGAAAATAACATTTAGTAAAAATTGCGTCGAGATGAAAACATATGGGATGGGATTTTAATTTTAATTAATTTTACTTATATTATATTTTTTATAATCTAGATTATAATATTTGCCTTTTGTTGATGTTACACTATTGCATACTTATTTGTTCATTGCGACATTAAATTGTAGCAGCACAACTTCATACGTTACAATTGCACCAGCCACCTGTACATAAATTTATAAAAATAAATGATGTTCATAAATAAAAATATTGAAAAATAAAAGAACACATTAAAAACACAATATTAAAAACATTAAACTATTAAATTTTCTTTTTTTTAAATGTATTAATGCAATAACTAAATCGAGTACTTTATTATGCTCTGTATATGTGAAATAATATAGATATCACTATCGTAAAATGATTTTGTTTCTTAAAGAAAACTGTCGTATTGCATATGAAATGCTAAAGAATTTTTTATTAAATCTTGATTTGTTTTTACCGCCAACAGAAAATTCCGTGTAATAGAAAAGAAACGCATTCCAGTGAGCGTGATGTTATCAGTGCTGAGTAAATGAAGCAGCCTTTCTGTCTGTAAAACGATCGTATAAATTATTATATATATATATATATATATAAAATTGAGCAAATTAATTAAATAATTTATACGCGCAATACATTGATAATTTCAAAACATTACTATTTATTTACTTTTTTTTTACGTCAATGAAATTCAAATGATTTACCTCTTTGTCATAAGTAGATGCTGAACAAGTAAATAAAATCGGCAATATTACTTTACTTTGATCGTGAATCCTAGCAGTGAGCAGGGTGACGATCATCGTTCTACCGATCAGAAATAGGAAGGACTCGAAGAAGTATATATCGCTAATTATGCCATTGTTCGATTTTCTGTAAAAATCCAATAAAGAGAATCGAAATCAGACATAATATAATAATAATAACTTTATAAATTAATATTTACTGATGATATTAATATGTGTGTATTAACATGTGTATTAACTTTATGGAATTTATTTATATTTCTATAAATTATATTCATATTTCTATAAATAACTAAAATAAATTAAAAATTAATATAATAACTTTATGTAATTATTTTTTTTAATAATCACGTACTACTTACGATAATCCTTTGAGTAGCTGTAAACAGATGAAGTAAAGATTGTTTACAAACGACAAGAAAATTATAGGTGAGATATCGTTGTCCACTTTTTTCACCATGAAACTAAGAACAGCATAATCTTCACGCAATTCAGACCAGTCTATTGGTCGATGTTTCGATATAGAACTAATCACGTATTTATTCAATGTTTTGTATCTTTCAGCCAAACCGGTAGCTACCTGAAAACTCCGACCACAAGATCGAATTAGTTACAATAAGATTGGAAACGTTTGATTCTGAACAGAGAAAGAGATATTGTTGAACTATTTGCAAAGTTTTATTACCATTGCGATGAAAATGTCAGTAAAATTCCACGTAAAAGTCGCCAGTTTGCTGACGATAAAAATGAAAATACCAAGCGCCAAGTTATATTTCACTGAAAATAAAAATTCTAAAGTTTTGAAGTAACCAAAGTTTTTCAATAAATGTAGGAGAAAAGAAATACAACGATTAAATAAACAAGTCTTTGGAGAAAAGGTTGTAAGTTTGATTACTTTATAGGTATTGCCAAATAAACCGGATTGCTGTTAATAATGCTAAAGAAAATAATTATTAAAGAAACGGAAAAATTGCAAATCTATGTGTATAAAAAAGTTATAATTATTAAGCTAATTGTAGCTATTTTATATTGTAATAAAACATTTTAATACTTTTTGTGCAATCAATTAATTTATTCAACTAGATTATTATGAAATTTTAATTAGCATTAAATTTATCTGCAAGCGATACTTTTAAATTAATTATAGTTAAGAGATTGTTACACTTACGAATCTCCAATATAAACGCGTGCGAAGACATACAATAAATTTCCAAAAAATTGAGAAACGTCGCATTGTCCGATTTGCCGCTCCAATCATATTTTTTGACATGTACTAATATACTTAAGATATGTTCAATAAGAGCCACAAACAGAATGGAAGCAGCTATCAAGTAGAGTTTCCAACGGAGTTTTGGTCGTTCCATCTTGTTACTACAAAAGCGAAAGGTTCTGATAAATGTATATATTAACAGAACTTGTAAGGCAATGCAAAATTAATTGACTTTAAAGAGAAATATTGGAGTTTCCAAAAAGAAATAATTGATTTAAAAAGATGATAACTCCGGCGAAGTCTTTAAACATTTATGCCGTTTGAGGCAGATTACAAGCAATGATATCTTTTGATAATGAATGCTACAAACACGCGATTATTTTATCATATTTGCCTATCTGGCAGTATTAATGAGTTTAAAGTTGGTCATATCAAATTATATAGTTCTCTAAAGTAGTTAGTAAAGTAGTCTCTAGTAACTCTAAATTCTTTAGAGTAAAATCTCACAATTTGACAATTAAGCCAGTCTTAAAAAAGAATGATTCAATTTTTAATTTTTAAAAGAGATTTCTCTTTAAAATGACTAAATTTACTCTAACAGTTTTAGAGAGTACGTAATGTATTTTTAATTTTTTATATATTTTGAGAGAGAGAGAGAGAGAGAACGCATGCAATTATAATAATATTGGAATTATCTTCCGATTCGCAAATTAAGTTTATCATTACAGCATCTAACAGATTTGAATATGACGCTTGCTATTATTCTTGTATCTCTGCTGTCATCATGTGAAAGTACATGTGCGATCGCAATCTCTCGAGAGTTGTCAAGAGTACATGCGATTCTATGTAATCCCGCATGCAGTGAAACACGTGGACTGCGATCATCGATTGGTTAGCGATACTATCCTGCAGCCTTTTTTAAACACGCTGATATCTACCTGTCTATGAACAGCTCCATGGATCTCCAATCACGTTGAAGATTTACCCATCGTGACGACAGCCAGAAAAATATGATCAGGCCCATCACGCAGTTCACATAAAATATCGCGCCTGACGTAGCAGCTACTATGCCTTCTAAAATCCAGTCGTATATTTAACAATATGTCTGACAGTTTCGAAAAATGATTCAGAGAATGTGCGATTAAGAATGTATGTATTACAGCTCAAAGCAAAATATAAAAATATAAAAATTTTATAGATTGTAATACGGTTCAGTAACTGTGTGAAATTTAAACACAATTCTCTTATTGTTTTAAAAGTTATTTAATTTTTTTGTTTGCCTTAATATTTCTATAAAATCGTTTTTGTAATATTTATTTGCAAATTTGATAAGAAAGTAGCATATAAATTTTTTATATGTTACTAATAAAACTGTAATAAATATTTGTGCATAAGTTCATTGGGATGCACTTATACTGGCTTAAAAGCTGTATATTTATCTAAAATTACAGCAAAATATAATAATTGCCCTGCATAAAAGCCGTAAAAAGCCAAAGTTTGTTGTTTTATTTTTTACAACATATGTTTTAGAGTGTATTTACGAAAATTTTTTAACCGACATTAATTGATATTGTACAACAAAAACATCTTTATATGTCGATAATATTATATGTCGATATTAAGGATATTTTTGTTTTGCGCAATATCGTATAAAAATAAATGATCCTCCATTTGGATTTACTTCCAGCTTGCAAAGCTTATTTAAAACACATTTACTCTCTGGGATAAAGTGTAAAAGTGACAGATAATTTTTTAAGTCTTTTAATTTTCATCTGTATATTTAAAAAGAGTGTCTCAGAATTCCAACTAACTTTAGAGGAGTTGAACTTTCTGTATATCGTTATCTTTGCTTCACTATGTAATAAAACTGTATATTATTTTTGGAATAGATGCGACATAGAGTGTGATATACACTTATTTGTTTACCTTGCACTTCAAAAGTTGTGGAGTCTAGCGTTTTTATCATGTGAATAATCGACAATGTTGCCATAAATAACACCATCCCGCTTATGAAAACAGAGTAGATAGTGCGAACTGAAAATTTCACGAATTCTATTTGCAACGGACTCGGCATGAGTATTCCAGAAACCGGTAGAATTCCAAATAATTGAGCCATCACTAAAACTGGTCCCATTACACAATGGAAGCTTTCTGGATCCTGCATAGTTTTTACTCGATATTACTTTACGTTTTATATCAGTTTTCAATACATCGATCAACATAAAAAAGTATTTTCTTTTTTAAGTGCCTTTAAAGAAAGAGATTTTATTATCCCTGTCGAAATTTCCTTTACACAGGGAGTTGTAAAAATATAGATATTGTTATCGAGAGCAAAGATTACATTACAAGAAGATATTTACATTACTGCTTATAGACAGAGTTTGCTCATTCAAGAATGGACGACTCCTCGGTGGATTCGGAACCGGAGGTTGAGAGTTTGAAGAAAATTGGGTTTCCATTTTTTTCACCTTATCCTTCTTCTGACGCATCAGGTATGGCAGGATTTTTTTACCAGTTACGCCGCTTCTCTTAGAAATCTTAGAATCCGCACTAAATATTTGGTTCGTCTTCAACATTTTGCCGTAGACTTCCGAGCTGACATTTACTGTACCACCCATTTTGTCGCAGAGATCCTAATACGATTTAAATTGATTATTATGTGATAAAAAACACATATTAAAAATTAAAATTTTTCTAAACTTCTTTCTCTCTCTCAAGAGACATAAATTCATTGTCGAATTTATACACATGTCATTTGCAGTGACTGTTAAACGTTAATTTGCAACATCGCTTGAGATTGAATCAACTAAACGCCTAGAGGGCTTTCATTATACACGTCGCTTTAGGAAATAGAGTGAAGGATGTAAAGGTAATTTCCAATATGCAACGCGCATAGTATATTAGTTTAAACATTAATTTAAAATTTAAATATTACGTGCAATATATATAATTATTTGTTTTACCTCGCTGTAGTACTTTTTCAAACGTGTTGCGATATGGAAATTAACAAGATGAGACGCGTATTCAAAAACGATAAAGATTATTACATTAACGTAAAGTATGTGCATCTTGGAAATTGCAATAAAGGAGAAGTAATTCATGGAATTTTCTTTAGTTATAGCTTCGATAAAATATCCAATATATAAAAAAAATATTTAGTAAAATTTTTGAGCTAAAAAAACTCGGCCAAGATTTTATTTATAGACAAAAACAATAATAATAATTTTACTTATGTAATAACAATAACAATATTAAAGAATTATTTTATATTTTTATTTTGCATTTTACTTTGTATTTTACATATACCTTCTTTAAGATAAAAAATAAAAGTTATATTTATAAAACTTAATATTTTTCCTCTTAAAAAAATAAGAAGAAAACATTTTAAAATATTTAAAAAAAAAACAATTTATCATATTTATATATAACATAAAAAATTGTTATTATTACGTGATAACAGAACTGATAAAACTGCTTCCCCTCCCAAAAAATTCTGCATACATTCATAATTTGAAGGATCTAATGAAATACAAAACGTCGAGTTTTTTTATTCTGACACCAGATATCAATATTATATAACATTTTTATGCACGTGTTAAAAAAGTGCATTGATGTGTTTGTTTAAATTGAGTGGATGCAATACCTTGAGCAATTAATTATCGTCATGTCATATCATCGGATAATGTACGAATGAACCATATCCCGTCACTTGAAAGGGTTGGTCGTTTGCCTAGTGCACCGTAAACCCGATATGTTGACGCAGATAGCCGATTCGCACGTCAAGTGCAACGTCATTTTACGTTCATTTATTCAAATAATTCTTGTCAAACATTATTAAGTGGCTATTATATGCAATTTTCGAATGGGATTTTATGTTAACTACAAATTTCCGCTATTGAACATAAATAATTGTAATTGTAAAATAACATATGTATTTATATTCGTTGCAAAAATTGCTGTTTGTGTAATAGAATTGATAAAATTTGCCTCTTTCCAAAAAAAATGTATACGTCCACATTTCAAAAGATCTAATAAAACCCAACACATCGAGTTTTCTTCATTGTGATGCCAGATATTGATATTATATGTATAAACATTTTTATGCTCATCCACTTCATTGAGACTTAAAATAAAATTTAATAAAATATGTTAAAATAAAATAAAATAAATTATAAGAAAAATTATAATACACTTATTCATAAATTATATAAAATTTAGATATATACATTTTGAGATTATAAAGATATTAAGATATAATAAAAAATATTTATTAAATTTGACATTAATATCAAAGCTTATGAGCCGTAAACATGCTTTTATCTGAGAGTTACTACTTCTCGAGAATTATACTTATTTAAGAAATGTAATATTCAATAAAGTAGACACGATAGTGTAGCTCTTCTCTTATTTTTTTCTTTTAAAAAAATCAAAAAAAGAGATATAATACAAAACTATAAAAAATATATTATTATTTTATGCTTTTGTCTTTATGTTAGTCAGTGATGATGTATGCAGAGACCTTTCTACATTGTTATTTTGCGAAATGCTTCATGAATGTTAAATGTTGTTCAGATATAGTTTATATAAATTCTTGTTTCTTTTTTTCATTGAAACTATTGTATTAACTAGTCTCAATGCAAGTTGATTCTTATTAATCGTTTATTATTAATTTCAATTCGATGTCGTAAATGATAATCATTTTTACAACGCAATTTCTTTTATATCGAGTTGCGTGATATCTGTTTATAGCTACAGATATTAATATATAAATTTTGAAATATTAATCGTTTATTAATCTTAATTCGATGTCGTAAATGATGATTTTTTTACAGCGCAATTTCTTTTATATTGAGCTATTTAATGTGTGTTCGTAATTACAGATCTATTAACATGTAACTGTGGAAATATCAAGATATTTTAATTATCAAATTATGTGTAAATAATTAATAATTTAATTTTTTAAATTAATGTGTACATTAATGTATACATACATACATGGCTAAACTTAAATCATCTGTGCTCATTAAAAAGCAAAATTTTCGATTGATATTTATTTAAGCTTTAAAAGAAAAATATAATAACATTTGTATAAAATAAAAATTATAAAACACATATTTCGTAAAAAATAAAAATTATAATATACATATTTGTAAATTAGAATTATATAATATTTTTATTTTTAATTTCTCACAACATCAAATAAATTCTTTAGTTCTCTAAATTTGCAATATTAACAAAATACTTGAGAACTATTTATTTAGTTCTATTTTCGATTGCTAAATATACTTTGAAAAATATTTCAGGATGTAATAAGTGCGAAAAATAAAAAAAAAACAAAAAAATAATTTATCTCTTCTTTTTAATCTTTAATTATAATTATCTTTTTAATTTTTAATTTTTAATTATTTTTTAATTTAAAGCTATCCGGAAACGAAACTTTTGCGCGTTAGGAATCAGGAACAGGAATTGTAATGTACCTACATAAAACCTTGCTCTTCGTAATTCTTGTTACCATGCATGAATGCCATCCGGAGAAAGATGCAAATGTGGATATAAAACAGATGAGTTTTCGTGATGGTCGCATCTGAATCTACCACTCGAATGTCCCTGATGTGCACTAGCGAGCAAAGATTGGCCTGAAGCAAGATTATATGCGGAATTGCGCGACGCATGTCCGATCAGATAGTCGTCTATACCACTTATGCGGAGTTTAAGTGACGCTTTGCTGAGAATAAAATGCACGTGTACGATACCAATCGTATTGATTGTTTGCTTTACTTTTTTTGCGACTTAAATCACAAGCTACTATTTGTTTTGATTATTTATATTTGCATGATTTACTACACCTTGCAAATTAAGTTTTAAAATGAATTATTATTAATTAATGTGTGATTCCGTTATCAAAACGGAATATTATAAAATTGGAATATATTTAAATTTTGACTCTTTATTTCTAAAAATTTAAAATTCTTTTAAATAACCCAAGTGAAACTGATTAAATATAAATTGAATAAATGAATATATTTATTGTTATCTGTTTACTATGTTTATTATTGTATAAAATGTTTTATGTCCTCTATCAGGAGTTTGATGACGATACGCTTATTATAGTCAAAATATTTGTGTAAAGTAAAATTATTTATGTGAATTTTAATAGGATAATTTAATTAATGGCTTCATAATAAGACCGTCACACATTCTGACCGTCACATATTCTTCGTGTCAATGTACTTCGCCTTACAATCACTATTTTTAATTTGTCTAATCTGCAGCATTTTACAATTTTTTGATAAGTATGTATCGTATTAGTTGTATTTACATTTCGCGATGAGACGAGATAAACGGTCATGCGAAAGCGAGTTAGAAGCGTTAGTCTGAATAAAATATTCAGAGATGCAGCTTGTCCCAGCAAACAGTTATGAGAAATGTACTAATAAATGAGGAGTAACGAAGAAAAACAGAGCGAGAACTATTTACACGTGGCATGTCCGCGAATCGATTTCTTCACGAAAAAACATACATATAATAATCGATATAATGCCGAATGATTGAGACGTCATATGCATCATTCATTAAATAGAAAAGCATGTTCGTGATATTCTCAGTTCGTATAAATGTCAATTTTCATGCAAGCCGTACGATTAACAGTTCAATCAATAAAACTTTCATATTATTTAATATGTGCTTGACAATTAGTGCGTTAAGTTTTCTGTAGCTAATTAATTCGTCGCCTGATCAAATTAATTGAGATGTACCATAAGACATTATAAGCGCCAAAATTGTGAAAATGCGTTTTATTATATGAAGGGATTGTAAGTACTCTATCACATAAATATAATAATTTCATATATTAATATTTAACGTTGAAAGTTGCCACAAGCAGAGAAAAATGAATAATGCAACTTAAAATGTTATACGACTATTGTGCAATTGACATTTTTACTTGGGCTCACAATAATTTGCAGCTTTAACAATTTGTAACACTTTTTAAAAATTAGAATTTAATTAAAAATTCCTACAGAAACTGATTGTTTGTACTTTTAGATGGTAGAATCGCATAAGACAAAATCTCTAGTATATAATGCATTGTTCTTAATCTTTTTTGGACACACGCACAATTTATTGTCTCATATTTCAGTATCAAAAATGAAATAATAAATAACTAAGATTTTTTTCGATTCTATACACATAATAATATATCAAGTAAAAAAAATTCTCGACATCATATTAGGTGTTGGAATTAATTCGTAGCGTTTTTTAATGAAAGAATGTTATTTATTTCACATGAGCATTAAAAAATACATTAATGAAAGTACTTCCCATCACTTGTAAAACGCTACGAATTAATTCCAACACCTAATACATCTTACCAATCTATACAAATGTACAAGATAGTACAAGAAAAATTAATTTGATGTATATTGTATATGGAAGAAATTTCATGACTTCGCGTTTCTGACTTAATATTAGGTGTTGGAATTAATTCGTAGCGTTTTTTAATGAAAGAATGTTATTTATTTCACATGAGCATTAAAAAATACATTAATGAAAGTACTTCCCATCACTTGTAAAACGCTACGAATTAATTCCAACACCTAATAGAATAACTTGATAGAAATAGAGCAGAAACCTCAATATTAATAAAATCAAGGGAAACACATGATTTATTTGGTAATTTAAATTCTATTCATACATTCATTTGTGTATCATTTATTTTTCATTAGTATCCATTTATACACAATATACAAGTGATATATAAGGTGTATTGTTCTACCACATGGCACGTTGCACTCCAGCCATTTTATTATAATCGACTAGATGACGAAAGATGAATCGTGATATTCTCCATCGTTGTATCGTACCTCGGCCTCGAGATGTTACAACACATCTTGGTGTCAATTGTCTCAAAGCAGTCTGTCTAGGAATTGTTTTATCTATTTGTTTGCCAACAAGTTCCTAAAAGAATTATGTGGTTTGAGTTGTCTCATATATTACTACATTATTATACAACAAAAAGATAGCATTGTTCTCTTATTTGAAAAATGAAAAAAAATATAGTTTTTGAAGTTTTCTGCATAAAAAAGATAATATCATTCAAATAACAGAGAATTATATAAATAGATAAGTTGTATATAAAAATGCATTGACGACAAGCAATATGATACAAGAAAATTTTTACGTTATCAATTTTATATTCTCTAAATGTGTAATTAAAACAAGATTTATTATTTTACAAGTGAAATCTTCTTACTTTTATCTCGATTGGCAAAATATCGTTACGCTTCAAGGCAACCAATCGCAATCTTTCCTCTGCATACTCTTTAGCCCATCTTCTACGTTTTTGGTCGCGCAATACCCTGCAGCCGACATAGTTTCGTACTTCTTGTAGCTGCACAGAGAAAACACGACATAATTAGGCTTATGTTAATTGATTTCAAATACAATAGCTGAATAGCCTGTGACTTGATCAGTTGTTTATCTCAATAAATGATATAAATCTACAATCACAATAAATTTATACAGATACATAGTTAAAGGTTATGAAAAATTTATCGTTCAAACATATACTTACGCCGTATCCCAATAAATTTATAGCGCACAACAGAGGGTTGCGATTGAAAAGTGGAAGGATACACATCATCGACGCCATATCTACAGCTATTATTATTTGTTGCTGTTTATTTCTCTAGTCTCTATCGCGTGACGAGTAGAATCCTAGAAATAAAGGTGCCTTCTCATGTTGCTTTTACAGGTCTCTCTCTGACCAATCAAAGCAAAGTTCACTAAACTTGAGATTGGTTTTTTATGATTGGTTAAATTTCATTTATCTCTAGTCTGGTACAGACTTTATACAGGCTATGTGAATGAGCCCTTAAGCTCGTTCTATATTGCGTACGTGGTTACGGTTGTAAGAATTAACCAATCAAATATTCTCTTCATATTCAGCAATGATTGGCGAATTTTTACAATTACAACCGCTTACAACTGCACTCGTGCAAGTGTAGAACAGATTTTAGATGCGCATAGATAAAGAGTGACTTTCTGACTTTCATTTTCATGGATCACATCAAGTCAAAACATTCTTGAACATTCTTAACAACGTGAATAATTGTCCTTATCCACTCTATTAATAAAATCCTAAGACACTTTATCTTTGACACAAATCATCTGAAAGACTGATTACTGCGGATATTATGAGGACAATATATTTTTTAGCCATTATCTCCGTTCTCGGTAAGTATTAAGTTTAGTTCCAGATAAATTTCTTAAAACTTTGGAGTTTGCTCCGCTCCTTATCACAACCGCGTTATCAGTATGTTACTCTTATTTTTTGTTCAAAATCAAACATATCTCTCCGCCACATTATTGTTCCTGATATTTGACAATAAAATTATTTACAGTAATACTCCATGAAGTCGAAAGCGGATTATACGGTTCCAAGCAGAATACCAAGCATTACAAGACGAATCAGAAATTAACAGAATTAGCAGCGAATAAAAATCAATCACAACCGCTTCCAGGTCGGAAAATGATTGTATCAGCCTGGGGTATCATCGGAATAATTATAGGCGCTATCATATTCAGTACGATAACTTACTACATCTTTCTATTGTATCCATATATATGCAAAAAGGATACAAGTTATGACATCATAGAATTAGCAGATGTTAACTCTGTGTCCACTGTTAGTGACAACGTTAATGTTAACAATGTACCACGTCCATTGAGAGCATTTTGTGAATCAAATGATGTATCAAATGACATATCAAATGATGCACCATTAAAACGATAGACCTGAAAAGAAAACGTAACTTAGATCGGTATTCATAGTTCTTATATTTAAGACTGTCTTAAGTATAGTCTTAAGATGTCACGGACTAATCGGAAAGCCATATAAAGTCTCAAGATATTACTTAAGACAGTCTTGAAATAAGAATGGATTATGAATATCGACCACAGACATTTATTTTACAAGTACAGTTACATTTTCACTCAGAATTGTAATCTAAGTGAGGGTAATATTTTTGTAAGAGTTTAAAGCAATTAAGTCTTATATAACTTAACACTGCCATAAAATCTTTTAGAGTAGAAAAATATTAAGATTGAGATCATTGTGTTTTCATACTATCTTATATATGCAATAATGAAATGAATTTTTATAAATTTTATAAGTATTTACAGCAATAGATATGGAAATAATTTTATTTTTATTGCATTTATGTACCAGTTATATGAAAAAAGACTGAACTTATAAATTAAAAGTTATCTTGTGACATGTTAAAAATGGAGATACGTTAAGTGTCTAAAAATTTCTAACTAAAAATTTAGAAATTTTTTCCAATATAATCGTTTATATAAGTAGATTAAATAGTATACAACATACAACATTTTGCTTGTGATTGAGACTCTGAAAGACTGCAAGAAAGTATATTCGTTTTTTTATTAGACGATATTAATGTAACATAGTGTCCCTATTTAGTAATAAGATTGACTTTTTTCCTCATATTAGCAATTCTACAGTCTATTACTAGTGACCATGTTTGATCTTAATCTTTTTTCAACTGGCATGTCCAGTATCAACTTAAGACATAAATTATATTATCCTTAATCAAATTTGTGATGTCATCTTTTTTGTGTGAAATTCAATTAATTGTACAATAATACTATGGAAAAGTTTAACAACTTTTTTTACTCTTTTTCGTATGAAATTCGACAATGCTACAAAGCTTCAATAAGATTTTCTTTGATGTAGCATTTACAGAATTTCATTTACATAACAAAAGACAGCATATCATTGTGCGATTCCATTTTCGTTACAAGCAACTTGAACATCTTAAAAATGGTTTTAAGCTGTTACTCCAGGCTGAAACACCATAGAGTTATGCTAATTGAAATTAGAGTAGGCAAAGGATTAGGATCAAACATGATCAGCAGTAATAGACTGCAGAATTGTTAACATAAGAAAAAAAAAATCAGTCTCTACTTAACACTATGTTTATATTAATAGATCACAATAATAGACTGATCACAATAATAGATTTTTATAATCTCCAAATTTGATACTGTTATAGGGAAAAAGCAATTAATAGCTTTGCTAAAAAGTTTTTTCTTGTGCTATCAGTATGTATAAACTTACTCATAAAATTGTACTCACAAAAATGACCTCTGTAGAAATAATATACTTGTAAATGTATGATATATATTTATTACAAATAGGACTTTTTTTTTACACAAACTATGTATATCTTAAACAACCTACTTTTACAAAAGTAAGCAGGCTAATAAATGCATCATGATACACGGAGCGAGTACTTCAAACTGTTCTACCTTTTTCCTATCAAAACATATGGAGAACAATGCAAACAATATGAATTACAAGCGCACGTTTTATGACAAGGATCTAAACTAGTTTGCTTCTCCTAAATGCAACACAAAAAACCGTATAAAATTGGTTTTCGGATGGAAGAATTACTTAAACGCGTTTTTTTTTTTATAAAACTAGACAACTGCACCTGAGAACTGTTCTTCCTTAGGATACACAGAGCGACAAATGATGATATATATATATATATATATATATATATATATACTGATGTTATTATACAAAAACCATTGATTAATGGAATTATTTAATTATCATTAATTTCATTACGAAATTAATCGATGTAGATTCTTATTAAGTATATAATATATATGTATAGATGTTAAGTCTGACAATACAAAATAAATTTTTGGGCGAGTGTGACTTGTATGCCGATTCGCGATTAACGCCCTTAATTAGATTTTTTTATTAGAAACGATATACGTTGTGTGCGGTAAATCCTTCTAAGAAGAATTCAGCTGGTTGGCTTTCAGTAAGTTATAGCTCGTCTTTATCATCTAGATTAACATCGCTGAGATCAATCTCCTCTTCCTGTGGAGGTTCAGCATCTTTACCATCCCAAGGCGTTGTTTCAATGATAACAGGCAATTGAGCACCTTTCAAGGGCGCAGTGCCACCTCTACCGTAACTTAGATCTCGTAGAAATTCATTTATTCCATCGTATGAGAAACTACCTTTTAATAAGGAATATTTCATTTTCTTGATGTTAACGGCTGCTAACGCGGGGTAACCGAAACCTCCAATCTCTAATGCATCCTCGATGTGCGGTTGAGCACCAGCTTCAGCCCAGACCCATCTGTACAAGAAGCAAAATAATTAAAATAAATTAAATTAATAGTATTTGTGACTCTAAGAATAAATCCAGTATAAGTAAAATGTGAGCTTCCGTGGTTATTAGTAAAATAACGAAAATTGTATAATGTAAGGCGATAAGATATAATTCGCAAATCAGTTATATCTCACCAATTACAGAATTTTGAAGGACTCAAATCCAGAGTAGAAATGTAATTATCTTTATTTGGTACTAATTGTTTGCGAATTATATCTTATCGCTTTATGAATATATAACAATCAGATTACAAACTAATAATCGTGGAGACTTACATAGACACTTGTACTAAAAGTAGAACATTTTGTGAAAATAATTAACATATTGGAATTCATACGAAAAAACTTGATCATAACTTCTTAGAAAAATTAAATTATAAAAGATCTTTTTATCAATATCCTATTGTTTGACGTGCTTTTTTATCTAGTTATAATTTACCGTAAAATAAATTTTGCAATAAAAATTGAAAAATAAAAAAAACACCGATTGATTTCAGAATCATGTCCAAAGCATGAAAAAAAAGGAACAGTTACGAATCATTTTAAAAGTAACATATACGCAAATTTAATGCGTACCCCCACATCTTCTTTTTGTATTTTTCACCGAGAGTACTTAGAGTTTTCAAATATCCATTTCTACAATCGGACTGACAGTCCAGAATATGTGGCAGAACGGAAACCACACAGATCGGTTTGTCTTCGCATGCTGCTCTCAGCTTCTTCTCGGAAGTGATTTGCACCACTTCCGGCGCCGGGATATTTTCGGCTAATTTCTCGAGCGCCCAGTTAACGATATCACCGCTTGTGCGACCGCCGTCATAGTCTTGCATCGAGTCAGCATCCTTCTTGCCCGGTGCGAAGAATTTAATGGTGGGATAGCCTTTGATCTCGTATTTACTTGCCTGCAATATTATATGCGTTAGATCAAGTGTATCACATCAATCGCATTACAAGAAAATATTTAGTAAGGCATGTATCTCACTTTCAACGTGTTTACAGTGGCATCCAAAGCTCCCAGTTTGACTTTGCCTTTTAGCTCGGTAGCTGCTGTTGCCCACTCGGGCGCTAGATTCTTGCAATGGCCGCACCAAGGAGCGTAGAATTCGACTAGCCACATATCTTCAGAATTTAAAACAGTCTTGTCGAAGTTCTCGTCCGTCAATTCTATCACATCTTTGGAATCTTTGCTCTATAAATAAATACTATTTAATAATTTGCATGCCAAGAAATTATCTTTTTTATTTACATATAAAATCATATACTCTATTTCAATACGCTTCGTAAAAAATTTAGAGTTTCATATTCGAATTATAATATAATTTACCTTTGATTCACCTCCTGAAGTTTTACCACCTAACACTTTTCGAACTTTTTGACTGGCAGCATTTAACGCAGCATCGACAATGCCAGCTGCACTTCTCGGACCATTATAGTCTTCCGGCTTTTTGTCAAGTCCGAATATCTTGATTGTTGGGAAACCACGAACACCGTATTTGCTTCCCAGAGATTTGTGTTCGTCAGCATTTACCGCGCCAACTTTTACAACACCCTGTTAGGATAAGTTAAAGATATGTAACAAATGAATAAAAAAAGCTGTAAAGAAAAATTTTGGTGCTTATTATTTTGTGCAAATTTTATTATTTTTAGTTCAAATAAAACTGCAAAATTAAATACAAAATATTATTAGGCACCAAGATCTGCTTTGATTGGATATTGCCTTCTTTGCTCATTTATGTTGAACATTTCCTGATTGATTTACTTAATATTATTTAAAGATATATGTACATATGTTCACATGTATGCTTTGTGTATATATTTATATAGAAAAATTAAATATGAATCATATAAATAGGAGTCACCTTTAATGCAGTAGCTGCTTTGTCATACTCTGGCGTCAACTGTTGACAGTGTCCACACCATGGCGCATAAAATTCAACCACCCAGATGTGATCACTATTTAACACTAAATTATCAAAATTATTTGGCCTAAGATCAACGACAGCTGAATTGGACGCGTACATGCAGTTCGCTCCAGCGACTAGCAGAAGGACACCTGCAAGGAAAAAAGTATGCAAACAAGATGTATGATCCATAGAAGGACGCATATCCAAATTTATGTATTTAAACGCTATTTAAGATACGCGGACAGGTTGCGTGGGAGCATGGTGACGTTTCTCTCGCGGAATGGGTCTCGAGGAGACACTTGTTGCGATGCCGTTCACACAGAACTCCAGCGATATCACCGGAATTCGTGGCAACGTCAAAAGCTACCAATGTCTCCGATAACCGGCGTCCTGCGCTGATAATTCGGCGAAACGTACGCACGTGACTTACCTAAGAGCCTCGACATTATTCCGTGGATTGTACAAGCGACTCGAGACATTGCACCAGAAGTTATTCACATCCGCCGAAAGTCACAGCGAGGTGAACGAGCACGCTACACCACCTCCGCACAATGCTCCGACCGCTCTGACGTTCAGCCCAGATGCGCTGGCGGCATCCCGGTCGCTGACAAGCGACTTTTCGTGGACTATTTCGATTGGCTCGTCGCCGTACTCGTGTGTCTTCGATGTATCGCGATGTATCGCAAATCGCGAACAAGACACGCAGATTTGAATTGTTCGTCGCATTTTTCTTTCCTTACTATTTTCGATATCTGATCGAAATTTTCTTCCTGAAACTCCTACGCGAAAAAATCTGAGAAATTCTTTAAAAAGTTATAAAATTATTTAAAAGTTCTAAAAAATTCTAAAATTTATATAAAAATTCTGAGAAAAATTTTTATTAGAGAATGTAGGTTATAATCTAGTACATAAAAAATGTCATCGAAGGTACTTTATGAGTGTATTGTATTGTATTTTCGTAATGTTTTAATAATGAAAAGAGATAAGATTATTCAAATTATTCATTTGCGTGAGATTTGATAATTATAATATGTAAAATTAAAAAAAAAAGATTGTCACAAATCTTGAAAATTAAAGACATATTTATTATGAAATTTGAAAATTATATTAGAGAATGTAATATATATAGATTTCTACTATCTGAGAAAATAGATAGAAATATAATTTAAGAAAAGTTGAGTGTTACAAATCTTGAAAGTTGTATTAAAAAATGTAATACGTTGTCCATTCACACACTATTTTACTATAAACTTTATAATAAATAAAAGAAAATTTAATTTTAATCTAATTTAAAAAAGCGACATTTTTTGTTAAATAAATAGAAATAAAAAAATCTAAGATATTAAATCGTAATTTCTCTAATTACAACACTGTAGAATATAATATCATTATGTAAATAAAATAATTAGTGATGTTTTTAATTTTTTTGAGAATTAAGTGATCGATTGAAATTTAAAATAGAATCGTATAATTCATTGTCTTATGTGTTACGAAAAAAATTACGATTTTTGCTCACCCTCATATTCGTGCTATATATAATATATTTCCTTCATGTACATTATATCGTCGCATCTTTTTACATCTTTATTTGTGTATAATATCCTTGCGGTTATAAAAATGCATTTAATTATGAAATGAGTACAAAAATTCATTTGATAAAAAATTTTATCGATAGTTATTCAAAGCTCCAGCTTAGGCGATAACAACATCACAAATAAAAAGCGATATTCGTCAGCGGCATACTTATTTGACTTTAAATATCAATAATTATTGCTGTCATATTCGATCACTTCGAATTTATCGACCAATTACGACATGCCGTTAGTTCACATAATCTATAATAATAGATAATCTTTTTTATTATTAATATTATTTTCGTTTGCTTCACTCGTTTCAATAAATGTCATAGCATTGCAAATCATGTAATTACGTTCCAATCAATGAATCTATTTCTGTGCTGTTCTTAATAAAATTTGAAATAATGTAAAAACAAGTTCTTCAAATTTTCTATCGAATCTTTTATTTATGTTTCAATATTATAGGCGTGAAGCAGACGAAAATTTCGAAATGGAGTAAGATCGCGATTCGCGTACGAGACGGAAGGGAGCGTTACATTTGTAAATCGGAAAAGGAACGAGGGGAAGAGAATTGCTTAAAAAAAGTGAATGCTATTTAGAAGTATAAGATTTTCTTTGCGGAGAGGCTGGGAAAAGCCTGAGTGTTCGCCGCGACTTCCTCTTTAGCGTCTCGTCCTCGCTTGCGTTTGCTTCTTGTCATGCATACGCTTGCAAATCGGAATGTGCCGCTCCGCGGCGGACGAATTGAACTTCCTGCCGCAGTGCTCGCACTGGATGTAATCGCTGGTATCAGTGGGCGGTGGTGGCGGCAGATTGCTCAAATTTTCACCTGCCGCCAAACGTGCCTGCGTCTCCCTTGCGTAGCGGATCGCGTTGATAAATTCCTCGTGCTTGCGCCGCCAGTCCGGTTTGGTTTCCGACTTCTTCGTTTTCGTCTGAAAACAGAATAAAAAAAGCGTATAAATGCTGTTATCCTCCTCGAAGAAAACAAGCTTGGATCGAATCGAGTTTCGATTTTCGCGAAATAAATTGGATAATTCATTGAACTAATTCGTTTTATGTTATTAAAATTTGATATTACTGATATTATATCGAAAAATTATAACTTTCAGTCATCGGTTCTTTTCGAAGAAATTCTATTTCTTGATACCGACCTCTCGTTTAGTGAAGCCTTTCTTAACGAAAGGCTCGAGTTCGGTTCCTCTGACTCGATTCATCACCGGATCGAACTGCTTCCTCTTCTTGGTTGTCGTTTTCATGCAGATCTCTTCGTGAAGATTGATTCGATTCTGTGCGAAGCTACGTCCGCATGTTTTACACTTTAGCAAGCCTTTCCTATCACCAATTAATAACGCGAATAATTTTAATAATTAATCTTTACGTCTGTATTTAATATTAAGAAATAATACGAAAGTTTTTACGAAAGTTTTTATTTCTTTTTAATATTTTATAATAGAAATTATATTAAATTCTGTAAAAATAAAGTCATGTTCACGTTTCATAATTGTTACTACTGCTTATCAAAGTGGCATTTTTTTCTCTGGCACAAGTATAAATTATAAAAATTATAATTTTAATTGATAATTTATACATACTTTTATTTGACATAAATTATTATTTTCTAATAAAACATATAGAGATTACTGTAAAAACTTACATGTTAATTGCATCTTCGTTGAAACTTGCCGAGTTTGTAAATTTACCATTACTGGAAGAAGGTTTTTCTATAGTTTTACTTCTACTTTTACCTGCTCCTTTCCCTATTCCTTTCCCTCTTTCACTTTCCATTCTACTTTTCGCACTGGAATCTTGAATTAAGTTAACACTGGAATTCGATGAGGTCGGCCGGCCTGAAGCACTGGAAGCTGTCTGTTGCTTCTGTAAATAAATAGATTGCCTGTATAAATTGAACAAATATAAATTGCATAAAAATATATATATCTGTATATATTTTTATATTTGAATTTATATTTGAATACACCCTAAAACGTACACATTATGTAAACATTTTTTAATCGAATGATTCATTTTTCAATGGCGAAATAAAAATTTAGGTTAACATAATTATACCTTGTATAATTTAATTTAAATTTATTAATTGCCCTCATGAGTTCTTTCTCCCGAATTCAGCAATTAATATGCGAGTTTTCTTCTGATTTTTTGGCAGATCATATCTGCCAATTGACTCTGATTGCAATTGTTTGGGAAATAAATTGCATGACCGTGAGAAGATTATAGAAATACGATTAATATTCGTTTTGCGCCAGACTGATGTTCTCATTGCTAATTCATTTAAAATATATAAAATTTAATATTAACATATGTGTTAATATTAAAGAACGTTTTTAGACTTGTGTGGATTTTAATTTGATTTATACAAGAGAGCAATATGAAGTAAGCTATATTTTACGTTATTGTATTTGTAGCGATCAATTTCACGATACGAAAATCTAAAAATGGATTATTTCACACAGCATCAATTGGCTCATGCAATAAAAACAATAAAATAAAAAACATTCGTGTATCGAGTTTTGGCAAAAGAAAAAAAATCACTCTTACGTCGTTAGAAGATTTCTTCATCGGTGATTTTTTCGGCATCGTATCGTCTTCTTTCGATGATCGATCGTCGAAGTCGACCATGAAGGCGTCGGATTTCTTTGTGGATTCGTTCGGTGAACCGTTTTGGAGAACGATGCCGTCAACTGTATCGATCGTTCCGGTTACTTTACTCCTGCTCGAATTTGCATCTTTTGTTGATCTTCTTGAAGGTTTCGCTTCTTGATTCCTCGATTCTGCACGCTGATTCTATTTTCATGATTACAATTTAACGAAAATAGTTAATCTGTAGAAAAATTTAATAGCCTATAATGAATAAAAGTTGCGTTTTACTGTATATATAATAGATAAGAGACAAAAAAAATAACAGGTAAAAATAAAAGTATTTAAATAAATGAAAAAAAGGGAATAGGATGTTATAAGATTACCTTCATTACAAGGCAATTTTTAATGATTTAATTGATTTAATCCTTCGACTATTGAACCCCACTTAATCCTAAAAATCTTTGTCAAACAATTCAATTTTCTTATATATCTGCAAAGGATTATTTTTATTAAAATATACTTAATATTCATCCTTTTTTATATAAATTATGTCATTTTGATTCCTTGAAATTAATTAATATCTTTTAATTAGCATCCGTTAAGTGGGTTTTACAAACCCAGTATTACAAATTTTGGCATCAGCTTCGGAAGATTAAGTGATCAGTGATTTTTTTTTAATTGTACTCACCGTAGGGGCAACATCAGGACTTTTTGAGGGGGATGAAGGAGTGCTTCCTCTTGTCGTTCGCGCATTCATTTCGCGCTGTTTTGTCGTAGCTAAATCGGGACTCGGGCTCTTCGTGATCCTGGATACACAGGATTTAATTTTAGTCAGCCTCGCGGGATCGGTCCTGTTTTTTGCTGCATCGATTGCGGGACTCGATCTCTTCGCATCGACATTCTCTCGCGAGGCCGAACGCTGATTTGCAATCGCTGACCTCGATTCTTCCGTAGTGACTGATTTATTTCGTTCGTTATCGATCAATTTCCGAATATCCTCGATGGACCGCAACGGTTTCACGGAAAACGTAAACGTTTCTTCCGATTCTTTTGCAATGTCGCGATCGAGACTTTTGGAAGACCTTATGTTTGAGGCTGTTTCGTCTTTACGAAATCTTATATTTACGAAAGAACAATTTTCATCCTTCCGCGCTTTTGTGCAACTCAATTTTGGCCGTTCTTCTTGAACCTCTTTCTCTGAATCGGATTCAAACAATCGCCGCTTGCACGCTGGTGATTGAATTTTCGTAGATCTGTGTTTGCTTTCAATGGAACTTCCAAATCTCGTTGGTCTCTTAGAGGAACGAGTCTCCTTTTTGAGAATCCTTAAATCACTTTTACGCGCGACGTTTTTAGTTTTCAGATTTTTACCAATTGGAGATTTCAGCGTCGATTTTAAAATCGTATGATCCGTTACTTTAGGAGAAGGGACTATCGTTCCTTTCGAATCGATTGATTCTTTAACAACTTTTTTTTGATCCATCGTTTGTAAGGAGATATCTGGAGATGTCTGGAGATTCGTCAAACTTGAATATTCAAATTCCGCGCCTATGGAATCAAATCGTCTCAACGCTGATTCCACAGAGTCCATCCTTTCAAGATCTTTTTTATATTTGTCTTCGCATTGAGTTTTGGAAAATTCGCTTACGATATTCTTCGGTTCTTCGGTTTTACGTTTTACGCTCATTTTATTGAATTCCGCTAATTTGTTCGCGACATTCTCGCGTCTGCGGTCTTCGACGGTGTACGTCGAAAATTTGAACGTCGAGCTTTGATCCGTTTTCGCTATGATATTCTGAGATGAGAAAATCTTTGGAGTGTAGATGCCACGAGAAATTTTAGCTGTTTTCTGTAAAGGTGAGACTCGCGGTGAAACCTTAGACTCTAAGTCGTGCCGCCTGCCACATTCTCTCGTCGGAGAAATCGTTTTCTTTGAAGTACTCGACTTCATCGGCGTAGTTTCGCGAAGGAAGACCCTTTTGCTTGTAATTCGATCAGCGGAGTTTGAACGAATAATTTTGCTATAATCTTTGCTTTCTTTAGTCAAAGCAGTTTTGACTACCGTTTGATATTTTACGCCGGTATTATCTACGTCAACTTCATCTACCGATATATTTTTATCGTCATGTCCTTCTTTTCCTCGATTATATTTGTCGTTTGTAAACAAGTTCCTGTCCTTCACAACACCCTGCACTAGTCGCGCAGATCGTAAGTTTTGCAGTTGATCAACTTTTGTGCGTGCTCCTTTGGTCCTTCTCTCCGCGAAGTCGTACAAAATCGGCAAGACTGTATCGGGATGTTTTCTCATCTTAGAAACATCAGGAGATGTTACTTTCGGACTGCCAACTGCTCTACTTTCCGCAGAACGATTCCGCATGTGAATCGGAGATCGAGAACTCGCGCGCTGTCGATCTTCACGTTTCGTGGATTGAGTCGCACTATATTTAACTTCATTTTTTGTGGATTGTTTCTGCATTTGGGAAGATATTTCGTTTATTCTGTCTCGATTTATGATACGCCGAGAACTTCCGCTCGTAGGACTGAAGTCGAGTTTATTCAAGCTGACACTTTTGTTCTCTCGGCCGCTTTGACGACCCATGGATGTTTTTTCGGAGAGGCCTCCCTTCGACTTGAAAACGCTCGACTCTAAAATGGATCCTCTCTCTCTACACGGTTTGCGAACGGGATAGGTGATCGAGGTTTTGAATTTCGCTCCACTATTGAACGATTTCGTGTACGTTCCATCAAATTGTCGCTTCGATATTGGACTTGATGCTTTTTGCAGTTTGTCGCGTTCAATACGATGATCCGTCATAGTAATCTCTTGAATGTCCATGTCAACTTCCGTCGGAGTGATACTTTTGCGAGAAAATTCTGGCGTAGCTCTTTTCCTACCTTCGATAGACGATGATCTTGCTGTTTGGAGAGACGAAGTTTTACATCGATTTTTCGATTGATTATTTCTTGCGTAGATTCGAACATTTGCGTTGCGTTTTGAGGGCGACTGACGAATCGAGCACTGTTTTCCATCTTGAGACTTCATAAATTTACGGACCAGACCTGCTGACTGGAAAATATTATCGAATTCCAAACCGTACTTGAGGTTTACGATCGAGCTGGACGATGTCGCGGAGGTCTCCGAGATTTTCGACGATCTGCGAGCTTCTGTAATATTGCTGAAAACGTCGGTTTTCTCCAAAGTCTTTTTTACTTCATGTTTAGCAACTGAAGGACTTGAAGTATGTCTACCTTTCGTAAAACTATTCTTTTTATCAATCGGAGATTTTATAGGTCGCCTGTAAGAAGTATCTGAACTGCGCTGATTTAATAAACTTTTAGTAGAATTTGATCTCGATCTTGGTTCTATCAACATCGTTGTAGCGGATTTTTCAAACTCTTTACAGAAAAATTGTGGACTCGTGGAACGTTTGTTGCGCATCATTTCAGACAATTTAAATCCGCCGTATTTCCGATCGATACTCGTAGTGATTGCAGATCGTTCCTTGGTCTTTCCGTTTAACAGTCTTGGAGCTGCGCTTCGTTTCGATACTTTTCGATCATATGACGATCTAGGTTCACCAACTTTGCGATCAATGTTCATAGTTGTACCAGATCGTTTGGATTCTCTACAAAAGAACTGCGGACTTGTGCTACGTCTTACGAATATTTTTCTATCGGATGTCAATGACTTATATCCATTACTTCTCGGATAAATTTTCGAAGTTTCCGCCTTTGTAGCTTCTCTCGAAAAGAATCGCGGACTTGTGTTTCGCTTGCTCCACTCGGACGATTTAGATCCGACAGTTTCTCGATCGGTACTCATAGCTGTTTCTGGTCGTTTGGATTCACGACGGAAATATTGCGGACTCGTGCTTTGTCTTGATGAAATTCCTCTGTCATTCCATATTGATGATTTAGATTCACTCGTTTTGCGAGATTGTTCGCGTTCACTGAGAAAGAAACGCGGATTCTCGTTTTGCTTCATTACTATTTCATGATCGTATGACGGCGATTTAGATTCCCTAGTTGCACGATCGATACTTATAGTCGTAGCGGATCGTTCGGATTCTTTGCAGAAGAATTGCGGACTGGTGTTTCGCTTTTTTAATATTTTTTCTTCATATAGTGATGATTTAGATGGAAGAGATTGTTGATCGAGACTTGTTTGAACTTTCTTTTGTTGGAAATCGGTCATATCTCGTTTCCTTATTCCTTTGCTCCACTCGGGCGATTTGGATTTGATAGTTTCTCGATCGGTACTCATAGCTGTTTCTGGTCGTTTGGATTCACGACGGAAATATTGTGGACTCGTGCTTTGTCTTAATGAAATTCCTCTGTCATTCCATGCTGGTGATTTAGATACACTTGTTTTGCGAGATTGTTCAGATTTACTGAATCGCGGACTTTTGCTTCGTTTCATTACTGTTTCATGATCATACAGAGACGATTTAGATTCGCTAGTTGCACGATCGATGCTCATAGTTGTGGCGGATCGTTCAGATTCTTTGCAGAAAAATTGCGGACTGATGCTTCGCCTTTTTAATATTTTTTCTTCATACAGTGGCGATTTAGATAAAGAAGATTGTCGGTCAAGACTCGTACTTGTTTGAACTTCTTTCCGATCAAAATTCGTATCTCGTTTTGTCGATGTTCCTTCGCTCCATTCGGACGATTTGGATTCAATAGTTTCTCGATCGGTACTCATAGCTGTTTCTGATCGTTTGGATTCAGAGAAATATTGCGAATTCGTGCTTTGTTTTGACGAAATTCCTCTATCACTCCATAAGGGTGATTTAGATTCATTCGTTTTGCGAGATTCATTAAGAAAAAATGGAATTCTATTATGTTTTGTTGATGTTTCTTGATAGAATAATGGTGATTCGGATGAATCGGACTTTCGGTCGATGCTCATAGTCGTGCCAGGTCTTTTGGATTCTCTACAAAGAAATTGCGGACTCATGCTACGTCTTATGAATATTTTTCCATCAGACGTCAATGACATGTACTCATTACTCCTGGGATAAATTCTCGAAGTGTCTTTCGCCTTTGCAGCTTCTCTTGTTAAGAAGTTTCGCGGACTCGTGCGTTGACCGAGTGTCTCAGTACCCGAACTTTCCCGTCGTCTCGAGCTCATTTCATCAACTATGCGAGTTCTAGTCGGCAGGGGACTGTTTATATTTTCGAGAATCCTTTGACTGCGCTCTGAGGTCAGACTACTTCCGCTTCTCGTGTTGGTTGGGGAAGTTCCGACGAACTCGCTCCATACTCTAAGAACGCACAGTCGAGAAAGCAAATGTAGAACGACTTTGAAGCGGAATCGCTAAAAGTGAGGCGTGTTTTTTCTTACAGCAATCGTCCTTATTTTTGGCCCAAGTTAATTAGCGCTAATTGTTTTTGTTTGTAGTGGACGTTGCGCTAGTTATAGTTTTCTCTCAGCCCGGTGTTAAATCTGCCCCGCGTGAATTGCGGTTAAATGCGACGCGTACGATAATTAAGCTTGGATGGTTTTGCACGTTTCCTCGGATCGGAACAGAGACACTTTTGTTCACTCGTTTGCATACTTAGATTAATCAAATTAATTACTTTTCTCCGAATGCTCCTTTATGCAATACGAATTCTGCCAAATTAGTTATTCACCGACTGTCCTTTTTTTAATATTCGCTGTAGTTTACGGCGATAAGGCGGGGGTTAGATAAACACATATTAGAACAAAAACGATCATGTGATATTATGCTCTTCCTCAGATTTCTTTTTCCTTTTGAATTCTTTGCGAGCACATTGTTAGCGCAGTATATTTGTAATAATCGAGGATAGCGATTGCAACTACGTGGCAAATAAATTAATTCTGGCAAGCAGCGGCGATTTGTTAGCGATTGTCGATGATCGAGATTCACAAATTATTTATACAGCTACGTAAATAATAAATGTAGATCCATATTTTTACACTTCACTTTTACCGATTACGACGTGCATTTATCTTATAATTTATGTGGTATCTGCAAAGGTCGATGCTAAACTTACACAATATATTAATGAGATTGAATAGATATTTAAAGATTTAAAAGTAGAATGCATTTATTGCTATTTCTAGTATAGTAGAAATATTCGAAAAAGTTCAACAGTCGCTAGTTTGATAAATTGAAGTCTGCATTCTTTTAGAAGGAAGAATGCAGATTTTCATTCATAGAACTATAATTGTTGAACTTTTTCAAATACTTTTACTGCACTAGAAATAATAGTAAATGCATTCTGTTCGTAAATCTTTAATTAAAGTTTATAACATTTAATATTTCTACCTACTTGACCTTATTAGTTATTAACACGTTGTGCAAATTTGGTATCGACCTTTGTGAACAGTGTACCATTATAGAAATTCAAAAATAAATGCACATCAATAAAAGTGAAGTATGAATACGAGCTTTAATTTTTAATTTCATAATTTCACATTAAAGTGATCTCTTTAATATTATATTATTTCACTTCTTCACTTACAATTTCAGTTTCAATAATAATATGAGAAACGTTCTTACCTGGAATTGGATTTTGTCGGAATCACAACTTGTTCCGATCGCTTTCTTATCACCGTATTGGTCGAAGTCGCCTGTTTCGGCATGTTACTTCTTTTCGCATTCGCGTTCTTGAATCGTTCGAGTCGTTCTTCCGCTTGAGATAATTTCTTCGTAACGTTCCTCTTCGGGAGCTTGTCGGGCACATTCACCATGAGGTATTCCGGAAACTCCTCGCTCTCTAAATCGTTCCTCACTCGATGCTTTAGAGTCTCGTCGAACCCCATTAGATGAATCTTCGCCATCATACGATTTCTCTCTACCGTCTCCTGATCCAACGCTTCTTCTTGCTGCATACAAGATATTAACACACAGATAATAAAAAAATAACAATATTCCTGAAACGTGCTCAGCAGAGTAACTGCTGCTTTGAATAAAATTATATACTCAAGGGAATATTCTTTCCAACTCTTTTAATTTTAATTTTGTGATTTTAGATATACACTGAAAAAACTGTCTGATTTTGAATTAATTAGAATTCTAATTGAAAATGGACGAATCAGAATTTTCTGATTAAATCTATTAGAATTCTAGTTGAGATAAGGATCTTTTTTCTAAAAGATTCCAGGAAAATTGTTCTATATAGGACGCAACGTCAAATTAAAGATTAAGCAAAGTATTGACATTTCACGCGCAACCAACCTCATTATCAGCTTCGTGACGATAATGTCCATTGGCGAACGTAGCGATGCGATTCTCGACGCCGTACTCGTCCTCATCATCATGACGACGTATAGACGGGCCAAACGACTCGCGAATGATCTCTTCATGGTAAGAAACGACAGGCTTGCCGCCGTTAACGTTGCTGTTAACATCCGCGCGCGACACGCGTTTCACGGACTGTCGATTCACCGTCACATTACCATTCCTCTGCGACGCCACGCCGTTTGTATTCGCTTGCTTTCGCAGCTTGTTCTCAAGCGGTTCCAGTGGGTAGCTCCTGTCGATTCCCTTCACGGTAGTCTGCCGTCTTTCGTCGAACATTTGCCTCACCTGTACGATAATTAAAGCTCGAACGAGAAATTCAAACGACAAATTATACTCGAGATAGTCTAAATTTACAATTTAAAATCTCATTTCTTTGCGAAAGAAAGAAAAAAATGGCATTTATATTTCTAAAATCGCTCCCAGAAATAAATGATCGTGCAACAAAACAAATGATTTGTAGTATAAGTGGTAAACCGACTTGCTGGCTTTTTCACTTACCTTACCACCTTGCGAGGTCGAGGTCGTGTGGGACGCCGTCGTAGTCGTTGACGCGGTTCTGATCGGGCCGGAACCGTTGGAACCGGCGCTACTCCGCTGTACAACTTGGTAGGCTCTCTGCTGTTGCTGGTCGTATAGCTGCAGCAGCTTCTGCTCCTTCTCCTGCAGCTGTTTCTGCTGGAAGCGAGCCTGTGTCACGGAATAATTCGCTTTGAGCATCGGCGTGTCACCGCGCAGAAATGCGGGCCGACGTTGCCCGCGGTTGGAACGTCGGCTCGCATGCGAGAGGTGCATGGTATCGCGGCAAGCTCTACTTGCAGGCTATAGGAACGACGATGCACATACAGGCACCGGCGCTGCCTCATCGATTCACCTTTAACCTACATGCAAGGGGGGTTAGTAAACTCATTATTATGCTAAAGCAGCTCGTTCGTTTCTTAACCCTGCGCCGCCCTGACGTTTTGGCTCTTTTACTTCCAAGGTGTATATTATTAAAGGTACTACTCTTGATTGTAGAGTTGTAAACGCGCACGATTATTATGTAGCCGCGTGTTAAAAAGATAAGATTCCAATTGCATTTATAAAACGAGTTGACAAAAAAAAAAATAGATTCGTGCTGCTATTCGTTCTGTAAATTGGAATCGATTTTTTTTTTTACAATTGTATTGATTTAATTATAATCGTATATTGGAGAAAGAAAAATTTTTCCGAGATGGGGAAACTATAGATTTAAAAAATGTGATAATACAGCATTTGAAATATACGTTTTCATTGAATATTGTAAAGAAGTGAATTAAAATGGAACGATATTTCTTCAATATAGAAAGAATGGTTTTGCTGTAGTATCTAACAATTTAGCTAAATACAGAATTAAAAATAGTTTTGTTGTATCGTCAAAATAATTATGTAAGGCACTCAAATTGATTACTATGTCAAATTGCTTTCTGCAGCATTGCTAACCAATTCTTGAGTTTCTAATTATTTTAATGGTTCAACAAAATTATTTTCACAGATCTATATCTACCTAAATTTTTAGATATTTGAGTAAAATCGTTCTTTCCGTGAAGGTTTAATAATTTTGTTGTTCTTTCAATAAAAAAAATTATGTTTTTGACATAACGGCCTAAAATACATTTGTAACGATTGAAATTTTGTATAACCGTTTCGGAAATGATAGAGCAAGGATCAACTGCGGTTTAATAATCATGCAGCACCTCCTAATTGCATATCCCCTCGAATTGCATCGGCAATCAGCCGCGCCACTAATTGATTCATTCCTAATGAATCCGCCATATTGGACACTTTGCCTCTGTATACCATGCAGTTACAAACGTAAACTCGTAAATTCAGCGCAAAGATCATTGAATAATGTGTGTGTTAATTGAATTTACTCATAATTTTATAACTGGCAAATATGCCATAAAAAATGTTTAGATGTATATACATACAAACTGCATTAAGGTGATATATTGAATTCTAGACAACCATCTTACAATATGTATATTTATTTAATGTTAGATTAATTCAATATTGCAAAGCAAAAATACTTTCCAGGTGTAGGAAATAAATTCCCACAGAGAGTTAAATTATATGCATTATTGACTGTATAATAGGATTATCATTATTTCTTTGACCCATTAAATACCTGTAATGTGTTGCATTGGTAAATGGTAATTCACACTCGCGAGATTATAACGATATGAATAGTAAACATGATAGCTATATTTTCATTGTATTCTAGTTAAATATAATTTAATAATGATTCAATCTGTTAATAACTGATTGCTAATAAAGAAATGGCAAAAAAGATAAAAGTAAATAAAAAAACTTAAATGATTGGGTTAATTGCTTAAAAATAGATAAATTGCGCTTCAGAACTGCGCTCGTTCTGTAACGATAGAAACGTACGCGAGTGGTTTTTAGGAAGGATCGTGAATTGGGTATCGATTTAAATCGCCTGGACGCATTATCCGAGTTTTCGTGAAGTCGACGACTCCGACATACATGACCGTATATAGAATAAGCGATGTTCCCGTTTCTCGCGTATCTCGCCTCGCAGTTTCTCCTTTTCCAACTTCAGGATACTGTCTTACGAAATGCATGACGTTGACCCGCTTTAATGATACGATCACTTACTTGCGTTATTTCTCCATCTTCGTTGAAATGTGCTCATTAAATGATAATTTTGTATTGACCCTGATTAAAAAAAAAAATTATGGCACTCATTCATTAAAGACACAATTTGAAAAATTAAGAGAAACTAAATAAATTTTTGACTGCGGTTATTTTTGTGTTCTCGGATCTTGTTGTATCTTGTGACGCATTTACATCATTTTTGAAATTTGTATTGAGCTTTTGAAATCAATATACCATAGTTTCCAAACTAGGAAACGTAGAATCGTGTTCCGGAGCCGCCCATGATGTTTTCATGTCCATGGAGACTCCGCGAGTGCCCAGCTGTTGCGACCGGATATGCATCTCTTTGAGTTCTCAGTTCTTCCGAATGTCGTCAGTGTTGTGTTTGTTTTGAGAGATCCTCGCACAAACTCTTTCACATTGAAAACTCAGGTACGATTTCATCCAATTACGAATCATTTATCTTAATTTTTTCAAGCAGTTCATAGATTCACAGTTTTATAGAGTTTGTTGGTTTGCAATTCACATTTTTTAATTTACTTTACTACGGTTCACACGACATGTGCTATTTTAGGTCTAGCATAGAATTTCTAAAAAAAAAAAAATGAAAAGGAACTTTTTGCTAAAGTAGTCACACAAGTCTACTTGTACTGACGATAAATAGAGGTTGCAATATGAGGTGATATGTCAAGTTCACAATTTCTTTTTCGCCAACTTTACGAAAGAGAGAACTTACGTGTTTGAAGCAACTTTCAACATTATTAAGGTTGCTTATCGATATCTTATAAATTCGCGTGCGATGGAAGTACCTTTCCGATGTTATCTTCAAAATGTCTTTATATAAATAACTTTCTCTTATCGTGGCATGTTAACATCTACTGCACTTAATAGATATATTTTAAATTGTTTTATTCATACTATTGCAGCAGATGCACACCTGCACTGTCACGCAATGTATCTACTCCGTGAGTTAAATCCAAATTTAACTTTTTGAACGTAACGACGTGAACCTGTGATTTATTATCGTAGAAATTTGATAATTTCATTTGAATTTGCTTTAATTATAGAATAAATTAAGTAGAGTAATTTTATTATAAGATATATTAAGATATGATCTTCTTAAATGGATAAAATTTTGTAATAAAAATGAGGACAAATACAATTTTTTTATTCTTAAATTTATAATGTCAAATTATACTTAATTGGATTTACTTTTAATACTTTCTGTAAATCGCTCACTGCTTCTACTGAATATATCATTATATTAATTAAATTGTTTAACAATGGAATTAAACAATTTAAGTAAAGAATCTATTATATTTGACTCAAATTTAATTTATCATTTATTAATATATACATTTAATATAGACATTTTTACCTTACAAATTAACCACAGAAATGGATTGATTTACATTTTGACAGACATCGAAATTAAAATTAACAAAATGTTATTTAACTCAAACGATTGGATTACCATTGCTTCTTTCATATCTAAACAGTATAGACTGTATACTTCAGAAAATATACCGTCAATTTTATGTTTCAGAATTAGACATTTTCATTTTTGATTAAAATGTTCAAGCGTTTTTGCAGCATTATCATACTGTGATAGTTTATAATTTCTGGGATTTACTGGAATTTGTACTTGTTAGTGAATCTACGGAGGGCAATACTTTGTTAAATCGATACGGTCGTGATAACGAGTAGGTACACAGAAACAACGTACAAAGTGATTCGATTTCATATTTTAGCGTAAGTGATATTTTCGCGAAAGATAATGTCGTAGTGCGATACGCGTATCGTTCCCCATGTAAAATCGCGATCTAACACTCATGCAAATTTGCACGCGTGCAAAACACGACAGCACACGCGTTCAATGTCAACACGAACCGGTGAAACGCATGTATGATACCACTGCGAATACGCGCGAACGCAGTCGAACGTTTTCATAAGCGATCGCGTGGTTAATCGCGAAATGATTAATTTCGCGAAAGTTACGGAATACGAATTAGCCGGGGATGGACAGTTTAATAATCAGTAACAAACGCGCACATTGCCACGCCGATAGGACTGCAGCACACTGTGAGTGTTACCATCACAACTGTGTTGTTGCAAACTACAGTGTGCCGACATCGCGAAGCACAGGGCGCATGTCCGTCTAATGTAAGCTATCCACCCTTACGACAGTGGATGATAGCCATCACTATCGTATTGGGCGGACGATCGAAAAGGCACCCATGTACACATGACCGAGTCTCAAGTGTCGATTTATATCGATTCGTTTTAATAGTTTAACATTTCTTTCCGCTCCTACCTTTGCGGTCGGTGACGTAATCGAGAAAAGAGCGGCTAGACGTATAGAATCTCCAATATACAAGTGCGCGGATTTATGTACAGGATTTATGTACAGGATACAAGTTGCGTAAAACGTGACGTATTGCATGCTTTAGTGCGATACTAAAACGCTTTTAAGGAAAACTTAAATGATATTTTAATAATACATTACGATAGCGATTTCTCCAAATAACGCGACGTGACATTGACAGATTTATAAATGAATATAATAAATATATCTAATTTAAAACATATTGTCACACTTTTATAATTTTGTATTAACATGCAATGTTTTCAAATTTCTTGTTTAAACATTTAATATTAAATTAAAACAACTCTATCTTTTTCTCTTTCCTTTTTAAAAAAATAATACATTAAGATATATAATTATATAAATATATAAAATATTTTTTTAGTACACTAAGAAAAATATTTTGTTGTATAAATCAAAATTTTGCTGTAACAGTAAATATTTATAAAAATGTATTAAATGAGAATGTTAAATTAATAAAGCTGTTTAGTTAACGTAAATGAAAATTTTTGAGTTCAGCGAGAAAATATTAAGCAAAAGGAACTAAATTTTTTGTTATAAAAACAAAGTGTGTTTGATTGCTGTTAAAAATGTTAATTTTATTTAAAGCACTAAATTTTTTTTCCTAGTAATAATAAAGTTAGTTCGTCACGGAATATTACAGTCACGGTAAATTTACTCGCGTGGTGTAAATCGTGCTCTCAAAGAACTCAAGACAGTCTATCGATGTTACTTGGAAATTTCACAGAAGTACAAAGTTCAAGGTTGAAAAAAGTAATGGAAGTGATCCTAGAAATTGATATAAACGAGTCATATGTTTGATAGTTGATTAATCAAGATTTATTACTTCCTTGTCACTTTCATGAGAAAGTGGCTCGCCAACGTGAAAAATAGACCGTTCGGACGAGTTAATGTCAATTTGCATCAATAAGGTAAACATTATCGCAGTTGCATCTCGCATCGAGTGATGAGTAATTTTATTTGCCAAATAGAAGTCGACAATCTATTATAAAAACTAATTGTATTGGACGTTTCAAAATTTCAATAGGCGTTCTACTTGTCGCGCGGCATAGAAATTAAGATTATATTCTATGCCGTGGGAAGTTGTCTACAGCTGCTGAATATTTTTGTAAACCATGTCCTATTTCAAATTTAATAGCACTGCTCTGTACACTTGGTCAGGAATAGAATTCTAGGAAAAATCGTTGTAATGCTTCTCGGGAAGCACCCCATTCGCGTGCCGCCTATCAAGTTCGTAACGTATTGCTGCGTCATATTATTGGAAATAAAAAAAGGGAAGGAAAAAAGATTTACCTAGCTATCGTCACTTTGATTTCACCGCTGAGTTCTGCCTTTTGCGTAGAAGTACGTTTTCGTAGAAGTACTGGACGCAAGCTGCCGTGAAAATTGGCTTCGCAGGAGAAAAAACACGCTTCCCTCTTAAAAGTATCAATATAACGCGTAATTTGCAAAAGAATATAAATGTGAAACATAACTCTTTTGAGAGGAGATAAATTGTGAACCAATCGCTCTACAATTTCGGTTGCAAACGAATTTATAACCATTTTATTGCAAGTGAAAAAAATATCTCGTTTTTGTAATAAAATTGTTAATTTTCTTACCATATTCGATAAAATCTTTTTAAATGCTTGATATTGCCACGATGAGTACAATAAGTATTTACACAGAAAAGATATCTTAAAGAAAAAACCTTATGTTTAAAAAGTACGTATTAATTCGCAATTTCTTAACAAAGAATAAAATAGATTGTATATTTTTTCAAAATTATTTGATCCGAAAAGATGTGTAATGATTAAAATATATCATTTTAAAAATAAGCGAAAATAAAAAATTTTATTATTTAGACACGCGAAAAAAGTATTTAAACATATTCATATAAAATTTTTAATTAATGTTTATTTTCTACAAATAAGGTTTTTTTTTAACTAAAATGTTTCCTGTGCGAATTTTTGCCCTGTATATTAATGTTTCTTTCATTGTATAATTTATTTAAAGAATCTGAATTGCTGAGAGTCAAAGTACAATACCCTTTTATGGTTAGTTTTAATTTAAATAGCTATAAACGGAATTGTATTGTGCAAATTTCTGTAGATTGGATTTCAATTAACTCTCGATAATCAAATTTTTTTTCGCTTCCAAGTCTCTTTCCCCGCTACTTCATAAATGTAACGTCAACGCGCGACAGAATACGGCCAAGTAATTTCCATATATCCGATTGTTGTTTGACGTGCAGGGCTACAGTGGCTACATAGTCGTTATTTGGAGAATTATCTATTTATACGTTTGTACCTCGGATGACTCCTCTCTTCCCCTTCCCTTTATCCCTTTCGAAATATTGATCCCGCGAGACGCCCGCTGCCGAACGTCACGTTTGAAAACGAGGTTACGACAAATACAAAATTTATTGCTCGCCAGAGGAAGCAGAACAAGGAGGGAAACCGTGGAAATGTTGGGTGCAGGTACTACACTCGCGATTACGGCGCTCGGCAGACCGAGACCTAATCATTTCGCGCGACCGACGATGCTCCCAAGAAACCTTGAACTTTGCATTTCGTCGAAGACAAATCGAATTTTCGCGTGCGACCATGCAAACTTTTTACGTACCTCATGCTGTATCGGCGTGGCATTTCTACGAAAGGGTGATTCAATGCTGGTACAAGTTTGGAATTAATTTCTCATTATAAACATGAAAAGTGGATTCCAATCGTCGCGATCTCGTCGAAAGATATTTTTGCGGGCTTGTAATTCGTAATACAAATCTAGTCTCTACGTCTGTATGTTTCCGATCCCATTGGTTCCGATCCCTGTTTTAAAAATGCATTATTCGCAGCAATGAAAATTAAAGATCTATCAGGTGTATAATAATCTCTGCAAAAAGTGAGTGAAATTAAAAATTTATACTTTCCATACAAAAATGAATGTTATTAACTTATGAAAGTTTAATAAGGTCAATATTTATATACTTAACAATATAATTTTATACTTTAAATACAAATTTATTCGTTATCTTATAAAAATATATCTACTTTTTATTGAAATGATTTTTGATCCAAATTCTAAATCGATATTTTTGTATTTATTATTTTCAAGTATAATAGAGAAAAATTTGTTATTCTCTCATAATTTTTTTCATTTTGTTAAAAAATACGTGTAATACACCCTTAAATGAACGAGATAGAACGGCGAGAAAAGAAAGACGAGAAGCAACTCCGAGTTTGCGGCGGACGCATCTCGTTGTCTTGCATCGTGCACGTGTCCCGATAACGAAACCTGGCCATAATTACTTTGCTTAACTGGACATGCACCTCACGAAATTACAATTACAAATCGGTGGCGAGCGAAGCTGCATCGCACCTCCTCATCAATTATTTATGAGCTAACTCGTTGCCGTTCTCGGCGGTCCTCCTTGCTCTGAAACCACGTTTCAGATTTATCCGAGCGAGCGCACTTCGTTTTCCGTGCAACACGCACCAGTTTTCCTGCGTGTCGATGCGTGCTGAGCTACGTGCTCATGAAATGTATATCTGTCCCATGCGATAGTAGAATTATGCGTTTGAAGATTTTGATCAGATTTTTTTCTATATTTACCTCTCTTATGTTAGCTACAATAAATATATATTATATTTCATAATTTTTTTAACAAGTAGAAATTTGTAATGTAAAAGGTTACGGTCCGATAAAAATTCTAGAACATGCTACAGATTACACATTACACTTTCTACAATGTTTAAAAATGGTCTAGTATCTCAATTATTTCACGGTCTATAATTAACCGGAAGAAATAGTTTTCTAGAAACTACAATTTTCGATGATAGTCGCTTTGAAATGTTTAGTTTAAAATTAGAAGTTCTCAGATATTTTTGCAATTTAATAATTCTAATAAATTCCAATTTGATAATTTTTGATCTAATAAATAAATAATACATTTTATTAAATTCCTTAGTCTATTATGATAACAAATAATACTGGCGATCATAAAATATTTTGGAAATATATTAGCGAGCGAATAACATAATCGTATATAATCACGATCGAGTTGCATACTTCAAGCGATAATGACGTAATGCATTCATTCGATATCTTTTTTTTTTTCGATTCACACCTTCGATGTAGGAAGGTCAAGCGTGGGCACTGTGAAATATGTGCGTCGTTCACTCGGCTATTCGATCATTTTTGCGCGTTAATATTAAGAATTGCCCAAAGATGAATCGCACATTGCTTACACAATGCATTTCGCATTAACTCTGCCTGCATTAATGTTTTTAATTTTCTTTGGAAATTGCGTATTTATTTACTATCTCTTATACCTTATACAAAATTCAAAACGTGGCAATTTTCATAAAGTACACAACAATTTCAATCGCAAAATTATTTTGAATCTTATCGTTAGATTAATTATTATATCTATTATCATCATATTAGTGTAATTTAATGAATTAGTTTAACCATAAAAAAAAAATCTTTTTTGTTTGACATGAGATCATTGATTCTCACAGTATCTCTTTATCTCAGCATGATACAAATTTGATAATTTTGATGTGCTGCAATAACTGTCAGAATTTTTATGTTAATTTTAATAATCTGTAAATTAATTCAAATTAGTGATCAAGTAAAGATAATATTCGTAAATTTGTATCAGTAAAATATATTGCATGATAATGCTATACAATTTAATTCTTCAACTTGATTCTCTAGCAGATTACATTTTAATTATTATCTTGAATTCAATTTAATTAATAACCTCTTTAGCGCCGAAAGATAACTATTCGCGATTTTTTGATAGCTAAGCAAGCATTAAGAAAATTTAATATGAAAGATTGATCTTCTTCTTACACGCCCACACAAAATGGAATATGCAAAAACTATTTATTGTATTAGCATAAAAATCGTGATGCGCCGAAATAGAAAAGGTAAACTAATTAAGTTATTTAACTTATTATTACTAAATTATTACTAAAAATTATTAATTATGAAAATTTCCGTTTGATTTTTCATCTTCAAGTCAAATGACATGCAATATGTAAATATACAGAATAGTTTCGTTGAGAATGTTATCATAATATAACCAAGACATACAATAAAAAAACGATAAATGTGAGAAGGAAGAATTATTGAGAATTGAAGCAAACTAACACTTCGGAAGTTTTTTATAAAAGATTTTTTAAAATTGTTGAATTATGAACACGTACAAGTGTTTGTATTTGGAGTCATGTTTAGATAATTTAAAATCTATGTGTTATCGTGTTACAAAATTTACGAGAAAATATGTATTGTGCTTGGCATATCATGTAACAATTAGGTACATCATTGAATAATTAGTCCGCTTTAGGATGTAATAATTTACATCAATTGAATGACATCAAGTCCAATTTATAGACTATCTACAATCAAAAAAAAAAAAGAAAAAAAAATAGAATCTATAGGAGAATGCTATGCATAGATTATAAATGTCATTTAGTGCAAAAACATTTGCAAAATTAGAACATGAAGACAGAATATTCATTTTTATAAACAGCGGTACAGCAACAAGATTTTTTTAGATGTAGTTTCATAAAGATAATACTAAGAAGTCTGTCGAAGTATGACGCATCTCAGTGCAAAGGAAGTGATGTCACAGTATTATGGTTACAAGTCTCTCAATGGTCATGGTTGACAAACCAAGCGTCCACTTTTTTTACTCCCTTCAAGTCTCGCTATTCTTTTCTCGCTTAACGTAGGCCCATCTTTTGCCGGGGATTGCCCTTAGAGGTGTGTCGTGTAAGAGATTAAAGTCAGGTATTAAAGTTCGTATACAGGGGTTTCCAATATGTGGTCACGATTTCGAAAGTAAACTCAGTTAGAAACAACATAAAAAGAAGGATAACATATAAATATCTATTCTATTAAATTTCACTTTGCAAGTTATAAGTTACTTTTGTATCGTATTAATTATTCATCCATTTTATACAAAATGATCGAAGCAGATAATGATTTCCTAAATGTGCATTATTATTGAAATCTTCAAAAAAAATTATTATTATAATAAAATTATTCAAGCGAACATAAATTATATTGAAATATGAAAAAATGGCTGTGATTCGACAACGAATTTATTTTGAACTTCTTAATGTAATTCTTGTGCTCGCACTGAATTGATTGATTTTTTAATATTCATATATTGAGAAACATAACTGTAGAAAAGTAGGCGGAAGAAAGGCCTGCGCTTGATATTCGTCTAAATATTAGCTGTCCATCGGATTTGGATATATCGATACGTGGGTCGATTATTGTGCGCGCGTTGCCTGAACAAGATGCCATATATGCGTTCGCTCGGTACAGAAACGATACGTGGGCCAAAAGAACACGAGTCAAAGCTGCCTTAACCGGTCTACCTTAACCAGAATATACTTCAATATTACAAGTGATATAAAGAGAGAGAGAGAGAGAGAGAAAGAGAGAAAGTAGAACTGTAGTGACACAAGAGTCGATGTACAGTTTATTGCGTTTTCATAAAAAATTCTAATAAAAAAATGCCTTTTTCTATAAAACCTTTTAGTATAAAATCTTCGCAGATGTGCGCGGTTTATTTTATGGACATTATGATTAATATCTGATGTAATGAAGCATCATAGTCAAGAATAAACTTTTTCAAAGAATAAGCTTCCACAACCATATTAGCGAAAGAAATTAATAATAATTCGTTTAATAGTAATTATATAATATTATATCCTTATTATAATTATTAACCAGTATTAGATATTAACAAATGCATATTATTTATTTAATCGGTAATGCAATCTTCATTTGAAATTAGTAGATCCTTTAAATTTTGTTACATTTAAAATTACATTTAAAATATTTAATATTAATTAAAATTATTATTAAAAAAATTTATAAAGAAATAAAATTCAATTCCACTGTTTTATATATATACTAATTTATATCTAATTTAAATTTTATTACTAATGATACTATTAATTATATACAAGTGACTTTTAAATAATGCCTGCTGAAAAACGTTCGTTCTTAAGTAAACCTATTAATTTGTCTGTCGATGGAAACTTATCTTTTTTAATGCTGCCATTTTTAAAGGAGATAAAATTGATTATTTTACCTGCAGCATCTCGAGACGCGACGACGCCTGCGGTGCTGCCATATTTCAGCTGTCTATTGCTTGCGGTGTTCTCGTTCTGTAAAAATAACGAAAGTTTCGTTATTTCTGAAACAATAAATGGACATAAATCAATAATAAATCTTAGCACACAAATATGTACATAATATTCCACAATATAACGATCTAAATTCTTTTGTTTAAATTTTAACAAAAAAATTATTTATTAAATTTTCTTGAGGAGACGATATCGATATCAAGTTTGATAAATCTTTATTTATTATTTATATACATTCTTATTGTATAACATTACAAAATGATTACCGTTTATAGATTATCCATTTAACTTTGTCAATATCTAACAATGTTAATGTGGTTTAAAAGATAGTATTTTCATTTATTATTATACAAAATACAACTTTTATATTTAAATATAATTATTTAGATACAAGCAAAAAGAAGAAGAACAATGTAAATGTAATTAAAAATATAACATAGTTTGGAATTAACAAATTTGATCAATTTCGCATATTTCTCACGGGATTACGAACTGCCTTTCCCGTTCGTTAAATTGAGATACGCTTGCTAAATACTCTGATAAAGGTTGCAGCGTTGGCGTCATAAACACTTAGGACAAATGTTGCGTATCTGTAATTCGCTACTGGCAGAATGGTAATATCGCGGGTGAAAATAGATCGGTTCGGCGTGTGTGCACGGAAAACGATGCAGTTCCTCGAGTTCCAAATAATTACACTTAAAATAGAGTTTCATGCTGGTATTAGCTACAAAGCATAAGTGCCCCCATAAGTGGATGCATCGTAATAACCATCGGCCAAATAAATATATGGTTTGCTTTGCATTTAGAAATTTATTACTTACAGATTCCTAACAACATGTCGAATATATTCCGACATAAAATTAAGCATTTTCCTATCATGAAGTGTTAATTGGATTAATAACACAGTCCAACAAAAAAATAATTTTTTTGAACATTTGAAAGAAATTAGTTATTTTCTTTCAGTTCTTTTGGATGCTGAATACGAATTCGATTTCTAAATTGTTGCATCTTATATCACAATTTAGAGAAATTTACAAAAGTTGCAAAAAAACTATTTTCACATATTTTGTCATATTATAATTATGGTGCAAAGAACTGAAGAAGTTCTATTGCAATTAAAATTAAGTATCTGTATTGTTAGAATTCAGACGCATAGTTAAATACAGAGTTTATTTCTCTAGCGTGTCACCTATATATCATAATTTTAACAAAACATATAAAAACGGTCTATCTTGGCTACTTTAATTGTCAATTTTTCAAATTGTGACGTGATGGAGCAATTTGAAAATCGGATTTATTATTCAGCGTTCAAAAAATTATTAGGAAAACTAACTAGTCTCATCTCAGCATTGTTTAAACTGTGTAATAAATCAAAATTTTTTAAATTAGCATTAAATAATATAAATTGTAAACTTAATTTATATATACATTATATTTAACTTATAAACCTATAATTATAAACTTAATTTATAATATATTATAATTAACAAATTAAATAATAGAAACCAATATACTAATATTGGATAAATAAAAACGTAAAATTCTCTTAAGCTGTCGATCTCTCAAAATCGCGGAAAGAGAAACGTCAAACTACCGTGAGTGCACGCGATTTCCGAGCGGGAATATATCAAAGGTTTATAATTGGCTTTCACTTTTTGTTTCCACCTGCCGCATTACTATAGCGCAATTCACGTGGTGACTCGCAAAGGTAATTGCAAAGCCAAAACGAATTCGAGCTCTGAATGGAACGGCTGGTGATCATTGTTGCTCTTTCGAGCGCTCCATCTCTCTGTAAAGATCGAGCCAATGTGGGTGGATCAGTAGCGTAGGCGCGTTTGATATCACCACGTTTGATATCATGTTATCGGGTTCGATCGTTTTCATACGCTTTTCATCCATGAATTTGTGTACAGCTGACATTAGAATAATTGAAAGACATTTCCGATCGCTAATGTAAATCTACTCACTCACGTAAGTAGAAGTAAACAATAACGCCATTTTTTTCAGCGGTACAATGCGAATTCATTAAAATTCAAGACAGTCGTCCTTGACGAGATGCTCTTCGGGAAATTATTGATATGTGATGGCTCGCTGTGGTAACAGTGTCTTTAGGCCAACAGACATTGTGACTCACGAACGTGACGTAATCGCGAGACTTTTATGGTTAAGAACTGAGAGGAATAGTGGTTCGCGACTTATTTGCTATTTTCTCCGAGCACGAAGGCACATTTTGCGTTAGTGTGTTATGATTAGAAGTTGCATTAGACACTTAATGAACTCTTTTAAAATTATCGTAGCCGAAGCAGAAATACAGAGTTGACAGTATTCTTACAAATTACATCTATGTTAATCCGTTACTGAAACATATGGATCCTAGTGATCCTGGAATATTTTCTTAATTTTTAAATAATGTAATGATTCGGAATAATTTTATGTTGTATAACTTTATTTTTTTCAGTTTTGTTCTATTCATATAGGTCAATTTACCGTACTATATATATATATATAGTGTTACAATTTTTTATTTAGTTGAAAAACATTTTTTTGTTGAAAAGTTTTTAAGACTAGTCTGAGAAAAAAGTTTTCGGTGTTAGTGATTATAATTACACGTTGTCATAATTATGATTAGATTACTGTCATAATTTGTGTGTGTGATTAGGTATTGTTATATAATAATGTAACTAATAATAACTATATGCAGTTCTATCAATAAATATGCATAAACAGTTGACACTGAAAATGACTACAGATAATTATTATTAATGTATTACACAATAAAAATGGATACAATTATTATAATTTAACTATAACTTGTAATCATTTTTTATGCCAACTACATATATTTGTTGATAGAACTACATACAGCTATTATTATTTATGTTATAGCACTAATAATCATAATAATAGTAACATGTAATAGTTACAAATACCAAAAGCTTTTCTCTTAGTATACAATAACAAAAAGTTTAATAGAACTTAAAAATCCGTTAATTCTTTTAGCGTTATAAATAATATATTCCTGTTACGAATTCATCCACACAAAATAACAAAAAAATTTATCTATTTTATCTCGTTTCAATTTTATTTATTTTTATCGTAAATTGTTCTATCTTCATCGGTATACATAAATGATGTCTGAAGAATTTATTTCATTAGATGAAACTCTGGAATTAAAATAAATGCATTCGATTAGGTTCAATTCGTAAACTTCGCAAATCTGTCGAGTTCGACGGCATACGCACGAAGCGAACGAAAACGTCCGGTGACCCAGGTATTCGACTTTTGCATGCTCTTATTGCATAGATTATTTATAGTTTTACTAAAAACGTACTCTTCGCCACGATTACCATAGGCTACTCCCATACGTATGGTCACCACCAAGTACACGGCTTCATTTCTATAATTAAATCGCACGCGCGCGTGCGGTCATTTACGATAAAGTTCGTGAAAAGTGAACGAATACTTGTGCTGATAAATCCAAGACAATGGAAGCTAACGAGGGCAAACATAAATGGAAAACACAATATTATGCTACGTAGAGTCTCGGCGACCAACTTTAATTGGCGTCTTGAAAAGAAGCGTGCGAGAAGCGCACTTTATTCTTCCGGCAATTAGGTATAACACTCTCCATGGCGGTAGATAAGAATCTCTGCAGCAACTTAATAACGCACGAACCACATCGGAATTTTTGACGTTATTATTCGCGCGTGCGTGTACAAAATGGTTGGTGATCGTGCTCAATTAGGTTCGCACCCGCAAATGGCGAGCACGTGCCCAATTTGAAGGCACAATTTGAGGAAGAAAAGGCACCAGGCATTTTGTGCAGCTAAATGCATTTGATACGTCATATTAGAATAACAACGCGGCGCAGCGCGTGATACAATTGCCTGGAAAGCACGATCGGCTCCTCCAGCGAATACGATTATTCGCGCAAGTTTGTCAGCTGGATTTATCGAGTCGTAATTTCGCTTCCTGTAAATTTGTCGATTGCACGAAGACTGTAACACGAGAATTTTTTTTCTCTAAGACCTGTTTAACACTAGAACCGTCGATAGTATCCCTCTAGAAATGCTAACTAAAAGAAACTGGAGATACCAGTTTGGTAATTTTTTATCTTTGTTTACGGTTAGTAAAACATTTATTTTGGTATTATTTATATCATTATAGAATTATTTGTATTATATTGACATATTTTCAATTCTGTACTGTATATCTGAATCTAATACAAAAAAGAAAAAAAATAAATAAAATAATCAGCAAAGTCAAAATGGTATAATATCATCGATGGTTTTAGCTGATAATAATCCGCCACGTGTTTATATAGAAATTTCTATGCGGTGATACAAAACTTGTGCGGAACTTCGATTAAAATACACACGTTATTTACCTTAATTGCCATAGAATTCATTTAGTTAAATTCGCAATTAATTAAATAGCGCTAGATTACAATTCTGCATTGATTAAACGCCAAATTGGCATTGTACGGAACAAAATAATATTCGATATAGCTCTCCGGAGTTAATTACTCCGCAATTAATGCCACAGCGGCTTTTAATAACATCTTTGAGATACGGACGATATGGGGGAGAAGTGGTGCTCGCGATGATTTAACGGGCTGTGCGTAACGGTGCAATTAGGTGGCTGCATCTTAAGAACGCGTCTGGCCATTCCGCGCTCTCACATTCCTATTATCTCTCATCTCGGCTCGGCAAAGTCCAGACACACGGCAGACGCAATTTCTTTCTCTCTCCGAGTAATCGTTGAAAATTACGCCGTAGGTCTAACATGGTGGGATTGGCGTAAAACGGAGCTCGAGAATTATTTGCGTCGCTTATCCACGGACACCTTCAAGATTGCGCAATTATAATGGAATTTAAGCATGCGACAAGCTGCGCGATTTCATTCATTGAAATAAATTGTAACGGCATGAGGGAATTTCCATTTTGTAAAACATTGTTTCTGTGTGAGAAACTATATATCAACTGAACTTTCTGCATTCATAGAAGACATTTTATAAAGCGTCCCATACAGCATGAAAGCCTCCAGCAATGTTTCTACATTACTGCAATATTGCTGGCACGCTGTAATGTTGCTGCAATATTGCTGGAATGATCTGTACTATATATAGGCGTGATAAATATATTTTAATTACAGTAAATGTTCAACCTCTATTTATATCTTAAAATGCAAGGTATTCGTTTTATCTCAATTATGACGATAAACCTGTAATAATGTATATTCATGTATCTATTGTTTTGCGAGCATTAAAGGGCAGGTTATCAAAACAGCGCTCCATTGTTTTGTTGCGCTCATAATAAATATTTGCTTAAATTAAATTTAATAATTTAGTGATACTTTCACATCATCTCATTAATTATAATTTTGGGAAAAGAATGAACAAAACAATGACTTTATTATTAGTTACGCGTTAACCATGCTGAAAATCGTTATAAAATATTGTTAAAGAAAGCTGGGAAACCAGAACGCCCCACAACTAATTTTGAACAGTATTAATTTATCCCGTGATAAATTAATGAGCATTGAAGTGGCTTGCAAAATTTGATTGATATTTTTCGAAGAAATATCAATGTTACTAGCAATATGGACGATTAATTAAGTGATTTTTACGGAAAAATATGATCTAAAAGTATTGGTATCGAAAAATCTTTTCTAGATACCTCGATATTTTCGTTCAAAAGAAGTCTATTTCAAAAAATATTCGTCAGCATAAGAAAGTTCAATGGTTCTGTGGAACAAATCTATACAAAGCATCAAACCAAAAAGATCGGATTGGATTGTTTTGACAATCTTTTTGACGTTCCAACATGTAACTCGCACAGCATCGTTTCGTCCTATGTTTGCGTCTGCTGCATTATTGATGCGGCACGATAAGGCAGAATCTACTTAGCGCTGAACTAGATAGCGAACAAAATGTATGAGCAACAGCGCCGATGTGATACAAGCGAAAGGGAGAAAGAGAAAGAGAGAGAGAGAGAATGCACTCACCGTTGTCTGCGGGAAAGGACTCTGCACACGAGGTAATCACAGATGATCCGTGGCCCGTCTTTACGCGAGGAGGACCAATGCAGCACTGACAGTTCCACCGTCCCTCTCTGATTCATCCTATAACTCCCTCTCCGTCCTTCTCCTTCCCGGCTGGCATGAAGAGAGTAAGAAGGCGACGGTGAGTAAACGAGAAGGGTTCATGAACCCGAGAGGGAACGTTGGAGGGAGGAAGTGTCAGGTGAACGTGGTGCGTTCTGCTAGAAATGACGATGTTCGGACAGGTCGGATCGCGTGGTCCCTCCACCGTATGGTATCCTTTGGAACTTCAAAGATATAATAAAGTTTCTTCATGATAAAGTGATTTATCGACATGATGGATCATCTGGAAATGATAGACTAGTTGGTCACGTTTGATAAATTGAGATCTTAATAAGTATTTTGTAGAGAGAGTGTATTAACAAAAGACAACAATTAGTAAATGATATTCTGAAGAATAATGTATTAGTATTATATGTATTACATAAAATTATCAGATAAATCTTTACAGATTAAGATAATATATTATATTAAAAAAAAAAAAATTTGATTTAAATAAGATGCATTATTAATCGTTTTTCTTAATGTAAAATATTAAATTATGTACACCATGTTTATTAAAAAATTTGGCGTTTTCAAGGATGAATCCTTGTTTAAAATTGATTTGTATTTCCTATGGGGTTCATTTTAAAAGAATTCAAATTCCCAGAACAAGTTTTTTGAACCACTGAATAGTCCTTTTGCTAACAGAGGCCTCCAAAGGCCGATATAATGTTTCTACCTGCCTCAGCTGCACTGTGTCCTAGTTTTTGCAATTCATATAAGAAAAATATCGCGCAATCCTTTCACGGAAAACATATTGTTTTCTCTTGTGGAAAAAATTAATAATCAAAAACAGTCTGCTTATCAAAGAAAATTGAACATCAAAATAAATTATTAATGGCACAACTGCAAATATACTTTCTATCAAGTTTACTAATTGCAATCAATTGTCAATATATATATATATATATAGTTGAAGAAATTATTTTATGGTTTCAATAGCTATACAAAACAGTATATTCAAAAATAAGTATATTCATAAAATAATTATTCAATTACCCAGCAAACAAACTGACGACATTTGTCATCATTTTAACGTCAAAAGTATTTGAAACTTATATATTTAGTCATCTTTATAATTATTACCACAAAGTTTTTCTCTGAGTGAATGCCTCTGTGAATATACGAAATTCCAATATTCTGCATCAATTGTACTGCAACGCGAAAATTAGTAAAATTATAGTGTTAAGAAAACTGGTTGCTTAAGATAAAGTTTTGAATCAACATATTGTGAATAGCGCGTTGTAATGTTTTAATTTATCTAATTATACACAACTTGTCTTGCGAAACTGTATACATTATAGTTTTTTCCTAAGTGATATTTATCTAGCATTCATGCATTTGCATTTGTGACATTTCATATAACGATTAAATATGTACTGTTTGTTTTTATTATTTCCACAAAAAATGGAAAGCTTCGTCGAAATTTCGTCGAGTAGTGATCAATATGTATAGTTATATTTACTGGTGTCCAGGACCGTAATCGATTTTGTCCAACCTACAGGCCGTAGGGGCGCAACTCACACAAGCAAGTCATTATCGTCTGATCGCTTATGATAATGGCGTTTCAATATTCAGTAGATGAGTAAGCGATCGAGTCATCGAGTAATTTCTAATTCTAATTCCTCATTCGTACACCTACCATTGTTTGTGCCTGAGGACCAATATCGAGGGCAATAATATTATTGCTTTCGTCTCTCGGCGGTAGGCACCACCCAGACACGTTAACGAGCGCAAGTCTGATCGCCCGATAAAGTCATTTCTGCGTTGAAAACAATTTATTTGATATTGCAAGAACAACGTAGGCTAGACGTCTCTGACGGATCGAAGATTAATCCTTCCCCCTTCACCTCCTTCCCGTCTCGCGTTTAATTCCTCGTTGCGGTCTTTGGAGCTGGGATATCCGTCATTAGAAATAAGGTCGCAAACTACGGGGCTATGTATATATCTCGTGCATCACACGAGAGGAAGAGGGAGGGCCTAACCGCGAGATCTACAGATGGTGCGGCGTCTCGATTCTGCCTAAACGGAGACCTCGGGTACTACCGTAAGCTCCCGCTGCACAGAAGCACATTAATTCTATTCCCTTTAATTAACGGTTCCGTGCTACGCCAGCTTAGAGACCTTTTCGAGGATAACGCGCGAGTTCCGCTTTCGCACGACATCCATGCTGCAACCGTTCACCGTGACACTTCTGCATTATGCGGCGATTGTTTGACGAGGCGATTGTTTTCTTCATGCTTCTAGTGATATCAATAAGGAAAAAATTATTTGTCAAAGCGTCTATCGAAATCTAATTTAGCTTTTGAATTAACGCAAAGATAATCTCGTTGCACCGGAAGGAAACGGTAATCGATTATTTAAATGTAGAATTAGATTTACAAAGTAGTTTTAGAGCTTATTAATCTTTCAGCGGTCACCGCGAATAGATAAATTAATAGCAATCCAATGAAACTTGTATCCACCGAAACTCGGCTTGTTCACTTCTCGCATGTGCCAAAGAGGAGAATAAATTTCTATTTAATGCAAAAGCTGAAAAGACCATCTCATGATTACAACATTTTTGCTTTCAAGATCGCTCGTCCCCTTTTGCTCAAATACGCTTTGTGCGAACGAACTTTCTCGTAAAGTAAAGGTTCCTCCCGATCCTCTCGGAGAAACGAGGCGGGAGAGACAAAACCGCGGCAAAAGTTTTCTGGAAAAAGGTGTAATTTAACTCTTTCGTGGCGAGTGCATGAATTATCAACGGAAATACAGGAAACTTGGCGAATTTATTTTAAAGGAGACACGTGAATTCGATTTCCCACCAGACAATTTTGCTTTCAAAATTTCTGATAAAACTTTATTAATCTCTATTTATTAATCTTAACTCTCCAAAGTTGATCTATAATAATAGTTGTTGACATTGGGTCTGTAAAACTCATTTATGTTAATTAAAAAGCATAAATTAATTTCTAGGAAGCAAAATGATATAATTCATATATAAAAATAAATAGATACTGAGTATATTTTAATAAGAATAAAGAAAATTAAATTGTTTGACATTTTTGACAAAGAGAATTATAATTAAATGAGTCCAACAGACCTATCGTCGCACACAGTCGTGTGTGTGGAGAGTCAATTAATTTCGAATCTTCTCTCGCAAAAGTATCACGAGATGCGCGAAGCGAATCACGGTTATTTTCATTTCGTTTCTTGTTTATAATATAGGTAAATGTTATAGCTTTCGTAGGTGGTAGTGACTCATTTCTTTTTGTTCACTATGTTACATAAATGTTACATCATGCTTCCTTCAAGATATACGAGAACTTTTCTATTCTGATTCGCACGGCATATTGTTTCCATACTACTGTGATAATGAATATAAAAAAAATATGTAATAAATGTAAGAACAGAAAATAATAAATATAAGAAAATATGTAGAAAAACTGGGATTCGTTATAACAGACTGACCAAAAATGTATAGTATAAACAGGGAAAAAGAGAATTATTATGAAAGAGCAAAAACCGTAGAATAAGTTTAACGAAAAGAATAATTCATTTATTCTCTATATTAATTATAAAATTTCCAAAATTAATTCATACAACAACATCGAAAATTATTTAAACTTTTTATTTATTTAAAATCTTTTTTCTCATACAAAATACTTTCTTTCCATTACGTATTTTATGTATGTTTGTTTGGATTGATGCATGTATATTTTGTGTATATTTGTTTAGGTTGATATACGTACATTTTGTGTCTAAGAGAATCGTTTTCTCGATGTTTCTTTAGAGAGGAAATATAAATTAAATATGTATTTTATATTGTGTGCGTCAATATCGATTATATTAATTTAATTCGATATAAAAAATTAATAATAAATTAATTTGTAATAATGGAAGCGAATAAAGTTTGGCTTTCACTGGTTGCTATATCGCAATTGATTCGATACCTCCGAACTACCCCCATTCGACGTGCCAATAATGGCTCGCGAGTGGTCCAATTTTGGCAGTTTCGGCCGCTAGTTCAAGCCAAGTCGATCGACAAAGGTTTCGAGGCACTCCGTGCCTCGACTTCGTTTGGTCGAGATCGAATAACGGGCGACGTGACTGCCAAGATTGCTTCTCCTCGCGAGATGAAAACTGGAGAAATAGGGATAAGCGCGTGTCGTAGCTCGTGCGAATAAAATCCGTAAAGGCGTAAAGGAATTCAAATCACTTTTGTCGACGATATCATACGGCCCGAAATGCTTATCGCGAACCGATTTTCGATTTTGCCGGTTTCGAGAACGTGACACGATGGAGAACGATGACGTTCTTCTTCAAAATAACGTGGTTATATTATAGTATGCCCCGAAGCAAATAAATCTAAGCTGTTCCCAATTCTTTCTGCCTCTTTTATTTACTATCTAAATGAGATCACAAACATTTATATCTGAATATATAATATTTTATTTCGCATTTCATCAATCTATCTAACAAAATATTTTAGAAATTATTTAATTATGAAGCATGAATTGACTTATAAATTAAAAAAAAATCAGCTTTTTGTGTTTTTTTTATTAACCAGAATCTATTTTTAATACGTTTAATACGTTTACTATGCAAAACGTTATTCATCTTTATCGCACAAGAAGAATGTCTTGCGTTTCTTCACGGTTCTTCATCATGAATTCAGATGGCGGTACTTGGAGATGTCTGATTTAATACGTCTTTTGATGTTTACTCTTACATTTAGTAACGTCTGTTTATTTTTGCCGGTAAATATTACGTAAGTAATTAAAGAGAAAATAATTTTTTCTATTATTTTACCGTTTTTGACATATATTTTAATTTGGCACAGAAAGTTTTATAAATTATTATAGTTGGCACAGAAAGTTTTATAAATTATTATAGTTAATGCTCTATTCTATTCCCTTCAAAAAATATTAAAGACTGTGTGTAAAAAAATAAAAACTGAAAAAGGTACTATTGTTAATATCTTTACCTTTTTATCATTAATTTTATTATTAATATCTATTTTATATTTTCTTTATTTTTTTTATTTTAACATTCAATATTAATACGTATCTATCTGACAACAATTTCTTCGCAATCAATAACACTATCTTTTTATAAGTGTTATTTTGTTATTTAATCACGTCGTGTCTAACATCTCACGAATGTAAGGGTTGAAATTCTTTCAAAACTCGACAACTTCGTTGAAAGGTTGAAACGATGATGGCTATCGCGAAGAGTGAATCGTATTTCAGAGATTTAGGTCAACACGCGGTACATATCGAGTTGCTCTTTTACCAGATTCTAATGTCGTCGCGGCATAGTACGTGATCGTCGAAACAGGTCGGGAATTATAGTTTCCATTACCTCGCGGCTCAACGATGGATAGAAATTAACAGGCTGCTGCGCGGATGTAAACGTAAGTTAACCAATTATATGGCCGTGACCGATTGTGTTCAGGGAAAATGGTTTCAAGCACGTTCTCGGTTTTTTTCAGCATTGTCTGAAAGCTTCTAATGCAGAAAATATTATACTTGCGCACTGTGTGTCGGTTGTAAATTCGTTATCAAGCTCGATTGTCTACCCGTTTATCAGAATATTAAACATTGTTGTTTGCTTAAATACTTTATTTCATGAAGCAGCAAGAAAGTATAATATTATGGGAAACGTAAATAGAATATTATGAATTTTAAATTATACGCGAAACTTAATAACGTTAAAGAGTTTTCTGTGAAAAGAGGTTCGGCAATAAATATAATAATTTAGAAGATTAATTATGCAGTTTCGCACTGTGAAAACGAGTACAATGCTTCTAAAGCAGTTTTATTATTTAGTTCTTAAACATGGAACGCTATTTTTAAGGAAATTTACAAAGAAATTCCTATAAGCATTGTGTCGAAACATAATAGAGCATGACCGAGCATAATTGTGTAATTTTAGTTGGCCGCAAACACGAATCCTTATACAAATAATGGAGCAATACTATAATAATAGAATATTCCTGCTACTAATATTTATTATAAAAATATTCTATATTTTAATAATATAGATTATAAATAGATATTAATCACATGTTAATTTTTTCCTTGAAACTATTGTTACTGTAAACTGAGCCATAAAAATCTTATGGGGGATTCCCAAATATAGATATAAAATTAACTTTCTTTTTCTGCGCGTATTTGCGCAATCTCGATTCCTAATTTAAATTATCATGTTTCTCGGAATGTGGCAATAGATATATTTATCTTGATTAAAATTTGTTGCGCAGATTGAGATGGCTTCTAAAGCACAAGTTCTGCGACGCGCGGAATTCGGGAACTTTGTGCGAGAAGTGGTGCATCTATTTCGGTTTCCGCTGTAAATTCCATCTTTCTCTCCCCCCTCCCCTCCCCTCTCAGATTCTCTACTTTTCATTTCTTTTACAACCGCGATTCTTTTCTCTTCCATTTCAATTTGCTCCGTTTTTTCGACAGATCCGTCTCTTTCTCCTCGTTTGTTCCTTCGTTTACGCCATTTTTCGTTAGTTCCATGTCCGTGGAGTCGAGATTGGCTGTTTTAATCAGATTTTATTCGCCTAAAAGGATGGATAGGATAAGGGGAAATAATTAATGTGCATAAGGTAGGATCTTTTCCCAAGATAGTCTTTCTAATTATCCGGCGCCCTTTCCGACTTCGCGTTTATCACATCCGGCTTTTCGGTAGATGCTTATCGTTTCTCGATTTCCTACGTACTCGCCCTTCTCGTCGCACACGCAGAAAATAGTGCAACTGCAAGTGAAATCGTTAATCTTGCAGTGAGAAAACTTTCGTGGAGATAGGTATATTGATTCTGAAGCGTTTGCCACTTAACTGCCCTCTACTTTACAAAACATTCGATGCATATCTTAACATAACAATTATATGTAATATAATTTTTACGTTACAAGAATCTCTAAAATACTTATAAGATTATAAGAGTTTCTTTTTCGTTAATAAAACTCGTTTATTATATAAAGAAAGATTTTAAATTTGTTTTTAATCCTGGGAATAATCGTCTGAGATGATTTTTATATCCTAGTAGAAAGAAAATAAATATAGTCGGTAGTTTTCTTTACTAAGATTCCACTTCTATTTCTTCTTTTATCTTTTTAAGAAAATATTTAGTAAATCTTGTATACATAAATGATTTCAAATATTTATGTATATAAATTGTAAAACAATTAATATTATATATATATATAGAAATAACGATTTTGCTGAAATATCTAAAAATCAACTAGAGATACAGATAATTTTATTAAGTAAGTTAGCTGAAGTATTATAATATTAATATAATAATGACTTAAAATTGAAGTACAAAAATTACCTCATGTAATCGTTACGCAACAAAAAAACTAGCTATTATTCTCGGATTCATAAAGAATTTTTAAAATTGAAATATGAGTCAATGCGAGCTTTCACTCAAATGTCATTATGTTTCTCATGCTTATCGGATCGGAATTTTTCTAATTATGATATTTTCGAGATTTAAAAGAAGATCCTGAACAATTTTATATAAATCAGGGAATTCGTAATGCCAGGGAAATGCTTTGTACCCATGTAATATCGTTTGATCAGCTCGCTGTAGATAAATGCGGCAACACGCTTATATCCATAAAATTGCGTTTTGAGATGGAAAATGTACGATGCACTGAAGATAAACGAATCACCGGGAAAATGAACGGGATTTGTCGCCGTCGAAGGCAATGAATTTTATTAACTCGATGTTGAGATGCATGCGACCTACGTTTCTCCGCCGTAAATATTTACGAATCGCGAGCTGCAAAGCGGGTTTCCGAGAGGGAAAATTGCAGTTGTTTGGTAGCTGGCATACCACGGAAGCCTTTGTGTTGCGCGCCTCCATCGCGATTACATTCTTGTCTATAACGCCTGTTCCTCGAAAATTACTAGTTATGGAACGAATGGAAGATCGCAGTTACATAAAAACTAAAAATGCCTCTAATATAAAGGATTTAAGTTATCCTTTCTTTCGCAATTCAACCCCTTAACTGTAAATGAGCCGCATATCGTGTAGCAAAGATTGAGACATTTGCCGTTAAAGAAAGTAAAAATTTTAGCAAATGATAGATTAAGGGATTTCTCTAACTAATCTCTATTTACAAAATTGACAATGCTCTTCAATAATTAACATTGAAATAATAAATCTTTACATTAGATACTGAACATAGATCTTCTAAAAAGACATCCTCTTCTCGCAAATTAAGAATTGCACTTTACTAATAAACACAATCTATTTCGATATCCTTTTGTATCTAATTAAATTTTTTAAATACTTCAGCAAAACCGTTCTTTCCTTCCCAAAAAGTTTTCTCTCAATAAGAAATAGATAATTTAGCGTTGCAATTAAATAATTGTACCGACGTTACGTCTCGTCAAGCTCTTTGTATTATTCGAAAATTCGCTTTTACCGAATTCAGCGAACTTTTTGGAGCGTCACGTGATACCGATGATAACGCTTATAACGAATTCTGCGGTCATCGAGCGTATCTGTTCACCGCTTCGATGCTCCCAAACATGTTTTGAAATTAGTGACAACGGATTCGAGATTCTTCTCGAGCTTTCAGCCGAGAAAATTACAGCCAACGAAACACCGAGCGGCTTTTTGTATCTGCATTGCGATATTTCGTTTCATCGCGCTCGCTCTTCACGAGGCCGCGCCGCTGTTGTTTGCAACGTGCGCGTATTTGCGCTCGCGCGCACGAAAACAAGGGAATTATTCGTGGTAAACGTATGGTTTATTTAACGTTGACCCTTCCGAAAGCGCGACCCGTTGGCTTCGCGAGATTAGCTCGCTGCAATTTCATTTCCTTCAGACGATAAGGATTTTTTTACACACGCAAATATCCGATGTATCGTACAAAGCTGTGATAATTATACGGAGCGCATCTGCGTAAACCTCGCGCGAGATAATGCAGTTAGATATCGATTATGTATTTATCTCTCAGAAGGCAGGACATGGAAATGCGTTCGTTGATGCGACCACGAATATTTGAACTCGACCCACGCCCACTCGAAATAGTTTGATCTATTCAGACGGTCCGAAGGAGACTCAGATAGGGCGGGTCGACCCTCTATTCAGAAGTCAGAACTATTGGAAAACTGCTCGAACCTAATTGAGTATTCGATTTGGTCTCCGATCGACAAATCGGCAGTTCGCATTTGCAAACGCGCGAGCTCCGCTGTGCATATCCGCGCCATCGATTAATCGAGTTATTAACTTCACTCGGAGAAAGAAATGACGATGCATTGCACGAAGATACCAAAGATCTTGCTGTACAGGGTAACCACCGGATATCCTTTTCACCGCAGATATTTTGTCCGGTGCATTCGTGTGTCTTCGGAACCGATATTTTCTCGATAAAATATCGAGGTCCTGCAGTCTTCAAACTACAGTCTTCGCTTAAACTATTTTCAATCTGAGTGATATTGATATCTACTTTCTTTACTGTTGAATTTTATAAATATGTACGTTGAATTAAAAATAGGGTTTTTAAAATACACCAGAATAGATAGTTAGTAATGGGATCAATTCGTATTTAAATCAAATGAGATAAATATTCGAATAAAGTAGAACAGGAATTGTTAAATAAGTAGCTTAAAGTCTTAAAATTTTTGTTTGGGAAAAGCGTGAAAAAACTTGAATTTTTTCATTCAAGCCATCAATATGACCTTTTTTTAAAAATTTAAAAAAATTCAAAAATTGTTTTAGTTAATAAAACGTATAAATGTGGTATGAAGAATACAATTTCTATTTATTAAAATACAATGCACTCGACTGGTTTTGTAGTTGGATTTAGTTGATTTTGGAACTAAAAAGTTCGCTATTTTTATTTTCTGTATAGACGAAATTAACTCTTAGAATAGATTTCTGAATTTAATAGAATTTTTTTTTATGATTTTGAAGCGTTTTTATTATCCTATGAATATAAAACGAAATTTACATACTATATTAAACGCCATATTTAGTTATTTGTTGGAAAAATACAATGTCTTTTCCTATTTTATCTTTATGCGAAATTCAAATAAAAAATAAATAAAATATTAAATACAAATGAAAAATTGGCAAAAAAAGTTTTATAAAAAAATAATAAATAAAAATAAAAAAATTAGTAATGGCACAAAATAAAGACTAACTTTTTTTTTGCAACTTGACCTATTTTCTCTTTTGATTTCATAGAATTTGTAACTGTTTCACACATTTTTAAACCGTTCAATTTGTAATCACGGAATTAAGCAATTTAGAATTCTACAATTTATTTCGTTATACTTTTAAATATTTTTGGCTGCTTTTAGATATGGGCTACTCAAATAATAATCTTTGAAACTGATGAATATTGTAAAGATATTAGATATTATCTAGAAATAGGAATCTTTCGAACAGAAATTTAGATTCCGGAAAATTTGGACTATATTTCGATAATAATCGTTTATTCTAACCAAGAATAGCTTAAATACATTGTTTTAATAGATTTTAATGCACGTTTTCGATCTGTGTCTTGGCAGATCTTTAGATTTTCCGTACTACGGACGTAGTTTGAGGCACTTGGGATATTTGAATATTCAGATATTAAGATGTTGTACAGACGTTAGAGACAGGACGAAGAGACGAAGGATTATAGACCCGTTTAACTGACTACATATATTCCAAGATATGGTAGCTCGATATATGCGGAATACATACCTTCACGGTGCTAAATTGCTAAACTACCGTAAAGCGTTTAATAGATCAGAAGTTATATGCGAATTGCTTGGGAGGTATCGATTTCAACCGTCCGCGTTACAGCTTACGGATATGTTATTTAGTTATTTAGTCTATTAAACTTCGTTTACATTTCACGATTTATTAACACTTGTCCGCAGTGTCGCCGTACCGAATATACTCGTCGGCTCGCAATCTGTTCGTCTTGTTAAAGAACGTGCCGTGATTTTACTAAAAGTACTCGCACGACTTTCCCACCCACGGATTCAACATCACGTCTTCAGTAAATTAATCTTAATCCATGCGGGACGAACGGAACGGCGTCCTACGACAGCGGCGACGTTCGCATTTAGAACGATTATCTTTAATGAGAAACCCGAGGAGAAATCGCGATTTCTCGTGGAATAAAGCAGAGTCACTTTCTGCATCGTCGTTCCACCTTCGAACTCGGTTTAATGCGTTTTAAGATAACGCTCGTATTTTCGATAAACAGGAATAATAACGATACTGAAGCGAGAGATACTGAGTAGAGAGTGGACGATTAACTCCTTTGGGAATCTGTAATGCGAATTAGCTATACGATGATACTCTACTTAACTTTAACTTTTTACTTTTCACTCGCGACAGTGCGCCGCAGGCGAGAAACGGAAATGGGAATTTCGTGCCGAAAACAGCACCGGGACTGAAGGAAGTTCAAAATGTGTTTGGCTTCCCTATTCTCGGAACTTCCTGCGAAGACGTACATTATATGCACATCCGCATGCATTAGTGGGTGCCTGCAGTCGACGGTCAATGCTTCTGTAACATTTAGTCCTTCCGATACCGAATCTGCGTTTGCTTAGAGATCTGAATTATTTCGTGCAAGAAATACGTGCAACATGATCTTGTATCGTCAGATATTGAAATCCTATAGTAAGAGGAATTAGGGATATATTATATTACCTACGCGAATTTTTTGATAAAATAAAAATTATGAAAAAGCAGATTTTTCTATATTGTTTTTGTGTAAAAGTAATATGTACAAAAAGTTTTGCGGTAATTTAAAACTTGGAGCAAAAATTATTTCAAAGTAAACACGTTTTTAAAAAAATAATTAAGATAAAATGAGAAAATTTTTATTTAAACTATAAAATTATTACTAAATATAAATATTTACTTTATTGAACTGTTTCATACGTGTATAATATTAATTTTTATATACAGAAAATATAAATTTCTAATTCTGATTAGTTTTTGCAGAGAGTATAATTGCAAAGTATAATATCAGTTTCGATTTATTTAAAACTCATCAGTACTATACAGGTGATTAGAACTGATTTCTAATTTGACTTTCAAACTCTGATTATGGCCATATTACACTTGATTTTCCTTCATTGTAAATTATTATCCTTTCAAAATGACACTTTTAAACTCAATATATGATATCAAGACATATGATATCTTGGACACTTTTAAACTCAATATACAATATGATATCAAGAACCTTCTAAAACTGACAATGAGTTTTACGATAATCATGTTACTTTTTGAATCTAATTAAATGAGAGAAATCCTATATTCTGGCGAAACGGATCTTAAATACATATTTCTTGTGTGAATTTATATTACATTCTAATTCTGCATACCGCGGTTCGAAATTTTGCGTTTTAAGACAAAGAATTCCGACAGTATGTAGAATCAGAATGTATATAAGTTCACGCAAGATTGTATTTCAGCATTTAGATTTGTTTCCATCAAATATAGAATTTCTCTCATTTCATTATATTTATTCTCGATCTAAATTCGTATTATATTTTTTAAATTTGAATTTTAGCACACATTCTGAGATCAGAATCGAATTTAGCGAAAAGTCAGCCTAAAAAAATAAGGTCTCCTTTAAATTTCTTTATTGGAAAACTCCCGTAAAAAGGTTAAAAAATACATTTCTTTTGTTATCGTGATGAATCTATTACTCAAAGCAGTCAAAAGATTGATAGGTTTCGTATTGCTGCGCTCTAAAAAATGGTCGGTGTGGATTTAACATCCACGCGGTGTCTATATAATTCTCACCATGTTTTAACACCATAGGTTTTTAAATTCACACTATGACGATGTTAATTTAACACCACCACAATCAGAATTACCTAGACACCGCATGGTGTTAAGTTCACACCGCAATTTTTTCGAGTGTGCGTATCGCTGCAAAAGACACAAGAGAAGCGAAAGGGAAAAAAATCACGTACGACGGATAACATTTTTATAATACGCGTGAAAAGCAATGCGAGAATTGATGCGAAACGATTCGGGTTGGAAAAAGTCGTATTTCGGTTTTAAACTGGGCACAAGGCATACGAAGGAAAAAGAACCGCGCAAACCAGAGTACCCTGTATCCGCGTAGGCAGATAGGTAAATGGACACGAGGCTGTCGACAGTGATATCACACGAGGGATATTGCGGATTATATATACAGGTGCACGTGCGATACTCACCGTTTCCGGCTGCTCGCCCCCAAAGTAATGTACACACACTCACACACAGTTCGCACACCATCGCGAGCTAGTACAGCGGCGCGATATTACGTTGCTTTTCGATACTCCGAGAGAGAGAGAGTTCCTTTTCTATGTGCTCGCACACCACGTTGCACTCCCACGCCCGTACAACCTCGTGCGATTATTTGCCTTTCGGCCGGCTTTGAAGGAAAACGAATTCGCTAATATGTTAATATTTGACCCGCGCGCTACGCGACTTTTTCCCTTTCATCCTTTATGTTCGTTTAATTTTATATATTTCACACCTTTCCAGTTATAAAATTTGAGAGTAAAATGTATTATTACGTCGAAACTGCTGTTTGTTTCAGTAGCGATAATATTTTCCATTTCATCATACATTTTTTTATAAGTTTTCATTAAATATATTTATCCACGTATCATCGACATATATTTTATCCATCGTTTTAAATTGCTAATATTTTTCAATCTTTTAAATATATAATTTTGAATTTTAAATATTTTAAGAGAATGTCATAATTTCCAAATTTCATTTCCAATTTTCATTCCTGAGAATGTCACATCACTCGTGAGACAGGAAATTAGAAACATGATTTATGAAGGTTTAACTACTAATGTCATTTGATAAGAAATCTGTTCTTTCACTTCAAATTATGATCAACAAGTACATCTGTTTAGCTTTAATTTGCAGGCGGCTCTTAGAGCTTTTAATTTGTTTTATTATAATTATTAACGACAAAATAAGATATTTATTATCGCATAAATATTTTATTGATTACTCGCGCGTTAAGTACTCGAGAGCTTCATTAAAATATAATAATAAATCAATAATCATATAATATTATTCAAGATACGCTTTTAAAGCACCGGCCATTAATGTAATTGTATTACTGAATTTCTATGTTTGTCTGTTCAAGTTGTTCTATCTAGCAACGATGGGTTCGTCGGTGATCGATCAATACGAAAAATTTGCGTGAGCCGGTTTGTCTTAGCACCTAAAATCGATGCACACCTCATCAACGTACTTTGTGAACGGCTGAAGCGCACAATCGATAATCATAGATATCTATCGCGCGTATCGTTCACCGCATTTATCGGGCAACGAACTCATGCAAATGTCTTTGTTGATGGATGGTGCTCGCGATAACGAAGACAAATCTGCGAACATTATGAGGGGATAACGCGTGGGTGTTACATAGGAATCGAGATGCTGATGCAGGAATTTGGATTATACCGCGAAGTGATCGGGCATCCCGATGGGACTGCATTTGCAAATGCACTTTATTCCGTTGTGTCCGTATCAGACTGTGCTGGGCCAGGCATTTCAACAGATTAACACTAATAGATGCCAGCGGATATGGAATAAATTAATTCATACATTAATGAACTGTCAGATAATAGAATAAACGCGCAGATGTAAAGAAAATTTTCTGCAGCAGTTTAGTGTAAAAGTCTAAACGAAAAAAACGATTTTGTTGAAATATTTAATCCTTCACTGGCACCATGAATTTTAGCTCTTCCGTCAATAATAAAAAGCTTTAAGAAATACAGAAAATTTTTTTATTGTCCTGAATTATATAAAAATCTGAAAAAATTCTGGTATATTTCTTAAAGCTGCAACAACAAATTTTTACCATCATAAAATTTAGATTGTATTTTATTTATTTTTTTAGATTTAAATTCATCTATCAAAATTCAGAATAAAAATATGACGCTTTCAAAGATTTCAGTTGTTGGAAAGATTAAAAATTTAGCTAGACGTAGAAAATAATTTTGTCTGAAAATAATTTTCGTTGAATCCATCAAAATAATTATGTAAGAAATTTAAGGATGATGAGCAATGCTGCAAAAAATATTCTAACAATCTGCTTGAGCGTCCTATATAATTATTTTGATACTACAAAACTATTTTCAGAGTTGTATCTAACTAGATTTTTAAATACTTTGGCATAACTATTCTTTTCGTGTAGAAATTTAGATGTATAACTATATAACTCAAGTGACGTCTTAAATGACTTATCAAAAAACGTTCCATGTGTTTCAAACAAAATGCAACGATCTCAGTAATAGCAAACTTCAATCATTCTACTTTCTGAAATTCGTCTTGATCGTTTTGCATGTGCGAATGCGATAACTTGCGTTATTGCATTTTGAAAAATTGAAGAGTCAGCTGAGGCATGATGCACAGTTAAGCCAAAGTAGTAACAAAAGTGGAATCACGGATTATCGTACATTTTTTTCATCACGCGATCGAAGTGAACAATACGTATTTCGTGCGATTTCAAAGTTGGCCATGCACGCCACGAATACGAATATATAATTACCCATCCCCACTAAAAAATTCCTGAGTCCGCGTTGTAAAAAGGCACCAGTTGATCGGTGCCAAATCGAAAATTTGTTCAGACGCGACATTTCTATTTAATTTATTAATAATCATAAATAACTTCGATTTATATTTCATTAATAATCATTAATAATTAATAAAATATTTTAGAACAAAAACTTTATTATAAATAAAATTATTTTAACAAATAATCTTCCTATAAAATTCTTAATGTAATCTAATTCTTACGTATTACATTAAGATCTTACAAAGAAAGATAATTGAATATAAATTGCTTAAAAAAAGTTATTATCGGGAAATGTCTGAAATTATATCTCGATTAAAACACATATAATAAATTAAGAATGATGAATTTTTCTGTCTCGTATATTTATTGTAGTATATTATTTTTAACTGTATTAAAGTTTGTCAGAGGAACATATAATACCACATTTTTAGAATTTTTATTATCCAAAAAATGATATATATTTAATATTTAAATTGGAAGTTTGACCGCAGTCGAACTTATACGAAAATTCTTCATATTTAAAGCTTGACCTCTTTAATTGATTAATATTGAAACAAGAGAACTGCATTTAGCGCGGAGGTGAAAATATGAAAAGCGCGAAGGTTATATCGCAGGCATGATTTTATTATTGTTCGATCGTGCACGTATCTTGAGATTCATCTCGTTGATTATAATTATACAGGGTTCCACGTATCCAGGTAAAAGTATATTATATCGTCGGGATTGCAGAGTCTATTTACGTTCGTTTTACCGGCATATTTATACGAATATTTTATTTACGTATATCACGGCGTACCACGGCGTTAATAATATTCGGAGCTTTATTATATCTGTAGATTTTCTCCGTGCGGGGATTTATTCGTGACACTAGGATTGCATTGCTAGCGAAATGCAAAATGAAAATTTATATTTTGTCTCTGTCGCACTGTTGTTTTTAACTCATCATTGATATGTACCTTCCGATAAAGCATAGCAATATAGCAGTGCAATGCAATGATATCTACAATGTTCGGAGTAACCCAATTACAGAGATCACGTCTCTTTTCTTTTTAGAATTTCCCGCTTTTTTCTCGCCCCGGTTTTTTTTCCATTATCCATTTGTTGGGTAATGGTTCTTGTCGAATATATTTCAAGAATTCATATCGTGAAAATATTCAAAGAATCCGGAGCACGGAAACGAGCTGTATGGAAGATCGTAACAAAAGTTGTTTTTATCGGTTAATAATCGGTTTTCAATTTTGAATCTGAAGTGGATGAGCATGAAAAATCCGGGATATATCGTTAATGTAATTTTTTTTCCCCAGAGTGTATATCCACATTGCGCCGCGTCACGCTATGACAAACATGTCCCTTTTTTTTTTTTCACCTATCTGATTTCGTACTGGCGCAGACAGAAAACGCGCTGGAAGCACGTAGTGCAAGAACAAATGTCACATCGAAATAAAAACTTAGCATCACGGTTTGATTAACGGTTTCGCCTTCGATGTCGATTTTTCGGTCCTGCTGACAATTCGTGCTATTAAAACGAATGAGGACATTATCTTACGTCGCGAAAGTATCGATTCGACACGAAAAACTTGATCTCGAATCGCTTTTCTCAACCGAATGAGTTTTCCGGTTCGCTCTTGACGGTGATATGGGGGTGGTAAGTTTTTCGTTACAATTTTCGTTGCGCATCCTTCTCGTTTTTTGTCTTCTTCATCCGTTCTCTCCTACCCCCCCTTTCCCCCTCTTTCTCTCTTTGTCTTTCTCGCTCTATTCTTTCCCATTCCACTTTTTTAATCGACAACAAGCCATTGCGGGACTACATAGTTCGATCGCGGCTACAGTTTCAATTGAATTACGCAGAGTTGGAGGGTCCGATCGTTCGGTACGCGAAAAGTTTCGCGTGCGGATTGAATGTTCGTGCGGATGCGGTCGGGGGTGTAACAACGTATTCCCCTCTCGCGGATGTTACAATGGTTAACTAGCGGTGGAAGCGACCGTGAATACACCGAATTGCCTTTGCGATAGGTTCCATCGCCAGGAACAACGCGAGAGGGAAACTGTTCGTTTCGGGCTTCCGATTTCTTTGCGCTCCCTTTGTGTACCCCTCTCGTCTTCCGCAACCCTCAACGGATACCATAAATTTTGTTAAACTCTCGGTACCACCGGTCTAACGATCCTATTTAAAAGAACTCATTAAAATCGGAAGATTTATAAGGGAGTGCGAATGTAACCGCGCTTTATTCTTTGTGTAGTTCGCTGTTAATTACGGTATCGTTTTTCTTTTTCATTCCACGAAATACTCGAGAAATATTTTATTATATTAATTATCCATGCGTAAATTATCAGTGCAAGAAATTTATTCGTGTGTACGAAAATTCAAATAAATTATTGTTTTTTTTTTTTTAGTTAAAATTAAACGCCGCAAATTTTGAAGATATAGGCTATTTAAATTGGAAAAAAACACTTCCGTCTGTTACGTCTATTATTTCTTTTATGTAGAAATATTGCATATATTAATAAAATGTATAAAAAAAAAGATGCAAGAAAATTTTAACTGTACCAAATTGATTCGGTAAAATATCGATAGTTGCCAGCCATCTCTCAAATTCTCCATTTCGTAACTCGCGGCGACGGGGATTTTCATTTCTCGTTTTGCAGTTCGGCAGGTCGCGAGATTCTTTAGTCGGCATTTCATGGCATTTCGCGGTCGCAGTATATATTGTTTTTTTTTTCTCTCGATCTTATAGAAAACTAATAAATCCCCGTATGATTGCTCGCATCTGCATCTATGCTCGTCTCGACGGGCGGGCCGCAATTATTGCGCTCCGCCGACCGCAACCGACTTTCAGCATCGCAAAACTTCACGAGGTCGACGATCCCGTTTCCCGCTGCATTGCCACGCCGAGGGTGTTATACAGGGTGTTACCAAAATTCATAGACTAACTTTCCAGGCGTATCATTGAATCGATGAAGCAATAGTTTGCAGAACCTCGTTTTCTCAACGAAAATAATTGGTTATTTCGAGAACGCCAATATGTTAATATATATAATCGCGAACGAGAGAATATCCGCCATTCAGAATTTTAGCAACATTCTGTACATCATGCGACTTATTTTATCAACCGAGTGATAAAACGTAACCGCCCCGGTTTGAATAGCGAAAAATAAATGGAAGCAGCACAGCGGAACGATAGCTTTAGGATGCGGATGTAGAACGAGAAAGAGGATGGGGAGAAACTGGGGAAATAGTTCCTGTCGAAACCACGCGACAGGAACGCATATCATTGACCCATCCTTTCAATTTCTCATTTTCTCGATATCGTAAGAGGAATCGATGACTGCGAATAATGCCACATCGACTTCTCTTATACGCATTTCAGGGCGTCGGGTAAATTTCGGAAGTATAGCTAGCTGTTGGCACATCTCTTCCTATAATTTACTTTCTCGAAACGAGTATTTTGGCGACGCGTTGAGAAAAACTTACGACAGAAATTCATTCAAAGGACATAAATAAATGATCAAAATTTGGCAGTATTGCGTATGGAGAATAAATTTTCTGACATTTATAATTATAATATAGTAAAATAATTAGCTACCGTGTCTCCAGATGGTTGAAGGAGCTTTATTTTTATAGTTATTACTGCTACAATATTAGTAATAATTATATTTACATCTATATTTTTTTCAGCAAAAATTTTTTTAAATCTAAAACTATAAATATAATTATTAATACTAATATTATAGCAATAATAACTATAAAAATTGTGCTCCTAATCATTATTTTAATATGCAATTATCAAGCGACGCGATAGTGCTGTGATGTCAAGTGCATAAAAATATAAAATGGGCCGCTTTGTCAAAAATTCGAAGCTACCACTAATAACTTTATCTGGAGTTTTGACATCAACAAATTTTAGATTAAAATTACTTCAGAAATTAAAATCGTAATAAAAAATCTAAAAATATTTTTATTATATAATGCTATCGGTATCTTTCGATTGCGATCAGTTCGAATAAAATTGGTGCAGCCGATACCGAAATCTGGAGATCGAGTCTCAAAAAGGTACTGATTTAGATTTTACACGATTAATAAACAATTATTAACATCTCTTCTTTGTTGAATTATTATTTTCATGCATTACGTATATCGAAAGAGTAAATAGGTAACCTGGTATTCTATCACTATAAAATCGCATTTGTCCATTCAAAATATGATGCATTTCGACTTATTTATTGCTTTTTTTTTCATATAAAATATCTCTCGTATATTCGACACAAAATTTGTTCGCGGTGAAAGATTAAAAGCAGGATACTTTCTGTCAATTTAAATAATAATTGCGAAATTGCGGACCGGTGATTTTTGTATTCAACTAACGATATTGTGGTCGGTTTTAAAATTTCGACGCGCCATGCCACAGTGCACTGTGCGCGCGTGTGCTATCTTTAACGCTGAAAATAATTCCTGCAAAACAGACTCGTACACGCGATACCAGCGATACGTGTGGAGATAATACGCGCGTATAGTATACATATGCAGCTCGGAAATCCGAAAAAATGTGTTTACAACCGCGTTCAATCATAGATTAAAAGCGGATAAGGGAACGTCCTACTTTTCCCTTCCTCTTCTATTATCTCGGAGTAAAAATCGCGCGATACGAGCTTCGATCCATCGGAGTGAACATCAATTAATTAAACCTGATGCAATTAATAACGACGATTCATTTACGGTACACTCTACGGCGACAACAGGGAGATATTATAATTTCTCTGTCAATGTTAATTAATTCCTGCACTAATATATTGATTATTGTTTCGCGCCACTGGTTTGCGAGTTAATTCGCCGACTGTTCTTTGTAAATATAAATACTGAATAATATATCTAAGCGCGTCACATGCAAAACATGATTATACAATAGTGTGCAAAAATTTTAACATTTTACCGTTATCAAGCTTGCGACAAATTTATTATTGCCGATAACAACGATTCACCACCGAGAGACACCATACTAGAGTTAAAGGACAATAACGGACAAAGAGGAGTTGTGCGAAAAAGGCCGGGAAAAATAAAGTTTCCAGGACGGCTCTGATGAAGCTTTCCAGAGCATCTGGCATTCTCGTTAGACCGTCAAGAATTGTTCTGTGCACGTCGCCTCCAAGACTATGTCGCGCGCGCGTTCTGGGTTATTGGTATTTAAATTTCTTCCATTTCGCAGGAATGGCGTTGTCGGTTGTAGGTTAATTACACACCTACGTGACCCCGCGTGGGACGTAGTAATTATATTGTCGCCGTGAGCGCGAGCGACTTCGAATGGCGGAGATAATAATGGGGCCCGCGCCTCGATGTTTCGCGAGCGAAACGAATTGCACGCGTATTTTTAAAGGGTATGTACGGAACAATGAATTTAGAGTGACGTTTTGATCGTGAATGATTTGACTAATTGCTTAATTAGTTTCACATGAGATCATCGTTCGCGACCTTTAAGAGGGATTCAGTAGTATAGCTAAGTCACGGGTCGGACATGCAGAGGGCTTGGTCAAAAAGGATTAAAGCCATTTTCGCTGCCAGTGTTCCTTGCATTATGGTAGTCGCTCTGGATATAAAGCTGTCAAGATTTCTCTCTGGCACAAGTTTTCTTTTGTGCGTACTTACTAATAAAGAAACGCGACAATATTAAAACCGTACTTGTGTTACCTTTCCAGGTGAAATTTAATCCAAGAAAAGTTTTTGACAAGTGTTTTATCTATATTGTATAATTTATATGTATAATCAAATTAGATTTACATAAGTAATATAAGTTTTGTAAAATTATTGTAAAATTATTGTAATTTGAATAATCGTGTAATATAATACTTTTATATTTATCAAATTTCTTTACCTATCTTCGATTTAAAGTTTGACTATTGCATTTAGCTATTATATTAAGTTATATAAAAGCAAATATATTTTTTAAATAAAAATTGAATAATCTTCGTAACTAAATTGTTCTTGAAATTTATACTATTTATTTATTACTTACATTTTTTCGTCAAAAATTTCTGTAAATTTTTTTTCAAAAATGTTTAAAAGCTGTAATATGGAATATCTAAATATCACGACGCTAAAAACCTTCTCTTCCTTACGTTTACTTCAACAACGAAAATATTTGCGAGGAAATCGATAGCGTTCGTTTCATGAAACGATATTTCGTCAACGTTGCGCGAAAACACGCATTACGAGATTAAAACAAACAGCCGGAACAGATAAAAACGTAACATTTGCGTACTCTTTATTTCGGTCGGCAAACAAATTGCGCGTAGTGATATTTTCCGCAAACAATGCAGAAGAAAAAAATAATAGACATCCGCTGTATTCGGCTTGACACAGTTTGAGATTTTTCCGTAGTGTCTTACGATCTTTTTGCAAAATTTTGCTAGCTGAACCGAGAAGATGGGTCAGGTATGGGTCGATATTTGTTGGAAACGCGAAGAGACGCGTCCTTACATATTGTCCTGCGTTATCGTCGAAGTTTCCTAGCATTTTCGATTCTATTCCGCACGTATGCATGTGCTTCGTATATCGGGTGAACAAACGGAAATTCAAGAAAAATTTAATACAAAAGGAAGTGTTCGCGTATCTGAAATCAATTAAATGTTTATAAAAAAAGATTATTGGTAGTATTTACGTAAAAAAATATATTTATCAAAAAAATTTGCATATTTATTTGAAAAAATTTCTTATATTTAATAATGTGTATTTTATAACTTAAAATATTATTTATTTAAATAAAAAATATTTTTAATAAAAAAATTAACTTAAATTAAAGATATAATTCTCTTCTGCAATTATATTAGGTGTTGGAATTAATTCGTAGCGTTTTTTAATGAAAGAATGTTATTTATTTCACATGAGCATTAAAAAATACATTAATGAAAGTACTTCCCATCACTTGTAAAACGCTACGAATTAATTCCAACACCTAATATAAAAATATGAATTAACAAAAAAATGAAATAGAATAATATATACAAACTTATATATAATTTTAGTTATGTCTTATATTTTAAGAACTAATACATTCATATAATATCGATTGATATATAGAATAGATTATCGCAATACTCAAATCTAGAATGAGAAATAATATATAGAGAATCTGTCTCTCTTGTTAGCATCTCATACCGATTTTTTTTTCTGTTAAATCACTAACGAGATACTATTAAGACTGTTAAAGAATCCAATTTAATACTAGAAATTATTTATTTTGAGTATTAAAAGTAATGAATAGTGCTTTTAATACATAAAATAAGTAATTAATCTTCCTTATATCTTCCAATATTAAATTTCTATAATGAGAGAAATAAAACAGAGTTCCTTTGTAGCATTTCTACAGTAAACGCATGTTTGACTGCAATGTTGGTCCATTCTATACCAATAATAATACCAGAAAAATAATAGTAGAAAATTTTTGCTTTTAGTGATTCGATTATACGTTAGAATATAAAGAACGATTTTGCGATCGAAGGAATGTTTCGAATAAAATTTTTACAAATTCTTCCTTGTATTCCGACAACTATTTCTTGGAATTTCATCTATGCTGTGCATACCAACGATACGTGCAATCTATGTGCCTTGCCTGAACGAATCTGACATTTCTATCTGACCACCCGGTACTAGCACAACGGACGAAACTCGGGAGTCACAATCGGGACATATTTTCCAATGCGAGACGGCCCGGGGATGTCGGTGTACATTCGACGAAAACTTTTGCAACTCGAGCGTGAGCGGTCTTTCTGTCTTGCAGCGTTTTCCAAAGTACCGCGAGCTATCAGGTAAACACATCCGTTGGATCGACCTACTTGGACAGGATTTAGGGGACGGTTTACTGCGATCCATCAATATGGTGGACATTGTCCGATGGATGAGACGCGTGAGCAACGATTCATCTTACGTGTAGATGACTTAAGGGTCCATGCCGTCTTGATCTAACAATATAATTATTCTCGCGGGACTAATACATCGTCGACAAGTCAACAATAACGACATATCGATTAGGTCGATGAGTGATTTTAAAAGAATTACGGCGAGCTTGAAGATAAATGGTATTGTATGTGATTTTTATCATTTTTGTCAGCAAAAACAACCCGACGATAAATGTATCGTTCCTCGATACTTCTCGATACACTGCATTCCCGATTTATAGATGCAATATTAATATATAGGTATCCTACGTTGGTTAATACTTCGAATCCGGAGAGCGTTTAACATCACGATGGGATTTGCAGTGTACCCCCACTGGACTCAAAGTGTTAATTATACTGAACGACACGGACTAATGGGAGCTATTATCTCGAGGATATCGCATACGAGCATTAAATTAGCGTTAATGATAATCAACAGTCATAATTGATATATGATCTATTTTCCCTTCTTCTAAGGCTGCGGTATAATTTTTACTCTCATTAATGCTCTGCGAGTCTAAATGATAGTAGTAGAATTACCAATCTATTTGAAGTATTAATTAACTAAGAAGTTTCTTGAAAAGGAAAGATCGAAATAATTACGGTTATACATCTTTCATTTGGTCAAAGTGAATTTTGATGCTTAATAATATTCATATGCAAAGCAAATCTATTTTTAGTTCTATAATTGCATTCTGATTCGGTTTGTCGAAGTTGAAATACAATCATAGATTGAAACTGGAAATAATATCACAACTAATAATCGTCAATTTAATAATAAAGCTAATAAATATCTTAAAACACAGCAAAAAATTTATTTACAAAAAGTATCACAAATGATAACGATGAATTGATAAAACGTTTGGAAAAAGTCGAGAGAATCAGGTTCAAACTCTGATTGAAATGAATATTTTTCGCAATAAGTTCTTTGTAGTGTTTTAAGATGCTTATTAGCTGAATTAACGATCAATATAATTTGTATATTTTTAGCTTCAATTTATAATCTCAAATCTGACAAACTGAATCAATGCAGTTCAAAGAATTGAAAAATGTATTCGTAAATTTACATATGAATATTATTAAGCTCGGCTTTGATCGAATATAGAATTCTTTCTCTTATCTGATTTATTCTTATCAATCTAATTTCCGCTTATAATTGTAATACATCCTTATTTTTCACAACGTTATTAGATACATTTCACAAGGTTGGTAATAAACGCGCGAACTGTACATTTTATACGAGCTCAGTTTTCGCAACGCAATGGAAAAATCGCAGACTCGGGTCGACGTCGAAAGCACTCGATGGCTCCTCGAATTTCTGACCAGACGAAATCGCCATTCACCATGTTCCGATTCGTGTTGTATCGTCCTTATGAATCGACGCTTTCTGCCGAACAGACACACGATGCTTTCTCAGCATTGAGTCGCGCGCTTTTTCACCTTTCGATTGACATCTATACCTATCTCTCTACCACTCCGTTTGGGGAACCACCTTTACGAGGTACCTTCGCGCAACATCTTCTTGTTCAGTCACCATTTCTTTTATTTTGGCAGCCGAATTTCCCGCACCGCTACTCGTCCTCTTTTCACTTCCGTCATACCATTCCATCTTTCACTTACTTAATCGATCCAATTTTTTCGTTTCGTTAAATATTGAATTAATAGTGTAAATCAAAGACTGTTCCGGATTTACATAAATGGAGCTTTATTTATTCTTACGAGATTCAATTATAAAAATATATTATTAGAATATAATATTAGATTATCAAAAACTTTTCATTATTCTGCTCGTATTTTCGAAATCTGTTGTATATATATTCGAGTTACATTAAAATAAAGTCAGTAAAGCAGGAAATATCACAGTATTCTTTCAACAAAATAGTTGTTTTAGCTATAATGTTTCTCATTCATTTTATAAATGGATATACGTGTATGAAAAACTCTGAATAATAATTGTATTTATACAATACTGTTTTAACATAGTTCTCTCTCTTTTTTTTTTCGTATTTCACATCTCTTAATGGAAGACAGCAAAAAACATTGTTTACCATTTCCCTTCCCCAAAAAAAGAAAAAAAACAGATATAAATATATAAAGTGTCTTTTTCCAAAAACTTTCACATAACTCTCTGTTTGATAAAAATATTAAAAATTGAATATTCGACGTGATCAATAAATTTGCAATACGAAAGTTTCATGATTGCATTTCTCCATTAATCACTTCATCGGTATCGATCGATGATCCAAAACATTTCTCAGGTGGATCAACGATTCTAGAAATGCGCTTCATTAAGAATTTCTTTCGCTTTCAGATCGAAAGGTTGTTCAACAATTTTTCCACGCTTCTCGTCGCTAATGTTCTCGCTGGAGGAGCAAATCTGAGAGCGCAACCCCTTCCCACCCCAGTAGGTACGCACCACCACGTTCCTTCATCTCTCCGCGCCCTCACCTGCGTCCTAGACTTCTAGCGTTATACAACAACGGACAGACAGACAGGCACCGACGAAGAACAACCCTCTCGCACCACCGTAACCCTCTCTTCCTCCTCCGTTCTTCTCCCTCGACGCGCGACTGCGCAGAGGAACGGCGCGAGGCGTCGGCGTCGACGTCGTCGTCGGCGTCGGCGTCATGCCGGGGGCGTCGCACCATCGTCGTCGGCAGCGAGCGTCTCGACCGAGCATCGCTTCGTCTCGCCAGGCTAGTATCAAGCCGGGAGCCGTCGAGAGGGTCGATCCATCTCCGGGAAACGGTCTACTGATCGCGACCAGCAACTACGACAAGGAACAGTGAATGGGATTTTACGTTCGCGCGCGTTGTTCCGACGTGTACGTTCGATTTCGCTGAAGCTTCCGGGCAAGAGAAAGAGCGAACGCGCACAAGAGAGAGAGAGAGAGAGAGAGAGAGAGAGAGAGGGAGAGGGAGAGAGAAGGAAAAATGGAGCGCGCGGCCGGATCGATCGCGATACGAACGGATGGCTGACTCGAGAGTGAACCGCGAGCAAGTAGCGTAGTCGTCTGACTCGACCCGACGTGCAGGATCCGTGCTGTGTTCCGTCGGCGCCATTGAAACGCCACCACGAGCTCGTCACGGGGAAAACGGCGACGTCGCGAACGGGGCCGAGTGATCATCCCCCGGCATCTCTCGCGATTCTGCGTCGCGGACAGCGGAGAGGGAGGGACAGAGCCTGGTGTGTGGTGAAAGTGCTCATCGCGTGATTAGGTCGAGGTCGTGTCGCTCGTCGCAGGGACCCGCTCTCTCTCCATTCCGGTTGACCTTCGGTGCCGGGGATGAAGCGCGTAATCAGGTGACGTTCCACGCGATTCGGATTGACTTGCTCGAGCCATTCCGCGAGCAATTCCGAGACGTGTATCCCGCCGAAAGAGCCGCGGTGAAAGTGTGTCATCCAACGCGAAGCGTTACGAGGCGATTCTCGAGGTTTAGATCGCGACTTAGGCATCCTCGACGCCAAGTCTCGATATCTCGACATCGTGACAGTCGTCCTCTACAGTGTTATGCGCAACCTATTTAAGGATTCTTTAAGATACGGAAGCTCGGAGAAACAGCAAGAAAGTCGTATCAACGATCTTTTGAAAATTATTGAATTTTCCATATCCTTATCTTCTCGATAGAGATTGCCCAGATTCTAAATTCACAAATGCGCAATTAAAAGACTCTCAGTAAATAATGTATATATGTACTTTGTTTTGTCATTGATTTCTGAAAAGTTAACTTCTTTACTCCTTGTGCTTCAATGTTACTGACAGTGACATTCTACCAGTGGAATGAGTCAGAAGAAATAACTGATCATCTTTTAAAAAAATCAGAATCTTGGAGGAAACGAGAAAAGGCATTAGATGTCTTGTGACGGATTGTAAAGAAAAAAAGTCACGTTCTGTGAGACATCTGAGCAAAACGTCGATACTTCTTCTGCTTCATCGAACACACTTTAGTGACTGTGATCGATATTGATTGATTTTCCGTAAAAATATAATGCTGGTACTAAGAGATTGAACTCTTACCGTAATTGAACGGTGTATTAAGTATTAAATTAACTGATGGTCTTCGGAGAGGAAAATACGTCATTCTCTAGTCTCAATCTCCGGTTTAAATTGTACATATAATAAACGTGATTAAAGCGCTTATTCCTCGAGAAGCTTTTCGTTGGTCAATCGATTGGTGCACATTATACGCGCGTTAAAGAGACACAAATATTGTGAATTCTTTCATTGCATTTTCAGTGGTTTTAGAGTGAACTCGGGAGGTAATTTACGAATCTTGATGCGTCCAAATAACAGACTGAACTTGAAATTGAAGACATATCCAGAAATATCGACTTTTATGAAAATAATGAAATTTCATTCTAACTGAAATAATTCTATTTGAGATAAGATTTAACAAAGGGTATCATTTTACTAATAATTACTATCAAAGTTTTCATAAGTATTTATCGTTGTAACTTTCTCAAAAGGGGGAATCTTAATATTGAATAACGAAGATAAATAGCAATTTGGAACGAACGTGTCCGATCACTATCAAGTTCATTAATTTTTCGAGACGATATTGGAAACGACTTTCCCGCTCGACAAAAGTTTGTTCAGAAGAGAGCTCACGAGAACTCGAGAAACAGTTAATCGAAGGCACTTTAAGGATAATTTACACAGAAAAAAAAAAGAGAAAAAGAGAGAGATATAGACGAGAGTACGCACGAGCAGCGCGTACGATCACAAAATCGCATATCACACCCAACCCACGCACGATTCGCGCGTGCGTGCTCACGTGCTCACGGATGCAACCGGGTGGTGCAACGTGGCCAGCATCACGCACCCACGCTTCGGGCGCCCACGCGAGATGCGTATGAGCGCGTGACGTCCTTCGTCACACGAGAACGGCCCGATTGAGCGAATGAACAGAATCTAGCGGGAGATCCAGTCCAAGAGTGAATCATGCGTCCCACGCTTTTGCCGGCGCCGCTTCTACTGGCGGTGCTGCTCGCCTGCCAGGTAGCCCGCTGTTTCCTGCTGGAGGGTTCCGCGACGAGCTACGCACAATTTCGCAAATGGAATGCCGGCCTGAACGGCACCCTCGAGTTCGAGTTCAAGACCGAGCAGGGTAACGGGCTGCTACTCTACACGGACGACGGCGGCACTTACGACTTCTTCGAGGTCAAACTGGTCGAGAGCGCTCTCAGACTGAGGTACAATCTTGGCGGCGGGGCGCAGATTGTCACGGTTGGCCACGACCTCGGCGACGGCCATTGGCACAAGGTACAGATCACTAGGTGCAACGAGAACACTACCCTAACTGTGGACGGTGTCGGCGCGGTCTCGACGTCGCGCGGCAAGGAGTTCGAGTTCGGCAAGCTCGCCGGGAACTCGGACGTCTACGTGGGCGGTATGCCTAGCTGGTACAACAGCAAGCTGACGCTGTTGGCGCTGCCCAGCGTAATATTCGAGCCAAGATTCAATGGATTTATTAGGAATCTCGTGTATGCCGACGGGGAGAATACTGTGCCCAGAAGGCAGGAGATGAAGAGTCGGGATGTCAAGGTATGTGAGGGTATTACTCATTTCTTTTTGTATCTACTTCGTTCGACATCACGAGATTTTTAGCTCCTCGATTTGTTTAAATCAGAAAATATTTTACTGAAATTGTACGAAAAATATACAATTTTATAAACGTAGATTCTAAATGTAGATTCGTGCTATCTTTGCTTCATAGTATATTCATACACAATGTTAAGCATAGCTGATGATGACTCTTTTTTGTACAAATCTCGTCTCAAACTCGTGACATAATTAATAAAATGATATTAATATTAATATTACTGTAATATGAATAATATTAATATTACTATGTACAAAATTGCGTTGCGTTCATATATTGTTTTTATTACTTCCTTAGTCGCTCGTAATTTATCATATGGCTTCATTTTTTTCATAAAGAGGTAGATATTACCATAATATACGTGACCGAAATAAGGAAAAAGGTCGTTCACTGATTGAAAGTCACCGGCAAATTGGGAGGATGCCAATCATGATTTATTGGACAATCCAATTTAATAAACTATACCTACTGGCGCAATTAAGTTAATGGCACACAGAAAAATTTAAGCTGTAATACATAAGAAGTAAACAAATCATCATTGCTTACGAATTTATTATTGCTTACGATAATGCTTTACGTTCTTCACTGTGATTGGCTGATTCGCCTCTAAGTAAACTGACGTAATTTATCATTTTGACGTCAAAGTGACGACAAATAACGTCAAATGACATACAAATAACGTATCTAAGCTACTGTTTACATCTTACTACTTAAGTTTTTTTGAGTGTCATTAGCTTTACACTAGAAAACAAAAATTCTATCTTACTTAAGCTCTGCTACATGGAATAAATTATTTATCAATTTGTGTTTCTCCAATCTGAATTATTCGAGGAACATCGAGGCGCATTTTTCTTCCAAGAATTGTGTCTATTAATTAGTATGTTAATTATTGCAAGCGACGTCTAGATGTTTTTGTTATTCTGACAAAAAAACGCTATATTATAACTTGAGAGTAGTAACTTGATTTTTTTTTTACGTAAATGGTCACTTGAGATATTTTTACACCCCACTTAAAAATTACTATTATTGATATTATAATGTATATTATTTTTTTTCAATTTACTAGTATTTAAGAATATGAATCTATTCACAATTTTTCGAAAAAAGCAAGTAGAAATCAAACAAATATTAAACAAACGGAATTAGTATTGCGCAATATAATATCCAGCGCTGACTCCTAACGCCTAGTTGTATTTTGCTGTTTCATTGGAATAAGCAAGTTAAATAGTTTATTACGACAGTATTAAAAAAAAACTAAAGATGTTAATTAATAAAACACTTTATTGCGAGTTTTCAATGGAATTGAATATTTAAAGTTTCTTAAAGAATAATTGCTAAAATCAAATTTATTAAACAATATCCATTGCGTTTTATAATTTACATTTTCTCATCGCCGCGCTGGGATAAAAAATAGATTATTTCCGGATTAATGAAAAAACTTAGTGTCTATTTCTCATTCGTTTTTTATATTATTCATTCGCTACAACCAATAATAAAAACTCATCAAGGGAGGCCCATTATCTCGCCGTAAGGAAAATTTTTTTAAGGCAAATATAAAAAGACAGAATATTAAATTATTATTAAAATTACTACATTAAAAAAGTACTATGTAACTGGATTATTTAACTGGATAATTCGTAAAACGTTTTATTTAAAATTAATATAAAAGAAGAACAATATAATAGAATCTATGTTTTTTATATCTAGGAGCTTCTTAAATTGAAAAATATTCTGGGAATTGTAATTTCAGAAAGATTAAAAATATATATAATATTTTTTGTTATGAATATTTTTAAAAAAGAAGACTTCAAGAAGAGGGCACGGCTCCCATGCTCCCGTGAAATCGCCAGTGATTACAATGACTAAAAAATTGACAATTTAAAATTCATAGAAAAAAAAACGGAATATAAAGAAAAAAGTAGAAAGAACATACCTATTTTCATTCTTTTATAATTAAGATTACACTAAAATTACATTTCAAAATTAATATTACAAAATTTTAATACTTCAAAATGTTCAAATTCATTTTCTGGAAAAACTTTGTTTTTTTAATCGTGTCGTGTTGTCGTCACAAATAAGTGATACTTTTTCATCTCCTTTTTGGTCGCATTCGCGCAGCCTGTATTAACGTTATAGTACAATATGAAATGCGAGGCGTGAAAGTTGTCGTCTTCTTTCAACGAATCGATACATGGTAGTCAGAACAATACACGTTGTATATCCAGTAGTGTCATTGGCTTCCATGTACAATACCGCGCAACCAGTAGCTGAGTCAGGTTCATCGAGAGATTCCTCTTGACACGCACTAAGCGAAAAGCGCGTATGCATTCGCTCCATCAGCATAAAATCAAGACTTTCCCTATCGCGAATTACGTGTAAAAGACTAAAAATAAATTCCTTCCATTTCAAAAGAAAGAAGACCCCCGTCATCCCTTCTTTCTTTCCGCGCCGTTTTATCATTCACTTCCAACGATCGATATTCCCTTCATTGTTCAGAGGCAACATCTTCAATAACAGAGTCTTTTCTTCCTTAATTTTGTGCGTGGGATAATTAGCAGACAGATAATCCGTTTGTTCAAGTAAAAATTCCTTCCGGATACGCTTTTTCTATTTCCTGAGAATTTTGCGAAACGCTTGTCTACGCAAAGATTTGTTTAATTGTTGGATATTTCATACTATTCAGAAACTGGAAAGGTACGTTTATTCATTTTTTATGTTGTAAAGCTCATTATGCTTTCTATGTCTAGTTAAAAATTAAACTCCACGAAATAATATTGTAGTTGTTTCAATTTCTGACATTATAATTCTCTTTACTGTTATTTTAATGTGATAATATTGATATTAACTTTTGAGCCTGTCTAAGAGAATTAACGATTTTCTTTCTTTCTTTCGACCGTACAATACGTTCCATTTCAATGCGCCTGTCTGCTGGCGCCCCATGACAGAATTTACTACGTGTTACCGTAGAATCGAGCTCGGTTCATATTTCTCTCGATGGCCGTCTGCCAAGAATTCCTCCATCTACTCTTCGGATATGTATCCCGCTTTATCCAAGTATTCCTGGAATCTTGTATCTTATTCCGAAAGTAATCTTGTACTTAGCAAATAGCAGTCAGACATGCTTGTTATTCTCGCGATGATAACCAATATCTCGATATCGAGAATACAAATTGATGTTTCTTTTTTATTTATATCATGATGATAGAATTAGATATTTATACTATGATCTATAAATCTATATGAATGTTATTATATATTATAGTTTAACCGTTTATGTATTGTAATATATAAAGGTATATTAATTTATATATATTTTAAATTTCGAAGTATTAATCTTAATTTACTAATATTTAAATTCAGAACCCAAACTATTTGTAATTTATAAAAAACATAATTTGCAAAAAAGGTACAGATAGTTGGCTAGCACTACAAAAACTTACTATTTAAAATATTAAGGATACATTACATATACTTTTTAACAAAATGAAAAGATTATGAAAATATTATAGATTTTTCTGTATTGTATTTGTGAAAATAATATAAAAACTTCGGCGATTTAGAAAGAAAAATTTGAAAGAAAAATTATTTCTATATGAAGTAGATATTTTTAAAACATAATTAAATAACAAAATTTTTAGTTAAATTATAAAATTATATTGTTATATAAAGATAGATTGATTAAATTGAACTATTTCATACACAATATTTATTTTTATGCGGAAACTATAAATTTCCATTTCCAGTCACTTTTTCCAGAGACATCTCATACATTCTTAATCCTTAAATGTTATCGTAGGTCTGAATCCAATTTTTCAACGTTTGTCAAAGTTTGTTTATTACTATGCTTTAAACAAGGATCAATGTAATACCAATTTTATTATTAGTTTTGATTAAAAATAGATAAACGATAGTCTAAACATCAAAAAAATTAATAAAAAGATTTTCAAGATTAATGATTTCCTTATGTTAGTTAAGATGTCAGTTAAGAATTAAATAAGGGGTATTCGTAAATTTAGTCACCTTGCTGCTCGATTGGCCACACGCGGTTACGAGGTGCGCATCCGTTTACGATTAGATAAGGCGACAAATCGAGAATATCCGTCAAGAGGATCACCATGCGATTGCCAGTACAACGATGTAACCCGGTCGACATTATCGTTCTCCGTACATCCATACGTGACGTTACGGCGACGCAGATAGATAACCCAAATTTATCAGTGTGCAAGAAATTGTGGACAATACATTATTATTTAATTATTTCTTTCTCATATGTATATGAAATAATTTCTAACAATTATTATCTGAAATTTATTAATATTTTGCTAATCGAATTAATAAAGGAAGAAAATCAGGATCTTGCAAATTCATCATTTCCAAATTCTAGATGTGCGAGTTGAGGATTCATACTCTATTACATTATAATAGAATGCATGCAGTAGAATAGCCCCAATTATCATTTTTTAATAGTCCCTTTCTTTTAAATCCGTTCTTGATTCTCTCATTGCTACTCTCACCGTTTACCTTGTCTCCTATTATATGAGCAGGGAAGAATGGAAGATAAACGAGTTACGCTCGATAGAAAATCTTCATTTCCCGCGCGAAACGCCTCTCCAACTGCCGGTTGCTTCGTATTAATATTATTTTTCTGTCGTTAACGTTGTAATGTACGCGCGGCACGAAAAGCGATTATCAGACGTACAGGGAGCGATCAACGGGCTACAAATGACTGTCGTGAAAAAAGTGAGCAATTACTCGTAGGAAGCAATTATTTCGTACCTGTTACACCTTCACCATGACTATATCGCGCACAGAATGAATTAAACAGTCGTTAAGTAAATAGAGAGAATGAGAAAAGGATCATTTATAATGTTCTATATGATTGAATTTCGGAGTTAGCAAACGTCGTTAATGTCAAATTGTAGAAGAGTTAATGTAGTGTAATTAAATGCCTTAAAGGCATGTCTGTGTATGTGTGTTGTGTGTGTGCACAGTATAGCCCTTTTTTCAATACTTTTCCAATTTTTTTCTATTATTTATAATTTTTTTGTCAATAAAGTATATACATTTGCTTGGTACCGTTATATTTCTTAATTTAATCTGGTGCTTCGAAAAATATTGTTTACGATATATTCATTTTTTTGAGAGTTATATGCAATTAAATTGGATTAGGTATATCATATCCAATATGTATAGCGTAGCGTTTAAGAATTAATTTTCACAAGAAAATGAAAGAAGTTTCAATCAATAATATGAGTAGAATGTAGCATAACATGAATAGAATGAATCATTCAAATTAAGAAAGTTCTAAAAATTGCATATTGAAATGTTTAAATAAATTAAACTTATTTAAACACAAATTAGTTTAAATTAATTCAAATAAAATGGTACTGTTCAAGAAACACGTTTTAATAACGTAACAAGCATGTCTTTAGCGCTTAGATATATCTACAGAGCTCGAGCTGCCGAGAGAACAAGCGAGGCAGTTACAGTTCGTCGCCGTTTAGGTGATTAAACGGATTAAACGAGAAGATAAATTAATTAATTTGTACGGGGAGTATACTGCAGTAGCGAAACTGTGAAATTCGTTTCGTGGTAACATTGTATCATTTCAAGGAATGCACGCGTGTCTCGAACATTTGTACGCCCAGGTGGCTATAATAATGGTTGCGTTTTCAAAGAACGGAAAGCAATCAAAATAGATCTTTATCAGATAATAATGTGGAGCGACAAGTCTGGTGGACAGTACAAATTGCAGGGTAGACATGCTAAAGCGGACCATCGCACTCCAACTAGATGAAAATAATATATTGCACATGCACGACAAACACAGCATATACCAATGAAATGCTTAATGACTATATAATAAATGATTATTATTATAATCGTATAAATGTATATAATACAGTATGTATTCTGCTGTAATATTTATAATTGTAAATATTAAGTAATTAGAAAAATTTTATCTAATTTTCGATAAATCTCTCTTCATTAAAAGTTGCAACAGTATTAAGATATTTTACTATAGTTCGTTAAAAAGGTAACAAACTTTGACTGTCACTTAAATATAGAATTAGTTTGCTTTCGCGGAGATATTAAATAATTAGAATAATCTTGAGAAGAGTGGTTATAGACAAACTACTCCATCGCGGATTATTTGAATTAACGAGAAGGTTCACAAGCGCTCCAATTTTAAGTGTCTCAAGTTTAAATAATTGTTCGGCTGCAAAACATGAATTATATGTTAGAACATAGTTTTTAAAATTCACGAAGTAAATTTAACCTTTTCGATAAATCTCAATCTGCTCGTTCACTTTATACATTTGACAATATTCAATATTTGCATTGAAGTCCAATATACAAATATCAAGAAGTTACTGACATATCGAATATCAGCCATTCAACATGTTTTATCATTTTATTTATATAAGCAAAATATTAGATTTTTAAATGTAAAACAATCAAATTTTTATAATTATTTAATAAATAAATAACATTATTGTAAAATATATTATCTTTCTATCACAAATATATAATGCGTTGATATAAAATAATGCAAACATTATATATTACGTTATATATTTTAATATCTCATTTAATGGATTCGGACAGCTTTTTATTCACTATAATATTAAAAAAAAATTGGAATAGAATGACGATTAATTCGCGATTATCCATCAATGTCAAAGAAAAAAATTGTTATAACAGCAATGTTATCCCTTATCCTTCTATTAATCACACTTATCTTTTTTCTTTTTAGTTTCCGATCTAGTATTTTCAAAATCGTGACGTGAATTGAAAGACGCAAATATCTAAGCAATAGAAAATATTGTGTTTAATTAATTATGCTTGACGTAATCGCGGGAGCTTTTTTGTCGCCCAACCGTATTTCTTCGTATGTAATCATGCGTTGAGTGACGTAAATGACTACACACAACGTTTATTACGTTGACTACCACGATTAATGAATGCGCGGATTTGCAGCTAATGAGATACGATATCACATTCCGCCACCTCGCAAACACGATTCTCGACAAAATACGCTCACGTTGTATCGGTGTCGATATAATTTACATTAAGCATACCACAACAAAAATCGTGGTGTAAAAAGGTAATCATTAAAATCGTTCTTTCAATATTCATGTATTAAATACGGTGTCCAATAAATCTCAATATCCGACAAATATCATGCGAAATATTATGAAAAATATTATGGAATGTTATTACGTTTCTAAGCATCTTAATTTGTCGTATAACTATTGAGTGATACACAAATCTGTATGGTGACTCACAAAACTTAAATTTCACGCTAATCAAATCGATACGTTCGAAACTTGCTGACGCTTACGTTTCTCGTTACTTCGACGTGCTGCAAGTTAAAGTAATATACGCGCAATGATATTTGGTCAGACATATATGAGCGAGCTGAAATGCGCCACGATAATTAATCGAGAAACTCGTTAATGAGGGTGGTTGAATGAATTTCGTATACATGTCGAGATAAATATATATTCGTGCACATATTCTCAGAAATAACGAATACACGGTCGAGACGATGTCTCGTAACGAGAAAGCACGTATATATATATATATGGATAAATACCGTGCACGACCTCGTTGTGGAACAAACAGCGATGAATGGAATTGCCCAGTTACAAAAGTTTGCATTTCTGTAACGATCCGCGTCTAATTAATTTTTATTGCATGTTTATCCTCGAGTTATCCACCGGTGGCCATCATAAAACATATAAGCGGCTTTGCATATTTATCAATTTTACCGCTGCATCATTTATAGTTTCGATATTCTCGTGAAAAAATTTTACACGAGAACAAAGACTATAATGCAATATAAATTCCTCCTAAGCTTTAATACATAAAAATTATATGTACTTATATTGACTTTTCGATAAAAAATAAGCTTACATTAAGAGAAATATTTTAGTAAATAAAGAAGTAAGAAAATTTTTGTTAGAGAATTGTATATATCAATAAAATGAAGGATTATATATACCAAACAACATTTCTCTCAATGTAATATCTAACTAAAAAATCTTGTTTAGTAGATATATATATATATGGTATTTCGAAAATGTAATTTTTATTATTGACATTTCCTGTTAAAAAATTTAGCAAGGATAACGCAAATATAAAATCTAAATTTGACATATCATTCGTTCGAGTATTGATTTATTTAAGGCAAAGTGTAAAAATAAATGATATAACCGGAGCATCGTACTACCAAGTTATCATTTGAGTACAGTTCGTATTTTTACAATCGATATATCTGTGTCTACGGTTTTTTTATCCCTGACTCGATATGATTTTATATTCGGCATTTTTCATATATGAATTATTACGATTTAGTTGCCGTTAAAATCCTTGCCACGAGAACACGAGTGTATTGCGGCAGAGTCATTTACATATTTCCAAGTACGTAATGGCGAACGATGACATAATTAAGCTACAGTGCTGAATTTCATTTTGAAATTAACGGGAAATCTATAAGAAGACCCACGTTCGACAGTTGATTAATTATCATGGAAAAATTCACCGACACGTTTTCTACGTGGAACGTGTAGATTTAGTCTGTTTGCACATCGAAAATAAGAGAATGTTATCTTTTTGGCGCAATGGGCATATCTCGAAATATCCGGAGTTGCAAATTCAGCCATAATAAACTCGCGCAATTAGAGTTCTTGTGTATATAATTTTTTGCTTTAATTAAAACAGTATTTTCATCTTTTATGGCGCACACAGATCGCGGTTACTGTCCATTCTGGATAGCAGACGTGCATTTAAACGGGCGGTTTCGGGCACACGCTGGCCGGGAGATTGCCAGCGCAAATGTAAAGGGAGTGGTTGTAAAACTGAATTAATTTCTGTTTTAAGCGGGGATAACGACTGACCACTCCCGTCAACTGCCAAAAATGAAAATCCTCGCTGACACGAACCTTTCGATGATTTACAGTCAGCCGGGCAGCGCGATCAATCGAGCGAGTAAACGTTTCGTTGCGACGCTGCTCGCATTAATCGGGTATACTGTAAATTACTTATGGTTTGCACAGGCCGCATTTATGGTGTCGGCAATTTGCATTTGTGACATTTACATTATTATTCAGGATGTTATTATACGTAGAGAATTGCGCAAACCGATCGATATATTCACTTAAAAACGAATCGCTGCACGAAGTAGCAGTGACAGCCTTTGTGCTCGAAACTTGAAATGCAATGTCAATGTCCTCGTCTATTAGACGTTTTCGCTGAGGGAAATGTCAGCGATTGAACGTACAGCGAAATGTTGATCGGAAATCGATTCGAGCGAACGACATAATCTCGTCTATACAATTCGATATTACAGCTAGTCATTAATTTTGTGCGAATATTTCACATATTAAGTGCATTTTAAAGTATCATAATGTCAAACGTTTCTATATTCAAAGATTACTATGATACTAGATTATGGTATTGGATTTCTTGATGCAAAAATTCTAAAATAACGTAAATGCTTTTATTTAGATTGTATTTTTATTGTTGGTTTTATATATATATATATATATATATATATATATGTGTGTAATGTATATGTGTGTGTGTGTGTGTGTGTGTGTGTGTGTGTGTGTGTGTGTGTGTATGTATTTACATTTTTGTTCTTATTTATAATTTCTAAAATAAGAAATTGTGCTTTAAATATAATTTATTTAGCATCAAAATATTTGAAATATTACTTTAATTTCTACATTTTAAAATTAATAAATCGATCTTTTGAATAAAGAAAAAATTTCGCGTCTTCGCGAAATAAGATTGAGTCGTTTAAATGCATTATTAGCTTTCTTTATTATCCTTGGATCGTTATTCGCTTGATGAGAGAAAAATGATGTCGCGTAAATCGTTCTTAGCCTTGGACGCGCATAATAATAAAAGATCATGTAACGAAGGGCAAAGAGAGCGACGAGAAATAACATCCCGACGGCTTTAGGTGGCGAGAACGGACGAAGACGTATCGATTATCCTGCTCGACTTTGCGCAAACGAGACCGCATCGCGGCGCGAAACGTGATCGAAGATAAAACTACGCTTCTGTCCTAGACGGAAAGAGGGAGTTCGAGTCTTCGTTGTGAAACTTTTTTCCATCCTTTGAGAATAAAACTCCGAGGACGACTTAATCATCGCGATGGGTGGATCACGCGAACAGGATAAAATGCTGTCCACCCTTCTCGACCGTGAATCTTTCGCGGATAGAGGACGATGTCGGTAAAGGATCGAAGTATCAGCCTTTGAAACTTTTATGCGTGTTCACTGTATATTCGAGATTTTTCGTGTGATACAATTAAACGTAAATTTAAACGAATAGTGCGAATGTGATGCTGATTTTTTTTTGTTAAAGAGAACTTATTTTAGAGGTAACTTTTTCATTCATAAAAATTTAAACATCTTCGAGGTATTTAATTTTCTAATTAATTCTGATTAATGTCATCTCGATTTATTTAAAAAATGTCAGAAAGATTTTTTTAGAAAATTTATCATATTTTATATTTAATTATTAAAAAAACAACTGTTTTAAAATATTTAATGGACTCATTTGCCGGAAGCGGAAAGCAATTCCATTCTTCCGCGTCGCGACCACTCGGCAAATCATCGACAAAACCGAGCGTCCTTCCTTCACGTCGTTTCCTCATGAAACTCGTCCACCATCCCGACATGTTTCGAGTTTCTCAGGTCATATTTTTGACAGGAAAATTGCATTTTGCCAGAACAATGCATATCGAAGTAAATTTCATACAAATTTACATAAGTTTGTTTTCAACACACAATTGTTTTATGTAAAAAAGGTCATGTATAAAAATAGAATAATGTTTCGTTTTTTGAAGCTGCTCTGAAATTTAAGGTTTAAGAAAGGAAGTATTTTTATCGATTAACTGTTTTTGCATAAACCAAAATACACTTTTAAACAGAGATATACGCATTTGCGTTTTTTTTTTAAATAAAAACCGATTAATTTAGCGCTTGAGAGAACTAAGTTGTTGAAAATTTGTACGGAAAATATTTACATAATGTAATATTTGACATATGTAGGTACAAACATTTGGACATTTTTTTAACTACAATATGAAAGCGGCTTTTTCAAAGTTATTGACATGCAGAATAAAAATGCACTGTAATTACAAAATATCGCTCTCGTTTATTATTTTCATATGGAGCAGCAGAAATAACGATGTAACAAGCTAACAGCAAGAAGCCTTAATCGATTAATCACCCTACTTGTTTTTACTGTAAATACCTCGCTTCCTTCACACACAGTGCAGTTAGAGGCAGTTAGGCAGTTAAAAGAGAGTTAAGAGTTAAGTTCCAACGTAACAAAAAAAAGATTGCCGCGCGTCAGTCGACGACATTTTTGCATCGTTTCACCTGGTTGTCCGCGCATCGCGCTCGTTGCACGCACGCGAGACCCAGAAATCGTGTACGAGCTCGCCACTTTTATGCTCGTCGCGATAAAATAATAAACCGCATTTGCGGTATCGTGGTATATCGCGGCTGTATGGTTGCGCGAGCTTCTCGCGTTTTGAAATGACGGCTCGTTTCGGCCGTCCGCGTAACGAGGGGGTTGAAAAACCCGCGCGGTTTCCTACCATCGTCAAACTGTATGCTGTAATAAACAGACGAGCCGGATGAAGGACGCACCGAATTATTGCCACACCGGCGAGTTCTGTGGGACCATTTTGTACAGACGACATTTAGAGCATTTCTTTGCGATTATAGTGGCGTATAAACGTGTTCCGCGGAAAGTATGTATGATTCACACACAATAATGGAATTTTCTAGATAAAACGATCGGAATTATTCTTCCTGGAAAGAACTCGTAAAATATTTCTCGTATAATAGCAAAGATATTTTTCAATTTATCATCTACTTATATCTCAATGTGTTTTTTAACAATCTTCTAAAAATTCCATTAGGAGATTCATTTTCATTCGCTTGCATATAATTATTATTATTGGTTTATAGCGTAATAAATGCGTGAGAACAGGCAATAAATTAAAAAAGTCTACATTATTTGTCAAGTTAAATTATTGTTTTTTTGTCATGTTAAATTATAGCTTGGATCAGCGTGAATCGAACTACATCTGCGAGTTTTGTATTACAATATTCATAATTCTCTTGATTTGTAAATACATCTATGTAAAGTGTAAACGTTATTACAAATGCACGTACAATGTTACACTTGTAATGTAATAGAAAGAATTAATTAATAACCACGATGTCTATAATTTCCTTGTAATTTTCTCGTAACTATATGAATTCCTTGTACAAGTAAAACGCCTATGTGAGCCTTCGCGGTTGTTAGTGCCTGAATTATATATTCATAAGATAAGATATAATTTGCAAACCAGTTTGTACTCGACCTCACTAATTATCGCACTGAAGAGGACTCAAATTCAGAGTCGAAACGTCTGCAGTTAACTTCATTTGGTAAGCACATTCAAATTGTTTGTATGAATTATATAATTGATGAATATATAATTTATGTACTAACAATCGCAGACTCACACAGGCATTTTACTTGTACTAGATTTACTCTTGGAATCACAAACACTATTAATTTAATTCATTTTAATATGAATTTCTATATATTAATTTCTACAAGTATATATTAATCGTTAAATTCTTTTCTCGATGCGAACACGCTGTTATAAATTCATAATATTAAATTATGCTCAATTGAAATTATTTTTAATAATAGGTTGCCACTACTCCTATTCAATATCGTTAATTAAAATAATGAAGTTAAACAATCAAGAAAATGTATTAAATTTGACTCAAATTTAATTTATTATGTATTAAGTATATACACACACGTTAATATAGACGTTTACTTTAAAATTAACTAAAGATATAGATTGATTTACATTTTGACACACGTGAAAGTTAAAACTAACAAAAATGTTATTTAATTTACGGATTGGGTTACCATTACTCCTTTGACATCTAACAGTGCACAATTCCATAATGTAACTGCAAGTTAATACATTTTTCTGATGATATTCGCAGCGCGACGGTTCTTGTTCGATAAAAACGATAAGAAGAATGAGTTTGTCTTCCACCCATCTATATGAATCTAAGTTATCGTTCTTCCTATTTCTTATTATTTTGCTCCTTTTTATATTTGATTTGCTTCGACTCTTCTCAATTATATATTTGCTGTGCAAAAAGCATAAGTATAGATATGTGTACGATGTATAGATGTACACAAATGGCGGCAGTAAAGCTCGGGTACGTAGGTTCGCTAAATCCAAATGACTGTATGGATCAGTCAACCCTACGAAGTCGCAGCGTTTACAGTAAAGGCAATAAAGACTGCTATCGCTTCGAATGCAGTTTATACATGCCATCTACAATTTATTCTACCATAAAGCCAATCTATGTCACCTATCTCTGGTTCTGATATCTTGTGCATAAAAATATTTTTCCAGTTATGGTCAATATTACATGTAAAAATCTTTGCAAACGATCTTTCTTGGCGCTTTAAATTGTTAACAGCGATTTTAATGAAATATTGCTGTCGAAGATATATATATATTTTTTACTTATCGCACTGTTAAATTCATTGATGTAAAATTATACTCAATTTGAGTTGTCTTTAATAATTTGTATAGGTCGTCACTACTTCGAATCAATGTTCTTAATTTAACTAAAATATTGGAATTAAGCAATTTAACTCAAGAAAATGTGATTTGATCTAAATTTAGTTTATTGTTTACTAAGTGCATACGTTAATATAGATATGTTATAAAATTAATATTAACATACTTTTCAAAATTATTTAAAAAGAGTATACAATTGTGTAAAACTGTTTATTACCTGCAACACTGAAACACAGCTTTCACGACGCAATGTTGTAAATAACTTATAACGACCAGTAACCATGTTTTTTAACATCTAAGCAGATTGTAAAGAAGTAATTTTAACGTTCGCCCCCACAATGCAGCGCAAACTATGTAAGAAATTGCGATATTCTACAACACCTCACCTATTCAATAATTTTTCCTTCTTTCTCTCTAAATTCTTTGGAGATTCACAAAGAATTTAGAGAGTTCCTTTATATTATTAGACGTAATTAGAAAAAGACAAATGAAGGGCAAACGAAATTACACAGTAAATTTTATGTGTTTCAGTGCGGTGGCTTTCCCTGTGTCGAGAGCGCCAATAAACGCAAGTCGCCGAGGGTGAGTAATGAAATTTTTTGCTATAAATCTAAAGTATAATATTAGATAAAAGCACATACAATAATATATATTACTATTTGCAAATACAACAGAATTAAAACAGGTTTAAAAAAGTAGGATAATAAGATCTTCTCGCTTCACCGAAAATCGTCGCGTACTAATAAATTGTCGAGTGTTGCACAATAAAAAATAAAAAAAATAAAAAAAAACACGCAACCACGCGAGGCAATAAGAATTGTCGTGGGGTAAAGAGTTATTCGGTACACCACCGAGCTCTTTTTCATTTTTCAAATGGCTGCGCCATGAAACTACGCGAGCGATAAAGCCGGCAAACAGATTTCATGCACGAGCGAATATATGCTTGCCTCGCGGGACCTACCGGTATATCGGCTTCTCGACCGGACGTTGTAACACAACGATTTTTGTTGTTTTCACCATGACGTTACCAATTCTATTACGTGATGTGGGATGACCGGATTATGGCTTAATATCTCATAAGACAACCGTTATATGCCGCGGATAGGTTGTATGCGCTGTTACATTCAATCAAGTGAGCTCCGAATTTGTCATTGACAAACAACAAGGCTTCCACGTACATACGCCGACTACGATCGTTAATTACGATCGTATGCATACAGACTTCGAGTCACTGTCGCATCGATGAGCTATAATGAGATTCAGGTAATTCGATTATGTAATGAAGATGTTGTGAAGTCAATCATAGGATGAAAAATATAGGATATTCGACAAAGTTTTAAACAAAATTTCCATTGGCGTATTTTACTAATTGCATTCGTGAAAAACAAAAAAATATACACCGAAAAAACAGTTACGGTCGAATTTACAAGATATGTTTCATTAAGCAAATTTTGAAGAAAAAATAAATAGAATTTCTGGTTATAATCAAATATTTTGAGATGCAACCAGAACATTCATGATGCCAATTAATTTAGTTAACGCGTATATGGTAATAATATCCAAACATACATTCAATTATTGTAACTAGAAGAGAAAAAAAACATGGATTAATATATATTTAAAGTAGTATTGGTAGAACAGGACAGAATTTCCAGTTATTATTAAATCGGATATTTCAATAAAAAATTGTTAACACTATTCATACAATTAAATATAGCGGGTTATCGTAACCAGAATATATGCAACCAAATTTATCTGGTTATTTTAATCAAAACAAGCAGCCTGGTTATTACGTATGTATTTCAGGTTAATTGAACCAATTTTTTTCAGTGTATATGTGCCAGTCAAACAGTAAATTTGTTCGTCTGCAACGTTCTCTCTCTGTCACGCGGCGCTTTCGGCGGAACAAATAAGCGACGCGGAACATCATTACGTCAGGGCCAAATCAGAGCAGCGCAAAGCTGGCGAAACGACGTATCGTTATTCCTTCCCTAATGCGCGCATTGTACGTCGCGTAACGCAGTTACGTATATTATACAGCGGTATGCAAACGGTACCAAACCGTCCTCTCTATCTCTGTTATCTCCTCTCGTCTCCTTCGTATTTCGTTCCTTGTCACTACATCTCGTGGAAGTCGAGTCTCTCTTAATCATGCAGCGGTGCGTATACATCCGTGGAAATTTACGTATTACGAGCTGTTGTGCCGCAATCGCGGCATGACAACGGCAAATCCGCAGAAAGGGCAAAGAAAGGGATCGAAGAAAAGAGAGAAAGAAAATATATATAAAAATAGTATTAAAAATAGTACGTTTACTTCAATATAGAGATTCAGCTATAGATGTTATTTTCTTTTATGTATATAATTTAAGATTTTTTAAAATAAATATCATTAAAATTTAACTTTAAATTACAATTAAGCCAACATGCGTTTATAATTAAAAAAAACTACGCGCTAAAAAAATACGTTGTGTTTGCCTTAGTTTGCATGAAAAGTCTGTCTGCTAGATATTTTCTTTGATAATTTAAGAATTTTTTAAATAAATATTATTATACACAATTTAGTTTTAAATTACAATTAAAATAACGTTCATTTTATATTTAATATAAAATTTATTTCTAATCTCAAAGTTAATAAAAATATAATTAACATATTTAATTTTCTGCATTCTGACGTGGAAAAATTTACCTACTGTGAAATGGATATTAGATTCTAGATGGAAAAAAAATAATGACAAAATTATAACGTATGTCATAAATTAATAAAAATTATGTAGCAATTTTGTAGGAGTATCTCAAGACGTAATGTATAATGCATAATTCTGTTGATCTCGCAAGCTTCTAAATATAATGTATAATGTATTACGTAATCCTAATTTTTGGGTCATGAAACTTTATATGCGGAGCAGAGTGCAAAGTTGCTAAAACAAAATTCGATGAAATATTTATTAAAAAGTTTAACATCCAGGTTTTTTCCAAACTCACAAAACATATGCTGCAGTAGCGAGGAAGTGAGCAGAAGCGAGAGAGGATTTTCGAACACGTTGCGACAGCTGCCTACACATCGTTTGCTCGAATAAAAAAATCTTTCACTGTTAGAACCCAGTGCTTACATTCCCTTTGTCGAATCGACATCGGCGATGTCGCATCGTCCGAGACGGCGGAAGCCATTATACGCGTTTTCCAGCTCACTCGTAATCGCGTTACAAGGTTCCTCGGGAGCAGTAACGTTAACGCGATCGATCGCGCCAAGTGAATCGCGTCGTTCTCGAAGGGGTCTCGAATTATTCGTCGTCTATGTCGAAAGTGGGGCGCGAGCAAAGTCGAGAATCGTTAGGAGAAATGAAAATAAATTGCCTGGCTGGGTGGGTTCTAAGTAGGCCGTTGGCGATTTGAGTACGATCGGGGAAATGGTGCACGATAAAAATGCACGGTGTTTGTTACGTCGTTAGACGAAATCGACTTTATTCTCTCATTAGATTAATATATGTAAATTCTTCCATTCGTCTGTTTCCCTATTTAAACAACAAAAAAAAGAAGCAGTGCCTTATCGTCAAAATAATTAGTCCTCTTATGATAATGAATTTTCAAAAGATCTAAAAAAAGTAGAACTGAATCTGACCCGATGCTGTTTGGTTCATTTTTTATTTAATTTTATGTATTATATAAAATAGATAAAAAGAAGTAAATATATAAAGCAGAGACATTTTTTTAAATTTTGCAAATTATATAATTAAATGACTTATTATTAAATATTATATTGTTTAATTAAATAGCGCATATCTTACTGCACTGACTCCTATAATCTCTTTTTCGAGTACTTTATTTTAAATAATATATATTGTGTCATGAAATCTTCCTTTATTAAATAGCGATATGAATGTTGTAAAGTATACGAATCTAACCCGCCTTACTAAAAAAGGATTAATATAAATATAATAGGATATTCCACAGGAAAGGTAGCCCTTTTCAGTATTTCCACGAAAACCACCTACAATATATAAGGAAAGTCTTAATGTCGCGCGTATAATGTAAACTGGTGACAATAAATTGCGAAATTGCTGTCTCGTTTGTTCGCTGGGATAGAAAACAGAGAAAGACTCGAGATATTTGATATCCCTTTTCTCGCTGTAATCTCGTCGAATTTCAAAGTCGAGGACAGTTAGTGAAACTAGGAAAAAAAATCTCGGTTATTTTTTTAACTTCTTACACGCAACTCAGGGAGATGGATGTCGCGAATAGCTTTCCGAGAAAAGTTAAAATGCAAGAGCAAGCCATCGATATTGAAGATATTGAATATCCATAGATTATGCTTTGTTTAAAAGACATGGGCTACAAGCTTCTTTATTTCATGGATGAGTTCGTGGACTGGCTTATATAATGCAATTTTTGAAATCTTATTCTGTTTCCACTGCAGAAATCGAACATCGAGAAACATAAAATAAATACATTTGTCCGAAGAAATATGTCAATTTTCTTGCTGTACACATACACATCAAGAAAATTCATTTATAATAAATTATCGAATAAAGATTTATGTTTATATTTTTTTGCACGCGTACATCATAACATTCTCTTTAAGAATTCTTCTTTAAAATGAAACATAATGCCTTAATTAATAAAGATACTAATGAAAGAAAAAAAAATTAATAACAATTGCCCTTGGAGCACTTTTCCCTACTTCAATTAATTGAATATATTAATTCCCCCTTTATTATAGCTGACTTTGTTTATAGATCAACTTTCTTTGCCACAGGTTTCCATGGAATTCATGTTACCATTGGAACTTTATTTTTATTAATCTGTCTAATCCGTCTCTATAAAATACACTTTTTATCTCACCATTTTAGCTTTAAAGCAGCATCATGATATTGACATTTTGTAGATGTAGTTTTTTTTTATTCCTGTTTATCTCTATTTATTGATGAAGATTTTAATAAAAACTTGTAAACATAACTTAAAAAAGAACATAAAAATAAAATTATAATATATGCCATTAATTAATAAAAAATATTTCTCCTTTTTTTTTATTAAGGCGAAATCGACAATTTTCCTTTAAAAGAGAACGTCAAGAAAAATAATAATTTATCGCAAATTTCCAATTTTCATTATTTACATTATGACTAAAAAAATATTACGCTGATATTTATTTGGATATTAATTGAAAAATATCATGTTTTCATCTATATTTTCCTAAACTTGTCTTATGAAAAGGTTTTTATTTCTAATCTGTAACCATCACATGCATATTCGTAATATTAATATATTTTTGTTGAAAAAAATTCTCAGTTAATAAAAAAAAATATTCTTATACTTTTACTTCTATCTACGCAAAGAAGAACAATTTTATCTATCGTACTGTATTTAGGCATGTGCACATTTTTAAGTTATATTTATTATGAATCATTTTATGGGTACTTATAAATGATAAAATAATGAATAAAAGCTCGTAAGAGTATCGAAATAATGAAGCTTATCGAAAAACTCGAGTGCATTGAAAGTAATAAGCTATTTTCTATCGTGAACTTTTCAATAATAAGAAAGTCTTTAATGCTGGCTGCCTTTTCTGTGTTTAAATATTCATTCATGCTCGGTGGAGAGCCCCCCGGGAGAAGGGGGGACTCCACTGAGCTTTCAGTAATTTAGCGAATCGATTTAATTCCCATCTCCGAAAGATAAATAATCTCGCGAGATTATTGTTCGCTCGATGAAATTGTCAAATATTAAACCCAATCCTCATATAATACGAGATTCTCTCGTAAAGCTCCAGACTGCATGTCCTATCGAGATCTCATGGGACAAATAAAAACTCGCGTGCGCGTTAAATAATATAGTAATACACTCGGATATCAATTTTATAGTTGACACCCGTGTCATGATCTTCTTTACGTTATTTCTGAAGAATTATAGATACAAAGATTATCGTGGACAAAGCCGTTTCTGTAATCGATTGGCGTATAAGTCTCTTTTCCAGCTAAGCAGCCGTTCATGATCTATCACTTAATGGGAGACCCGAAATCACAGGTTTGCGTTTCCTTTTTGTCGTTCTTTTTCTTTTGGCCTATAAAGCGCGATCACGAAAGAAGAGATGTACTATGGATGAGAAAATCGAATATCGATACGAAATTCTCCATTCAAGCCTATCCTAGTAAGAAATGTGCGATTTTATATATTGGCCTGAAATATAGTTGGTTTAAGATTCCGCGATTATCACGAGCTGATCTTAACGGGTCTCCAAGAATATCGTAATACAATTAGGAAAAAATTATTCCGTTATCAATTTGCGTTATCAATTATATTGTTGTCGTATAAATATTTCTTTTTCTTATACACGCGATGTTACTGAAATCATAAATCATCTATACATTTCTTCATCGTACTGATATTGACGTACTTTTTCTAACTACAAATGATAGAAATTATGAAATAAAACGTTCGATAAAAAAATTAATAAAAAACTTGGTCACGTTTTATGTTAAGAACGTTAATTCATTATTAGCTGAAATTAATATAAAATTACATAGAAATTTTATATGTACATATATTTTATAATAACGAGTTTAAAACAGTGAAAAAATTCAAAGCGATATTTTACATATTATTAAGTTATACTTCTCGTATAATTTACAGAAGTTTTCAATAATATTTATTCATTTCAATAATAATTAAATGCAAGTCTATCATTCAATTTAATTCATTATTAAACTGCGTTTAATTTTCTTATACTTGTGTATTAATAATACATTGATTTTATATATAACATCACGAGTTTAACACGAAAGATATAACGGGTGTAACGAGTTTTTCTGTTTTTCGCGAAAGTTATTTCTATATTATCATTCTGCAAAATATGCCCACTGATGGTCGATGCAGCAGAATGACTTTGAAATTCAATTTGCGAGCCGGCGGCAATGGCGGCATTTTAAAATGGCACTTCAAAGTGGACACGTAATATCCGTTGGATCGATTAACAGTATACACATTTTATATATGTACATATGTATACATATATACAAGTATATAATATAAATATATAATATGCATGTATGAATATATATATATATATATATATAGAAATATATAAGAGAATTGGATATATCACGTAACATCACTCACTTTAAACAAGTTGGTTCAAGACTATCGTGACTGCCTTTTGCGTAATCATCGAACCACTGACTAGCGTGTCACGATAGCTTATTGATCAAAATAATATCTGCGGATGTTACATAGGTAAGTGTATGTATCGTATTCGATTAATTCAATGGTAATTCGATAATATTTATATCCTTTCTCTTCTATTTTATGACAGAAAATAGAACATTTTATTCACCTACTTGTGGTTAGATATACGACATCAAATGTTTTTCTCTATTAGTCTACTTAATGCATGATAGTGAAAAATCTCAAAATCTCTTCCTAAGTTTCTTCATAAAGTCTTTTACTACGAAAATTCGACTTGACATGGATTAAAGAATAGTCTCAACCATGTTGACCTGATTTCGTGTTAAAAATAAGAAGGTCCACTGGAATATGCGAAACTTTAGAAGATGACGGATACGCGAGGAAAATCTCTGGATCATTCATAAATCACTTAGCTATCAGACCGCTCCATTTTGTCACCGATGCGATCGGCTCTCCGTTCACTCTAGATTGAGATGAATCTCAAGGTGGCGCAAATTAAATTCGTGCTTCATTATTCATCGTAGACGGTGGTGCGGCTCCATTAAAAACATATTAGAGCCGTTCCGCGTACGCAAGCGCCAGTGGAGGAGATCTCGTTGGACAGATCTCTATAGAAAGCGACAAATTCATTAGCGCGTAATCGTCGATTCTTCTTTTTAACTCGCTAAAAGTAGCGCGTTTGTCATTTCATTCGCGTCGGTTTTCTTCGGCGGTGAAATAAGTGACCATTTGCCGCCAATACACGAGAATATATTGCATGTTGTACGTGCGTTCGATTAAACAAATGAACAGAAAGGTTTTTCTACTTCAATTAGCATGAATCTGCGCGAATCGATGAACCGATAATATATGCAGAGAAAAAAAAAATAAAATTAAATCATACACAGATTTACAATCTGCAAGATTGAGGTGAATCGTTCTGCCGATTTCGTGTCGTGCCATTTCTTTAACCCCAGTCGTTACATCGTGCAGTTTTTTTTGTGAGAAATACGGATGCAATCTCTCGCAATCAGAAGCGCAATTAAGGTACCGTCCTCAATCATTTGATTTGCAAGGAGTGATAAAATGAAAATAGGAAATATACGCGCGTCATCACATTTTACAGCGTTATATTAAGATCGAAGCAGAGATACAACACACACACAATTAAGAGATCCATGACAATATTTGACAAATTAACGTGTCAGTTTTAACGCACCTCCGTGATTTTTCATTTTAACGCCTATACCAGAGTCATTTATCAGATCGTAATTGGACAAAAATCGATAAGAGGTAAAGTGAGAAATATGAAACTCGTGCTCGTATTTTTTTTTATATAGATATACACGAGAAAAACAAAAAGTTAAACAAAAAAAAAATAAAATTGAGCAATTAAGATATGTATCACTTCTTCTGCGATCAAAAAGTTCCTTTTTTTTTATCAAATAGATGTTGTTAATAAAGAAACATGAGTGTAGCTTTCAGTCTTAATACTACAAATGTTAGTAATAATTCTAACGGAAGAGGATAAGACATGTACATCATGTGTGCAAATGCGACTGCGAGTTTACAGAGAGTCGAGGCTGATTCTACAAGGCGTTTGCGCTATTTCAACAGCCGCTAACCGCTATTTCATTAGTGCGCATTCGGTGATATATGCGTGCGTTTGTGAGTCTGAGGGGAACGTATTAATTAAGGCACACGGAGAACTTAAACGCACTCGAGGCCCAATCAGTCGAAATTATGCATTCCATTAATAAGGAGTTGAAATTTCAGCGACTCGTTCATTACGAATACGAGAAACAAACGATATGTATATTAAGCTTGCCTTTGTTAAGATTAGACCTTTGACGCGAACGATTGCGCATTAAATGAAAGTGTAGATGCTTTGTACGAAAGATACAATATGTAATATATAATACTTAATAGGATTCGTCTTGCACTGGTCCTCAATTCGTGGTAATGCCGAATTTAGAAGATGTAACAGGAAATATTATACTGTTATAATTATTAACGAGTAGTCGATATCATTGCTTGAATTATTTCTGCAATTTGTGTTAATCTGTGTCCTTAATCCAAAAGTAATATGACAAATTATGAAAATCGACGGAAAATTAAACTAAGCAGAAAGCCGATTAATTACAATCAAGTAAGGATTAATAATTCACGCGTGTGAGAATTAATAATTTCTTTAATATTTAAAATTTATTGATAATTAATAATATTAATTGATCATTAGAATGTAATACATATTTAAGGAACTAAAAAAATATTGTGAGCAATAAAAATTCATATTACCTCTTTAATGTAAAAATTAATAGTGTAACATGAATTTGATATTACAATTCTCGATTTCAATTAATCTCGAGAATGCTTATTGTACGATTTTATTGGGATATTTTATATATTTTTACTTATATCAGATTAAAATTAATTTATCAAAAATTGTAGCATCTTTTATTCTGTTGCCTATTATATTCTGCAAATACTTTATTATTTTTCTATCTCTACCTCTACTTCCTGTATTATATAATTCGGATTTCTTGTCATGATTTATCCGCGTCTCATCCTTCGCATGTGCCAAGGAGAATACTATCACCGGTGCTTTATGCAAACCACGACCACCGGATCCTCAGCATAATGTGCCTTGTAAGCTTGTCTACGGTTGTCTTGCCTCTTATAGAAAATGGTGGTTAGACGTTGTATTTGTTCTCCTCTGTAGGATAGGCATTTCTTGCACTTCCGACGTTACAGTCTCAAAGACACCGTCGTGTTTCTCGAACTGTCGTGCTTTCCGACGAATGATCGTAGCTGAGTGATCGCGAGTGAATAGCTGTAAGCGCGATGTCTTATTATATGTTGAGTTGATTGTGCACGGTGTGCGAAGTTAGTATGAATTGTCCGCGAAGCGAACAGGGACGGTCGCTTCACCGTCGACGAGAGATCTTCCATTCAATGTTAATTTATAGCTTCTTCAGAAAGAAGTATTTTTTTTACGGGAGAATAGAATAAATTATTTTTAACCTAATTTATGTACCGTAAATGTCTAATTCTAACTATGAGAGTGGATGTTCATCTAGTTAACGACTTCATTATCGAAATTCACTTTTTTAATTATCGAGGAATTTTTTCATTATCTATAAGCGCAGCACTGCATTATCCAGCCGGTACAGCCGGAAAAAATAGGTGCATTGTTTTAACCCGTGTCAAGACCTGTGATATTCAAATACAGCTCTGTCGAATCGGAGGGCCATTCTCTGAAGATTTACCGCGGCGAGACTCGGGCGGACGAGTAAGGAACCGCAGAGTGGTGCGACGCGGTGGAGTGAAGGGACGTGATGATTCCACTTCGTGGGTTAAGGACACTGAAATGGAGGACCAAGACAGTGGACCCGCGACAATGGGACCGTCAAGCAATTGTGCAGCCATACCTCTTCGTAGGAGTTCGCGAGATCGATAGAGAACAGGTCGCCTTTCATCGAAAGGAGATCCATCGTTGAATATCGCATTGCCCATCGCGCTATTATACAGAACCGAATAGTCTGAGGCAGCTTCGTGATCTCCGCATGCACCGCGAGTTCGAGTTTGACGTACTTGAAATTAACGTCGTGTCGCTCGTATGTAAAATGCAAAGCAGAATGTGTCGGAAAGTTCCCGCGTGTTCTAGACGACGTTATTCTCTTAAATGCATACCGTACAGTGAGTTGCAAATTTATACGAGGAGATCTACATTCTTTGGTGATTCACGATTTTCCATTTCGCCAGTCATCAACGCTCAGTTAGCGAGGAAGGAGAGAAAGGGGACTGGAACCGTCGCAAATGCAATTATCGTACTTTTACTCGAAAAAAATATTCTTATTTCATACTTGCTCCGCTTAATATTTGTTACAGAGTGTCCTCAAAAGAAACATTTACAAATAACTTTTTTTTATTAATTAATTTTTCAAGAAACTTTTTTTGTTATAGTATTTTAAATCGCGAATTTTAGGATGTCCTGTATAATATAGTAAATCTATTTTTGTGTGTGCGGTTTTTATATTTTAAAGATCGATATCATTTGGCAAGTAGTTTCCTATTGAGAGTGCAAAAATTACGTACGCCTTGCTTATTATACTTGGCACTTTTCGAGTTAAGCGCACCTTATTATCGCTTTAAGAGAAAGCCGGAGATTTTCGCTCTTCCTCTCCTTTCTCTACAAACGGACCTGCCTCTCGAGAATTACTTAGAATCGAATCGTTGCATTTATCTCTGCTTTGTGAGATAATTCCCTCTTCGAGGCTTCCTTGTATCGTTTTGCTCTTTATCCCGCGATCTTTGTTCTCTTACTGAATGAACATTCAGCTGAATGCTGCAAGTTGTCAGCGTCTAACAGTCATTGTAATGATACGGCTTGTTGACAGAATTGAAAGGCTTTGTAATAAACGATGTATTCTCATCGAAGTTTTGTTACGCCAAGAATGTTAAAACTTTTTACAAAGATGTTATTATTACTTATCATTTATGTAAATATCGAGTAATATGAAATAAAAAATTATAATGTTTTAAGCATTAATTACAAAATGTTATAAAAAAAACGTGAAAATATGTAATGAGATATTATGTTTTTAATAAATTTCAGCGCTCATGTATAAATTTTAGAAAAATTTTATAGGAAATATTTTATATTAATCTTAGCCCTTAAACGGTTTTTTACGGTTTTTTCCGTATAGTGGCTTTCTTTTTCCAAGCTTTTTCTATTGCTTACAACTTTTTTAAATATTTTATTTAATATGTATATATTTGCTTGGTATTATTACTTAAAGATTGACGTTTCTATTAAAAAATTTTTACAATATATTTATTCTTATAAAAGTTGTAACCAATCTAATTGGATTGGCGATGCCAATACTCAGCGTCTTATTTCCAGTGTGGCGTGTAAGGGTTGAAATTCACTTTGATATAATTTTTTATCTAGTAAATTTACATGATATAGTGGCGGATATTATCGATGTATTTCTCGCAAACGCAAAGGCAAATGCAAAATGATACCGTAACTCTATTAATGTTGCGTTCCAAGTCATCCTATGACTCTCTTTCAAGCGGAAACGCAGCGAAGAGGTGCCTTGCAGAAGCGCCTTGCAGAGGTAGATCGAAGTGAAAAGGAGATAAGCAAGTTAAGACGAAGAAGAACATCTATCCAGGAATGGTGGAAAAAAAGAAAGATAGGAGAGTGCCTCTTCTTCGTAGACGTCGGTTCCTTTATACCATCCAACTACTCCTCCTCCATCGGGTCGTCCCGCTTGCACTCGCTCCATTGTCTTCAGAGCACCGCAAAAGGGTTCCCAAACACGCCCCATCCCGGCCAACGTCTACTCCGTCTACTCTTCCAACATCTCCCCGCCTTCTCCTCCAGGGCCCAAGATGAAAATAGGTTGATGCTTGAGAGAGATCCGAGGAGGTCGCGCGCGGGTTGGAGGAGGTCGTAGGTCGTCGAAAAGTCGCGAGCTTTCAGCGACGTGTATTGTATGTATGTGTGCGTGTGTGCATGTATGTATGTGCGAACATGCCGCTTGTGGATTATCATCGTACCGCCATTTTAACGCTTGTCATACTTGCGTTGATGTATGCCGTTGCCTTAAACTTCTCCGAAATAAAATGGATGGTGATTTCTTTTTGGTGTACCTCACGTTGCAGCAATTAAACTTGTGAAATAATATTTATAAAGACTAATTTATTATTTTTTTGCAGTTAATATTTATATAATATTTACATCTTTTCATGTACATACCTTTTCATGTATTCGAAAGACTCAAAGTGACAGCTATGTTGACAGTTATATTTCTTTACTTCAAAAACGACACAACTAAAAAAAACGGATATTTAAAAAAAACCATTGTTATAATTCCAATAACCATTGTTAAAAAGGATGACTTTTAAGAATTGTGAAACGAAAATGACAAATATGACAGTTGATGTTAAAAATTCTTTTTGCTGATATTATTTGATTAGTTATTAATTTTAATAAATTAATAAATAACTTTCCCCTTTTCTAAGAAACTTAATTTTTTGTTGTGTCATTTTTGAAGTAAGAAAATGTTATACGAGTATAAGTTTCCATATTAAGAAAATTGTAACTCATTTGAAAATATAGGAACTAGTTAAATTATAAAGTATATTGGTACATATAATTACGATTGCGTATAATACATTAATACATAGCTGTCTAAGAAGACGAGATATGAAAATCTAGCACTTACAGAAAAGTGAAAACTTTATTCACCTATAAGAATATAAAGTAATGAGAAGAACGTGGCGAAATTGAAAAGTGTAGCTGCACCATCTTATGCTGAAAATCTTTCTCTCTCTCTCTCTCTCTCTCTCTCTCTCTCTCTCTCTCTCTCTTTCTCTCAAGAAGGAATTCAAGTCAGCCAGAATTCGCGGAAAGGGCGACGGATATACGTCCGTTAGTTCGATTGTGCCGGTGGAACTTCTCGGATATGAATTACTGACCCGTGCATAAATGGACGTTATGAATTCTTCCAAGGAATATTCTTCGGAATCGAGGCATGGCGAGGAATCGCCGTGGCGCGTCGTATAGAGGAAATCGAGTATGAGCCGAAGGTGTGCGCCGATGGCATTGAGGTACCCCCGCGAATAAGGGGTGAGCTTTTCTATCTCGAGATCGAGAGGAAATCTTCGAATCGTCGAAGACGAGGAAGATTGCCACCTTTCCAAGAAGGGAATCGGCAGGAGAGGTAAAGCAATGGTTGCACACCCCTCATTGAGACCCGTCGATGAAAATCGCGCGATTTACCCGACCGCCATACCTCCGCAGAATAATGGATAACGTCTGGAATCTTCCTCTCACAATATTCGCTCTTCGTGCTCAAGAGGAATAATCAGACGTATCTGAATGCGCCGGCGCATTGATTCGGTCATCTGACCGATTGAGCGTTTTATCGACTTTCATTTCTTTCAAGGATTAACAATCCTTTAAATAAAAAATTGCCAAAAAGTAAAATACCTTGAACATATCTGCGATGGAAAAAAAAGTATTTAATTCTTTATATGGATAATGAGATCAATTCATCTTTTGCGAGAATCTTTCCTTGAATCTTTTCTTGAAATATATTCCATCCATTCGGAAGAATAGTTGGATAGAATAAAGAAGTCGTCCTCTGTCTGTCGCTGTCATCTTTTTGTTCTTTCTCGCGTGTACTCGTCTTCTTAACTCGCTTATCTCCTTTTCTATTCGATCTGTTCCGTTCACAATCTATTCTACCTCACGATGTATCGATTCTTTTTCGTTTTTATCATTCTTTTATCTGTCATGATCAAAGAAGTTTTCGAGGTTCTCTTGGGGACTTCCGCGCATTTTGCTACGTCGAGATAGCGAATATTTAATATCGTTACTAGATATCCATAGATAAATAAGTATGATCGATGAAGAATGGAACAAGTTGGATTTCATCTCAGTTTGGTTGAAAATATTTGACGAAAAGACTAAACGCAATAAAATACCTTTTTTTATTTGTGTTTTCTTTTAAATATGTATGTATAACACATCCTAAAGCATTAGCGAAAATATAAAAATTTCATAGATTATTCTATTTTATGTCTGAGTATTTATATAAAATTTGAATTTCAATTCTCTTATTAATTCAGAAGTTATTTAATTTTTTGTTTTAATTCTCATATAAAATCTTGTTTTACGTAATACTTATTTGCAAATGAAAAGATCATCGCATTACGAATTAAATCAATTTTTTTGTATATAATAAATTTCTAATAAAAATTCGTACAAAAGTTTATTTGGATCCACTTACTTGTTTAAAAATCTTTACCTAAAACTAAAAAAATTATGATCATTTCGATGCATAAAGTCACTATAAGCCAAATTATTTGTTTTGTTTCTTTGCAATTAATTTTAAAGCATATTTACAACAAAATTTTTTGCTAATATTAGCTAATGTTATGTGTATTATTTAACTATAAATTTTCTAAAATTTCTTGTATTTCAAAAAATGTTTAGAGAAAGAAGATCAACATCTTTATCTTAAAATTATGCGTAGCGAAGAGCTATGAAAGATATTAAATGCATGCATCACATTATAGGATTAGAATTGGTATTACGGTGATAGTCTCGTAACAAATAATACGCTCGCGATTATATCGTTCCAGCATATTATTTTGTATAGGCTACAACATCTATATATTATGAAGTTAAATCGATTATGCGACGCTTTGAGCAAGGTATTATTTCATCAACACGAACTAAACGCTCGTCGTTATTGTACTTGCATGGAAGACCATGTCAAAGGCGACGAGGGCGATCACCTTAATTAAGCGGTTACTGGATTGGAGCGATAATACCTAGGACATATAACTATGTATCAATGCATCAATACCTTCCCATGTAGCGTGAGCGATGGTACAGCGAAAACGGACTACATCAAAGAAAACCCCATAACAATATCTAATTAACGTCATCTTTGCGTGCAATGCAGGCGAGAAACCCAAATCTCCCCATCTGTTTGCAATTTTGCAGCGTGAAATTTATCTGATATTTACTACAATATTTGCGCGCAATCAGATAAAACATTTTGTATCCTTTGCCGCTGAAAGATGGACGAGTTATGCGAAGTAAATTATGTAAGTAAGCTCCCTAATTAATATAACAAGCTTTCTGATTAATTAAAAAATAATACCTTGTTTTTTTTTTTTCACGGTAATTTTTTCCTGACCCGAGGTGTTTTAGTTTCTCTCTGTAATGAAATACAGTTTGCGTCTGCGTTAGATACACACTAGGCTAGCTTACTCGTATATTTTCTCTAGCGTAACAATCTAAAAGTATACGGAAAAATGTTTGTATACGAAACAATTTTGCTGAAATATCTAAAAATTTAGTTACAAATACAAATCTGAAAATAATTTTGTTAAAATAATTATATCTCACTCTTAGACATTAATGACAATGCTGCGGAAAGTTTTAACATTTTAATTAAAATTTGAGCGTCCTACGTAATTATTCTGATTTAAACAAAATTATTTTCAAATTTGTATCTAGATACTTTAGCAAACCCATTCTTTCAATGTATGTTCTAAATTCTAATAATTTATTTTTCTCACCATCTTTCTACTTATTTATCAAATTCTTATTTTCACACATTAGACAGTCTTCCCATCGCTTATCGACATTCCCAATATCGTTGAAAGAATTCACCATGTCGGTTGTAAGGACGGTTCTAAGACCACACTATGCTGTTTCCCGCCCTTATCGGTACGCTAAGTCCCATTCAGCCGTTTTCTTTCAGCGCGTCAAGCCGAGCCAAGTTTCGCGAAGAAAGGAAACTGGGTGCGAGCAGCGACAGCAACGTCGGGAAACTTTCAATTACGTTCGCATAGCGTGTCGGTGTATTTCGATACCCTTCTGGTTCTCCAGCTCGAAGTCCCTTAAGCCCCTATCCCCGAGGGATCAGGTCCATCTGATTACCGGTAATAGGGTTGTGTTTTAAGCCACCTCCGTAGTCACGCGGGGGAGGTGGAAGGAAGTGCGAGGGAAACGCAGTCTTTCTTGCTCAATAAGTCTCGGGGAGAGTGCACTGTTCTTTTTCTCGCGTTCAGCGGATGAAATTCCAATCTAGTTATACGCGCGATATCGATCACGAAGCGTGACGAAAGACGATTTAGCGTCGGAGCGATGTTGCCCCGGATTATACATGCATATCGAAGCCACGTTAGGTAATGATCATTTTAGTTTTAACAACTCGCTCCGCCTTTTGCGTTACTCTGCACATAGATTGCAAAATGTGTAACGTGTAATTTTTTTACAGTCAATACTCATTTAATATGGTTTATTTATGTCGCCTAAAAAAAAAACATTTTTCCAACATATATCTACTGATTATTGCGATTATATTAAAATACCACGTTGCCTTGATAATCGAATTGATAAGATGCTCCTAAGGGATGAAGGAGATTCAGATTCGAACCTTGAGATGATATCTTTCGTAATAAATTCTTTTTACAGTGTTTTAAAAATTAATTTAAAAATTAAAAATACGAATTAATTCCAACACCTAATAGATTGTCAATTTAATTTGTGATATTACATATCCCAGCACTATTTAAATTGGAAATTGTAAAATTCACAAAAAGATTAGGCACCAAGATCTGCTTTATCTCTATATGACCTTCTTCTTATTTGTGCCATGTGCAAAATTTCTAATATATGAATGGATGTAGAGCAAAGATATAAAAAGATATTACGAGCGTGAAGAGACTAAAAGCAATTACTCTTATTCAATCCTGTACCAAATTACACTTCGAGCCTATAGCGCCGGATCTGCTGACGTTAGCCAAAAACTTGCATCGCGCCGGCGAATAGCCAATAAATAAACTGGTTTTCAATTAATTTCATCGACGCGTTTGTGACTCATGATCGCCTATTCGTTCACGTTGATGCTGACTTACATTCTATATTAACATAAACTTCCGTGTCTCTTTTACGTATTTTTATATCGCAGGTAGATTTGACATCTTTAGCTCCTATTTGACATTTTACATGAATTTCCAACTATGACAAAATTTGATATCCAATTTAATAAAAATACGAACTCTGGAAAATCCATTAATTTATACCAATCTCTTGGAGTGACAGTACCTAAAAATATATAAATCCACACATTACATTTTGAATTATCTCTGCTTTTATTTTAATTCTTATTCAATTCTATTCTGCACTGTATTGGTAATCATACAATATTTTGTTTTATATGTAATGTAAATGTACAGGTATGATATATCGTAGAATAATACAGAATATTATAATACAAGTTTCAAATTTCATACCTGAGTGAACTAGTTGAAACTTCACGAATAACCCCATTTCGGGAAATGTAAAATATAGATTGGAAATAATTCTCACAAGGAATAATTAAAAATTTTTAATATATAATATACTTTTTGTATGCACAAGAATATTTTCTCTTTTCTAGAGATAAAACTTGTTGATAAAACTCACACAGTGTTGCCGAAATATCTAAAAATTTAGCAAAATCCAGATTTAAAAACAATTTTTTTACACCATCACAATAATTATGTAGGAAATATAAGTATTATATAATGAACAATATCGCAAAAAATTTTGATATTCTAACAACCAACGTGAGTATCCCACACGTGATTATTTTAATAAATTCAACAAAATTATTTTCAAATCTCTATATCTAGCTAAATTATTGATACTAGGAAAATTTTTTCCGTGCAGCTTCAGCGAAATATTGAAATCATTTTTCATCGAAAATAATGATCGCACTCCTTATATTACGTTTTAGTTGCATCCTTTTGAGAACAGAAATACTAGAAGTATTATAATACAAGATGTGCTGTCAGTATATATGCAATAGTGCGACGCGGTTTGCGAGCAAATATGTACTTCAGAACAGACAGTCGACGTAGGGCTTTATGACGCACCAAGGACTGACATTGCTGGTTTGTTACATTCAGCGGTTGGCTCGTTAAAGATTTAATTCTAATAGTTACGAAGTCCTTTAAAATCTGCTCTCACTCTACGAAAGTGAGCTGTGATGATGTGAAAAGTCGAGTTTTTAAGGCTCGCTAAAAAGACATTTTTATTATATCGATTGTCAGATTTTTAACACGTTAACCGCGCATATAAACAAATATAATTATATATACAATATTTCATTTAACATACTTATCTAAAATATCTTGTAAATCAAATTATTTATTTCGCAAGCTAAGTTACATCATCAAAACTTTTTAGCGTATTATATTAAACAATTCTAATTTCGAAGTAATACAAGTAACACAGAAAAACAATGACAGTATGATACCTATAGTTTGCCACAAAGAATACGGTTCGATTAATTGTGCTAATGAGACGAGCTATGAATATGTTCATTTCAGACGTGTATGGAATAACTGTTTACGTAGCGCAACTATAATGCATATTCCACATTAATGTAGGTCTGCATAACATTGCGTATTAAATGACTCTGAAATTGCCTGCGGATTAACGCGGAGATAATGACCCTATTCGCGACTTAATCCGCAAAATGTCTTATAACTGCGATAACTTCTCGACGTCACATCGTATTTATCGTAGTCGCTCGGACTCCTCGCGCTCACGTGAAAAACACCCGTAAACGGAGTTTAGGGCAGCTCGTTTTTCGCGTAACGGGTTTTCCCCAGGGAAAATAGCTTCCTTAAGCGCGTTATGCTGTAATTTCGCAGCAACGTTTTCGTCCTTATTCTCATCTCGCGACATTTCACGCCGCTTCGGTGAGGAACGACGACGCCAGATTATCCGTAAACCATTTTATCAGGAGACACGTTTACTTCTACGAGAGACGATCCTCGCAGGGCGAAAATTCATGGTGTGCAACCACCGCCGATTCTTTTCGTCTATACCGCTGAGTCTGGAGCTTGCTAAAATTGAATCGCGTAATTAACTGCGAAGAATCGGTGAGAAAGTCGCCGTAGCTTATCACGAGCTTTCCTTGTTGGCGTTCCTTGTTAGCGGCCGCAACGAAAAACACGGGGCGTTATTAACACGACGGATTTACGGATATCCTGGAAATATTGTCCTTGTCAATATCCGCTACGTTGGAAGTGCATTTTCCCGATGAGCTCGCTTGAGAACTTTTTGCTTCTTTAGCGTCGCGACGGAGTAGAAATTACTACGGTCTCGGTTTCACCGGAAATAAAAAGATCGCGAACACGACGACGTATACCCGGTGTTGCGAAATTGTGTGTGTGTGTGTGTGCGTGTGTGTAGTACAGTGGAGACGGTAACAGGTGGGGCAATGCGGCGAAAATCGTTGGCGCAATTCCAAAGCGGTTTTTACGTCCCCTTTTCGCTGCCAAAAATGATTACACGGCCGGAAGGAGAGATATCAGCTTTGCTCGTTGTTTCTAAGCCCATTCTTAATTATCGTTTATCGAGATCTGGCAATCCATTGTCCGAATAAAAAGAATTTTATCAGTCTTTATAGATAATATCCAGTATCATACTATAATTCAGTAGAATTTCCATTTTTCCCTATCTAAAATACCTCGTCTGAAATATCAAGTTATTTTATTGTATAAATTTTAAATGGCTAATGATTCTTTTTGCTACTTTTGTCAAATCACTGATAAAGACAAAAGTTGCAATAATTTTTAATAACAAGAATGACTTTTTTTCTTCAAGAAAGCAGAAGGCGAAGTATAATCCTCATTATGTATAATAAGCGATATTATATTATAATCATCGTTCAATGCGTCCCTCTGAGGAAATATACCGTACCGTGATTTATAAAACGTTCATGGATGTGAGATAAATTAACTTACATAAACGTTGCGTTCAACAAATTTGCGGTAATAATTACGGTACGATCAGGCAGGGACAAGCTTATCAAAGGAATCGTTCGTGGCCGAATTAGTATAGGAAATGTTACCGCACATCAATACAAAGGCGAGTTACTCGCTCGATCATACGCTACCAACTACCGCCGACGGCTTTGCTGCTAGTGCACGATTTGCATGTAGAGTACGAATGGAGCTCGGTAGATGAGTATACGACCGTTCATGTATCTGCATACGATTATGCGGCTACGTGTTGCTTTAACTGCCGACAACATCACAGTGTCTGCTTACCGCTGGTGCGTCAGTCCAAAAACCATGAGTTATTAAACACTACAAATGCCAGCCAAGGTGTTTTATTTTCACGATGGAATTTCAGATGTGAGATCATATTTCTTTTTTCCCCAGTAAAATACATTCTTTATTTTTCATACTTTAATGAATAATTTCTTCATTAAAAAATATTTTACTTTCTAATTTTATTCATTACGAGAGCCTAGGATTAGAGTTTAAACTTTTTTTTACCTCTCCCGCTTCGTGAATGTTATAATCAAGAAAACTAATATTGCGGTTCACCAGATATTATCCTTAACGACGAGGAAAAAACATCACACATCCTGAGAATTAAATTGAATTACTTAATTCAACGGCAGCGTTTTACTCTGCATAATGCAGTTGTCGATTCGATGCACGTATACCTATTAATACTTACAGCGGTTCTCTAGGCGAATTCTCTGCATAGGCAATGGTTAATGCTGTGTGATCGGTCGACGATTGCGCTTTTCTGTTTGCGTTCGCATTACATTACGTACATTAATAGTCCAAGCGTGATTTTGTAGTCGAGTGCGTCAGCATTTCGCAAATCGTACCACGTCGAGCACCAATAGAACGCGTGACAATATCAGCGAAAAGCTCTTCGCGATAAGTGAGAAAGTATGTTCGCGGGATATCAAATACGCGTGTTTCCACCATACAGGACCGTTCAATGCGAGGAACGACCGACCGATTTTTTTTTGTCTTTTTAACGTACTTTGTCGCCGATGCATGTTACCTGTGATATCAATCGCATAAATAATGTAGCTTGCACTTTGGATGCGCTCTCAAGATCAAAACTTTTCTCTTTTTTCTAAAAGCACAAGACAAGGCCGAAATATTAGCTTTTTAGTAAAGTAAACTGTATTTCGCGGAATTTATTTCACGCTCGACATTTTCATGTACATCTATGTATATATGATTTAAAAATAGTTTAAAAATAATTCTTTATTTGTATTTCCATTTTACAATTGTATTTTTATTTAAAAAAAAAAGTGAGAAAAAGAAAAATAAAAGGTTTTACTTTTATTTTATATTTTCATTTTATTTCAAGTATTCCTTAATAATTGTTACGATTAAAAATATAAAAAGTATTTTTACTTGCTAACCAAATTATTGCAACAATTTATATTAGCCACATTCACGGATACAAATATTGTTTACAATCGACAGACTGTTACATTTCATTACTTATCTCCATAAATAATTAACATAACATGTTTCCGTTTAAATGAAGTTAATTGAAATTTCATTAATTCTTTATTTTTTTTAATGTCTGTAAAGAATTTAAAATGATAAAGAATAATCACTTAGCTGTAATTTTAATTTAGTATCTCTTTTAATTTAATACCGCTGTTTAAGCACGTACATAAAATTTAAATTATTTAATTATCACAAGTTATCACGTATAAATATCGAGCACATAGTAGTGTAGAGTTCGTCGACATTTTAATTTGCGCATTAAATGATTTTATTCAGTTGATAATCGACAGTACCGATGATGCTTGTGTTTGTAGTTACAGACAACATTGTTTCATGTCAGATGTCAGTTGCCACTCACAATCAGAATTTAATTTATGAAATATGACGCATGCATTCGGGTTGGCCTGTGCATCTGCTGTCCCGAACTATAAATAATTTTACGCGAATACGTATAAATGTTCCGATCTCGACATTGCTATCGACAAAAAATTTTATACTAATTATTATGTCCGTTATTATTATTACTTTTTTCTCGTTACGCAAACAATGCACTGTATATTTATAATGCGTTGACAGAGCACATATAAATTTAATCACATCGAGCCTATTAATTTTCTGTTTTGTATTGATGTTACTGATGAATTATTAACTATCCATTAACCAGTTCAATCAGTACTATCAATTTCAATTATTTTGGGAATAACTGGTTTATTGGATACGTGATCCTTTTACATCACAAATCTCCCCTCCACCCACCCCCCTCCCGTTTCTATCTATATTCTATCTATAAATATCTATATTATAAAATGTCACGTAATCAAATTAGATATAAAACTGTACAGAATTATGAGACACTCAAGAAACAAATCGCAGCGATCTTTAGTTTATCTCGGTCCCTGAGAAGCAGAACATAGCGCGTCTCGCATGCGGCAGCATGTTAATATGAATGAACAGTGAGGACAGCGGGAGATCCGTAGGCTCTCCTCTCTTTATGCAGATGTGAGATATGAAGTTTTAATTAAAGGAATTTATGAGTCGCGCCGCGACGTTTAACAGTGTCACGGAAGTCATCTCTCGTTTTCCCTGCTCGTTTTATTCCTCCTCTTCAGCTTCCCACTGTGATATCAGATGCTCATTTTATGTCATTATGAACATTCATGATATATTTTAGATCTACTGCATATAGAAAAGAATCTGCTAATAGCTATGTCGAATGAAATAATTTCAACCAAATATTCAGCTAATGTAAGTAAAAATAATTTTCCTAAATATTTAGAAAATATTACCAAACATAGTAATATAATCGACTTTTCGAAAAATAAATTATTTTTGATCACATTTGATTGAAATCGAACATTTGATTGAAATTATTTCAACATTTCGTAATTATTACCCTTTTTTAGTGTGTTAAAGCATGCAATGATTCTCAGAGCGAATATTCGCGCAACGCGGATGTATAATTATGTATAAAATGCTTTCGTAATGAATATCAATATCTCATTAAAAATTAGCAATTTGGTGTTATAATACTATGTAACATATATGACAAATATTCAATTCGAATTATACATATATAGGTATATTAAAATTTTACATCGCGTAATTGATCAAATTGTAAATTAATATTTTCTCAAGTTGTCAAGAGAGAGAATTTTATACATTTGCCTAGTTGGCAGAAATAAGCGCAAAAATTTTTTCTTGCGTATTTTGAAAGAGCATAAATAGCGCATTAATATATAACTAATATAACTAATATATAACTATCTTCCAGATTCAAATTTCTTTGTAAATTAATATAATCTCAAAACAAAAATATAATATAATGACGAAACTATGTCGATTTACTTTTTCGCTTTTGTTTTAGTATTTTTGCTTTTGTTTTACCAAACGCATTTCTCAATGGATAGTCATGTGGCATGATGTTCTGACAGGATGCGGGGGTATACTCTGCTGGCTTGTCAGGCGTAAGAGCGTGGGTCTTCTAGTGAATGTCTACGAGGCATAACAAGGATACGGACTGGAAGGAAAGTGGGCGTGAAGCAGACTTTGATGTAGAGAGGGAGGATTTCGCGGTTGGCTTGGATAAAGCAGGAATAATCACTGTTCTCTCATGTGGCATTTTTGAGCTAGATCTTCTGAATTTAAATATCACTTTACGTTTATTTTTCTTTTTATCGTATAAATATTTTTAAACTCAATTATATTTATATTTGCTAAATATATTCAAGTATTTTAAGTTTTTTTTTATATTCAATATCTATGAATAATTTGTTGTGCGTACTTCTACACAGACTTTACACGACACCCTTAACATTACGTGCGGTGCTTTATTATATTTATTATATTACTTAAAAAATAAATGAACAATTTTTTTACGCATATTATTCTTTTTTACTGGATATCATTGCGATTAGAGATATACGATAATCAGATTTGGCCTCGTTTACTCTGCAAAATTTTCAAGAGAAATGTTCAAAATGTGCAAAAAATAAGCAGAGCTTCGATAAAGACAACAATAAAATAATAAGCTAAATCATAATTTTTAAAATTAATTCAAGTAAATACAGTGAATAATTTGAATGATGTGATGCTCGCGATATTTAACTACGAGTAATTTCTGTAATGTATATTTTCGCAATGCAAGCGAGTTCTTCCTAATTATCACTGTCCATCGCGATAATAAATATGCTTTTGTAGATATTGAGCGAATTTCTGAATCTCGACATGACCTCGCTATTATATCGAACAAATCGAAGAATCGATCATGCATATGACATGTAATATCCGTTTTTTATTTTTGCGGACTTCAGAAGCTTTCAAAAATCGCAAAAAATGATTGCGTTATCACCACGTTCAGTGGAGGATAACCGATCCAATGATTTGACGAGATCTCTCCGCTGAGTGACACATCGGTTAATATTCGATATAAAGAATTTTCATGATGGAAGAAAAGAGAGAGAGAGAGAGAGACAGATACTCTAGATTTTTCAGACTGCTAGTGATCTTCTTGGCAACAAATTAACAATAATTTCCATTTTTCAAATCTTTGCACAACGCAAATATTATGCTAAATATTTTCACATTAATTGACGTTCATCAGTATTCTTTATTGCACGAGATCAAGATACGCGAAATGTAATCTACATTTGAATTAAGCAGCAATGCGAAGGATTTGGCAGATGGCGGAAAGAACAAAGAAAAGAGTCTCCCATGAATTCGTAGTATAAGGACGCAAAAGTTTAATTCAAGTAAAATTCAAGGGACGAATAAATGTAATTTAAATTGCCGTCTGGCAGCCAATGGTATGTTTCAGGGTGCTGGTTTCTAGAAAAAAAAAAAATAGTGAAATAATGAAGTTATTATTTTTTGGCCGCGCAGTTCAACATTTTATATAGAACCAAAAGAATCACACAAAGGATCAAAATTTATTTGTTTTCGAATTTGAAATGGATTAATTTGAAAGGAGGTGCAGAGATACAAGAAGACATTGAATGCTCGGAAAACTTAAGCGATCTCACCATGAAACTTGCTCCATAAAGATTCCTCTCAAAACTTTCTTATTGCCGTATAAAAACTCAGAACTGTCGCGAAAGAGAGACGAGCTAGATGCAAGATGTGGTTAATATACAGTCGTCTGGTTTTGATTTATAAGATGCAAACCAGACAAGATAAATACGTGATACGTGCCAGTCGCGAAATTTATTTGGTAAATAAATGACAAATGGATTTTTATTAAAACTACCGATGATACTTTAAAAATGGAACATAAATAGCCGACTTGTAGCTTTATTCCTCTCCTTGGATCTTATTCTATCTCCTTGGTAGATCTATCTTAGTCGCGTATTGCAACTTGCATAGAGAAAATAGAAAGCTAGTAATGGTATTCATCAATCACTTTAAATAGATTGACACGGTATGATAAAAAGACGATAAATCCGATACATTTTTGCAAAAGCATGAACAAATATATTACTTTATTATAGGATTGATTTATAGGATTTATAGGATAATTTGATTTTAAAAAAAGTAGAATAGAACTGAGCTCTCTATGTATAAATAATGTAATATTGATAATTGCGTTCTGAAGACATGAATGACCGAATTTTACAATCAAGTCCAGTTGGCTGGAAATGAAGAATCTGGAATAGGAAGGCTGATCTAAACTCGAGATTACATCGCAGATGGATTGCGTTGGAAAAACGAGCGCAGTTACGTCTTCTAGAAATCGATTGGCAGGCGAGGGGAATGAGAATTCCAGCGACGACTCCAGAATATAATGTAAGGAGAACCGCAGCGGTCTGGTAATGGGATGATTTAATCTGTGGTCGATGGTACGAGACGAGGAAACTGGTGTGACCAATGATATTGGATGGGGAATACTCGGCTTCCTATTCTCCAACCGCCGTATATCGACAACGTGATATTTGATATCTTTCGTCCTGTCAAGATGCGAATTAAGAATCCTGACAGTTATTACTATCAATATCTTTTACAAAGAATTGAAATACGAATAACAAAACTGTTAAAATCATTGGAAAATACACGGGAAAAATGGTTTTATTAAAACATCTAAAAATAGATGGATAAAGATAATTTTTTCATCTAAAAATAATTTTTCGGATTGTCAAAATAATTGTGTAGAACATTCAAAATGATTGATAAAATGTCAAAACTTTTGCAACATTGTATATTATACTTGAATTTTCTACATAGTTATTTTGGTTCAATAAAATTATCAGATCTGTATCTCTAGTTGATTTTTTTAGATATTTCAGCAAAACCGTATATATATATATATATGTATACATACGTTATTTTTAATATCTTTTATAGTTTAAACTTTGTCAGAAATCGTACTACGATTTTTTCACTGATATTGGAGGATTTGTATTTAAAAAAAATATAGTCTCTCTCTCTCTCTCTCTCTGACTTTTTAAGTAGCACTTTTTAGTGTTAAAAAAGCGAGAAATTTTCATGGACAGAACGGTTCTGCTAAAGTATTTAAAAATTTAGCTAGATAATCTGAAAATAATATTTTATTGAATTATCAAAATAATTATGTAGAATGTTTAAAGCTAGTTGCTATTAGGTGTTGGAATTAATTCGTAGCGTTTTACAAGTGATGGGAAGTACTTTCATTAATGTATTTTTTAATGCTCATGTGAAATAAATAACATTCTTTCATTAAAAACGCTACGAATTAATTCCAACACCTAATAGAATGTCAAAATTTTGTGCAGTATTGCCCATCATGGTTGAGCTTTCTACATAAATATTTTGATGGTCCAACAAAATTATTTTCAGACTTGTGTCGCGCGAGCTGTATTTCTATATATTTTAACAAAATTTTTCTTTCCATGTATTAATTCACTATTTTTAAACAAGTGTTTTAACATAATTATATAACAATATTCTTGGAGAATAATTTGTATAACGTTACACTGAATTCCGTTACATAAATTGTTTCTAAAATTAATACAACATGCTATTGCTATTCTTTTCTCTCTCTCTCTCTCTCTCTTTCTCTCTCTCTCTCTCTCTCTCCCATCTAAAGAAAACATTCAAAAAAACAAAGAATATTTTATAATTAAATCTGTCAAATTAATTTTCTTTAAATTTGAATTTTTGCACACTTAATATAATATATTATAAAAAAGTTAATTACATACACACACACACACACACACACACACACACACACACACACATATACATATGTATATTGTATGTGTGTGTGTATATATATATATATTCACAAACTTTTTGTTGTAACATAATCCAATAGCTAAAATAAGCGGATTTCTTACAAAAATAAGTTAGTAAAAATATACAAATTAATTAAAAATAAATTATAAAATTTAACGTATACATGAAAAAGCTTTCTGTTTGATTAAGAGATAAAAATCATCTGAATCACGCTATAATCTCAAAATAATTGGAAATAAAAATAATTCAGAAACAAACATTATTTTCATAATTATTCAATTAAAATTCTATTTGAATCGAACGAATTTGCCATTCACTTTTTAACTATATATTCTATATTCGTAGAATCGGACGAATGAGGCATAAAAATGAATATTTCGATATCGCGAAGACGGCAAATTGATCGAAGTCACTCAATATTTCTCGTTCTCGTTCTCTTCTTTACGTTATGCGTGTGCTCGAGCTTAATCCCGTAGTCTGAGTATTTCGCGCAATTCGACTCCACTCCTGTGGGCGCAAAAGCCTCCGCATAACAAACGAACTCAACTTCGCGATATATATTCGGAAGTCGTGCCGGCAGTTTCAATTTGCTCACAGCGGGATAATTCACGCGCGAAATCGCGGTGGCCCATTTTTTATTGCGCGCGAACGAACTTGCGCGCGCCCATTGTGCAAAGTCCGCCAAGGATTTGCAACTTTCAGCCGGCAAAAGCCGCGGCGGTCTGACTTCCTTGAGATGTCTCGCACGTATATCCAGTCGCAACTTCGTTCTTCGTGAGATCGACAAAAGCTCCCGAGGTGCATATACATGTATGTGTGTACCGCGTACGTGTCCGCGGGCAACAATGAATCACTCTTAAAACGTATTTTATTCGAAAAGACATTTCTAGCGAAATGGGCCAACTGTTAAAAACCTCTGACATGAATATAACATATAATTCTGACATATTGCACTGCATAGAATAAAATGAGGTTCTCCTTCACAAGCTGTCTCTAAGCATCCGTTTTCTTTTAACGTTACCATCAAAAAAGCTAGAGAGAATATTTTAAGGTATAAATTATTGTGAATGTAAGATCTATATTCGTAAAGAAAAATTTTCATAAAAAAGTCTTATTTGTAGAAAATAAATTTTAATTAGCAATTTTATACAATAGCTACGTTCTGTCTTAAAATAAAATAACAAAAAAATTTCGAATGTTCTTGATTTTAGAAGCTAAATTTTACGATTATATTTTTAAGATAATATTTTTAAGATGATATATCTTAATTTACACATCTTTCTAAATTAAATAATTTAAAAAATATAATATAAGATAATATTTTTAAGATGATATATCTTAAATTATACATCTTTCTAAATTAAATAATTTAAAAAATATACAGTCTATTTTATTCTTTGTCAATAAATTGTTGATTAATATTTATACTTGTTAAAAAAACCTCGGGAGTTTATAAAGTTTTTTTAAAAGATATTTCTTCTATACAAATATTCTTGGTACGTATTGTATATTCGTATATAGAATTTAACTTCGCAGTACATTCGGAAGTCAAGCAGTAAAAATTTTTTATAAAAATCTCTCTCTTATTGGAATTAATAAATTGCATATTAAAATTTAAAAAAATTAATTAAATACTAATAAAACATATTCATATTAAGATTTTTTAATTATCTCGCGTTTAATTAAACGTAATAATTAAACGTAATAATTTCTTCTAAAATTATTATAATATTTCTAATATTTGTATTTTAATATTACAAATATTACAATTCTACATTAGAAAAGAGAAATTACAATTTTGTCGAATAAGTTGATAAAAGATTTAACAAGGATTGAATAATGATTTATCAATAAATATTTATCGGCAATGCCGGAAAAATTATGACATTTTAAATAAAATTTCTTAGTGTAGTACAATCAACCATCTTTTTACGAAGACGCGGATTGTTATCGTTACTGTTACAGTTCACTCGCGCATAAAATGTTTGTCATTAGTTTACTGAAAGTTCGCAAAGTTGCAGTGCCGTATTCGCGGTAAGATTTTTTCTTTCACAAAGTTAACGGCAATCCTGTTTTCTCAGAATAGCTAACTTGATAACAAACAATAACCATTATCTCTTTGTGAGAGATTATAAATTATTATCATTATCATTATTTTCTATAATATGCCATAAAAGACGACTTGTCGACGGTCACACGGAAAGTGCGCTCAAAGTTGCACAACATTATATTTTTTTTCCGCACAATGGTCGAGTTTCTCCAAGTGGGAAACCTAACAAACAATGTCGAGCAACCCTCTCTCTACGGTTGCCGCCAAGCCCTTAGTGGCTTTAAGGGTGCAAGCGAGTCATCCTTCCTAGCAGCGGTGGGTGGTGTACTCCAAACGTTTGTACTCCTATTAAGGCCGTGGAAAATCTTTTTCAACGGTGATGTTGAGCGTAACGAGGGACGACCCTCTCAACCCTCTTCGTCATCGGGAAAGCGTTCTCCAATGTTGGTGCTGTGTACCAAGCACTACGGTTTTTTATGTATCTATCCCAAATAACCGCGACACGACGGACGCGGCGAAACTGACACCGATTGTTTATATATTTATATAATAAATCGTGAAAATTTGTCACGGCGGGATGAGCACGGATTTTTTTTTTTTTTTTTTTAATATTTCGTCGCGTGACTCGCCGATGGAAAGTCAAAAGCATCGCGATTTATGGATACATTGACGGAAATATAACGTGCTACAAGCGAAAAGCAATTAAAAGCTCTCGAGTTAGGAATCTCGAGTAAGGCTTGTACTTGGGCATTAATTTCTCTCTCCTGAGAAGACGTCAGTGATTGAACCCACTCGAAAACTACTTCGACGCATCGCACAGCCGAGGGAGTTTAAATTTAATTAAGTTGACGAGTCATTATTCGACGATGCTCGACGGTCGTTAATTTTACGTATCGAGATGCGGTGTCGGATACTCGAAGAATCTCGCGCACTCCAAGTTGCGTTTGCAATCCGCAGAAGGAGAACTGCATCCTCGAGTATGCTTGAGAATCTGCCGAATTTCCTACCGTTGCTCGATTTTCGAAAATAACTCGCTTTAGAAGCGCGACCGTGAACTGCTACTAATTGCAGCGAATCTAAAATGTTGCGGCAGCGCTGGAGGACGATTACAAACGAGTTCTTCTAATTATGAAACAATTGTGAAAATTGTTTCATCAGCGGTAATGTTGTTTGCATAGAAATACGATATTGTTAGGGGAGATTCTGCACAGATGCTTAAATTCCTTTGCATCTAAATAATCTGAGAGAAAATACTTTGAGCGCGATAATATAAATACTCGTAACAAAAGATTAAATGTTGATACATGCATGATGCGTCAAGTAATAAATATTTTTGCAATTCTCTTTGCAAAATATTTTTTTTTTAATTGATTCTTTCATACACAATTTTTTATATAGAAAAGTATTTTGTATAGGAGAGACAGGAAGTTTGAATTATTGTAATTGTAAACATCCTCCGTGCTTTAAATTACGAAATTGTTCGAAGCCGACGTTTGAGGCAAGGTCGTTACATTCAACCGCAGGAGCGCCGGGGATAACCGATCCTGCAGGATTCCCGGGATAACCGCCGGCTCTCCGACTATGCCGATTAGTTTCGTGTTGACATAGCCAACCGCATCGATCGTTAAGCTCTAACGACCGTTCCCGATTACGATTTCTTTGCGATGTAAATGCCGTAGTTTTAACAAACGCGCTTTATTTTAATGAACGATTCGACACGATCGTTGAAAGAGCTGATTCTTTTTTAATATAGATCTTGTTTATCAGGATATATAATTATCATTTAGCGGAAAAATTTGGAACAGCAGTAAATCATTGGATATGCAATATTAATGAATAAATTTCGAAAATGAATATCTAGATGTAATAAAAAAAAAACTTAATATGAAAACGGAAAATTTTATGACCCGTCCGATGTGCATAAATGAAACAGTAAATTTAAATAACAAAATGGTGTCACTAGCAACTACTTTCAACATGGAGCCGTCACATTCACCTGACCAAACGAGAATATCGCGATGTGGGCACTTGCCATATCATAAATCCGTTCTTCGCGTTCAGCGTTCCGCCCCGACGACACTCGGCAGCCCGCGTCGAATTTCACTGTTCATCGATTTTCTCTTTTCCGGATCGTGCACAAGAGGAGAAGGAGAGAGAGAGAGAGAGAGAGAGAGAGAGAGAGAGAGAGAGAGAGAGGGAGGGAGGAAGGGAGAAAGAGAGATAGAGACATGCAAGCAGGGGTGTATGATTTAGTCGAGCGGCTTTGATGTGCGATGAGTGTGAACGCGGCGATTAACCCCGTATCACACCCCTCTTATCAAGCACACCCCTATCCATCGCATCTTCCAGCCCGTCTCTTTCGCGTGAAAATGGCGCGTTTGAGCGGCCTACGAAGCGTGTTGCAAATCTCCCTATCTGTATATTTTAACTTTTTTTTCTTTATTTCCATTCCATTCGCATATTTCCCACTCTGCCTTTCATCCTTCTTTTTCCAGCCCGTATGTGCAATGGAATTTTTGAATCTTTTTTTCGAAGCTTTCAACGTAACAAAAGATGTTTGAAATATCAGTCAAAAAGTATTAAATTTTTTATTCTTATAGATTGATATATAAATAAAATGTATTTTTTTTCAAGACTTTATTACAACATATTTAAGATTGTTTTCTTTGTAATTAAAGAAAATATTTTAGATTTGCTTTTAATTAATTCATGTAAAACAAATAAAAATTTAATTCTTTCTTTTTTTTTAGTTACGATATATCAATTCTTTTCTTTTTTTCAATCTTCGATATATAGTCTGCTTAAAATTTCTGTTTCGTTTAACAATATGATAACGTTAAAAATTAAAAGTAGAATAAAAGTAACAGTATTAGGTTGTTTCTTATGTATCTTGATGAAATACAATGGTTATGGAATATTGGCACATTAATGATGTATCAAGATAAGGAGATAATCCGCATAGCTTCTTTGAACAAAAAACACCGTGAAAAAGTATTAATAAAAATAGTACATTTTTATAAAAAATTCAACAATGTTAAACGAACATGAATTTTCAAATATCGTTTAAAAAGAATTCTTTTAAAAAAGTCAACAAATTACAATAGTAACATTAGCAAAGAGTTATTAAATCAGAAATAGTATAATAGCGTAAAGTATAGAAATAGTAATCAGAAATAGTAACAAGCGCGACTATAGCCAGCATTAATGATAATGATGAAATAAACATTTGTAATGAAAATGTTAGAAGATACAACAGCAAATGTTGGGAACGAACATAATAATCAAGAGAACACAATAGGAGCCAGTAAAGCGTTTCCGCGAACAAAGCAGTCGATAGCATTCGCTTTATCTGACCTTTACCTTTGCCGCATATCCACTACTACCACCGACACCATTTTCAACCACCTCGCGCTCATCCATGCATGCAACCTCTCGCCTCCGCTATCTCCTCGTCCCTACCCACTCTTTCTTTGTCTCCGTTCCAGGTTGGAAGGGTGGAGATTGGCTCGTTTTGGCTACATGGTCCAAGTTAGAATCTGAGAATCGACCTACATTCACTGGTAACCTTCGAATCAATGCAACATACAGCGGTGCTTTGGCGAATAAAATCTGAATTTAGCGAAGTTAAACGAAATATATATTGAAAAAGATTGAGACATAATAAGAGAAATTGAGTACAAAATAAATAACATAAATGCTTTCTGTTAAATTGGGAGAAGCATTTTATGCCAGAAACTTTAAATATGAGATTGCAATTGTAAAAAGAAATGGAAAATATTTTTTGAAAATATTATTTAAATATATCGGAGTGCGAAGTCACTGCCATGTATATATAAAAATAGCAAACCAATTTAAAACTGGCACAAAAATGATAAAATATACTATTAAATTTACCTATTTTGTGTAACTTTTTATGTTGCCGCAATACAAAATTTTATCAAGATAGACCAAAATAAAACGATTTTTACAAATAGATTAATAATTTTCTTTACCATTTTTGATAGTTTGACATCCATCCCATTTGTGACATTTATGACAATTTAAATATATTTAAAAAATATTTTAACAATTTGAACAAATAGAAAAAAAACGTGTCACGTTGGTAGAATTTTGGATATTATTATAAATTGTTAAAAATTTTTTCATATAATTAGAAAATTGCAAGTTCTTGCAATTCTTCTCTTCCTAGGTACTGCAGTGCGCGTTGCTTTCGTGTTTGAGAGGTCGCAAAAATACGCTTTATCGTTTTTCTGCCTAAATGTGCGCCACGGATACACGCGACCGAGGCGAAATGTTAAAGTACGCGGATACATTTCCAGCGATAGTCGGTGGGCTGCGATTAATGCTTCGCGGAAGAGAGGCGTGACTAACGTAGAAGTAGACCACGGTAACCCGAACTTCGAATAGGTAAAGGCCGCTTTTTAGTGACTATTTTTAGCGATCCAAGAATGTAACAAAAAAAACGAATACACATACATGCAGGAATAATTCGGAAAAAAATATTTTATCTATATCGACAACACTGTATAGATATCGGAACATGTTGTAAATAAAACTATATCTGTGACGCGACACACAAGACTGTAATACGCTATTCGGCGGATAATCGCGAAAAGTGAATTGCATCGTGAACCACCACTATTGCAAACTATGCAATAGGGACAACTTGACTAGCGCGCACTCGAAACGTAAACGTGTGCACTTAGGTAATGTTATTACATGTATTTACATAATGCGCCGAGACGTGCCTCGTGTATGTTTAGTATAATGTTGTACGTCTAACTGGAGCATTCCCATGCTTCAATGATGGATGGATTATTATCGCGTGGTAATTTCCAGTTCAATCAGCGTGCAAAAACATTGACGAATTTTTAAAAACATTAACGTTAACGAACTTTTTAATTATGTGCTCATATTAAAAATTTTAAGCTGGGATCACTTTTATTTGTAAAACTTTCATCATCCCTTGTGGATTAACTTCTGCAATAATTCAATCAGTAATTACAGTTAAAATATTATTTTACAACTTATATTACAAATAAACATCTCCTCGTTTGTAAAAAAATAAATATTCGTGCTTGCAGAATTTGATTTAAGTTTAAATGATTATATCAAAAAGATTCGATAGATAACTTCATTATTTATGTAAATTTCTATGAATACTGGAAAAAAAATTGTTATTTGTTGTTGCGCATCACCGCAGAAACATAAATATAAATATAAATTTTGTAATTGACCTGGTATCTGCAACAATTATGGATCTCGGGAATGTAAAAACACTTTTCCACCTGGGAAGATGGAAAAGTGTTTTTACATCCTAGCAGCAACAAAAATATGGAAAATATTCTTTAATATATTTTCTTCCTTTTTTATTAATTATTTTTTACGAACTTTTAAATATGCATCAAAAGCTCGCAGTAAAAAAGCGTCATACATATTAATCAAGATTTTGATTTTTTAGAAATACTGTTATAATAAGTTATTTTACGTGATTATTCTGTAACTTAAATATTCCATTTAATATTTGTTCGGTTTCTATTATACTTATTTCCTTCATAAAAGAATTGTGATTAAATTTATGTCCACAATTTCTCAAGTACTAATAAATTGGAAAACAACTAACAATATATAATATCATCAATAATAATCTTGAATTTTTAATTGGAATGTTTTTACATGCTAGTGATCGTTCACGTAGAAAAATCAAGCGACTACTCTCGAGTTAAATATTTTGAGAGGGGAAGCCCTGTGATGATTGTACCAGTTCGAAGGAAAAGGGCTTGCGACGCGGCTGCGAAAAAATTGAATGCCTCTGCTGGAAAATGTTTTGCCGTGGCAACGCTATTTCCGCGCAACCCCAGCAGAGATAAGCAAGAAATGTTGTTAAGAAGAAGCGTAGTTCCTGATTTCGTGGCGCACCTCTTTCAGAAACACCGTCGGAATAGAATTGTTTCCAGGCTTGTGTATTTTCTTCTCTTTCTCTCCCTCGTCTTTTTTCACTTCGCTCGTTACATAACGGGGCTCCAGTTTTAAGGGAATGAGGAGAACGGGGATGAGAGCGGGAACTGGAATGGGACGGAAATAGTTTGCGTTATCGATCCAAGTACGCCCGATGCGCGCGGATCTTAATGTAATTATTTTTAACTAAATGTGAGATTCGAAAAACAGTACCGCGATAGCCCGTGGCACTGCAGCGCTGATAACGATGTTGCATGAATAAATGCGTTTGCACGGCGGAGATGCTTCGTGATTAATTTAAGCAATTCGTGCGAATCGATTTAAAGACAATATACGTTTGCTACACGTTAGCGCATATTTAGATTCTTCGAAATCACGCGATGTATTCCGTTCGACATAATCCATACTCCATTCCGCAAAATACACAAGTGAATAAATATTTTAGCTGCTGCTTGTATAAAATAGATCATAGACCGTCTGACGTGTATTCATTGAAGAATATTGTGTTCAATGGGAAGACTATAACGTGCAAGATAGCGGCGCAGTAATACATTAAAAATAGATTGAAGCGTGAGATGAAATGCCAGGCACTGCACATATATGGCATTCTTTATATAAAAGAGTGCTTCTTCTTTTTATATACATGTAAAATTATATTATATACATTCTTTTAATACATATTTTTCTCTGGAATTCTTACATAATTTATTCGGATTTCTGTATTTAAGTTTCGATATTATTTTGCGTATATTATATTTTTTGCAAGCTTTCGATAAGTAAATTTTTTTATTAATTACTTAAAGAATATAAATGATTTTTTTTTATATGTATATTTCCTAAAAATTAGGAAAGCCCGTACCATCAGCTGTTAGAAAGCGTTAACGTAATTGCACTTGAAATGTTATGAAAATATCCTGATATAATCGTATGAATTTATTTACCATATTGTAATGTAAATGCATTAACGCTATGTAAATTAACAAAGTTATTGGAACAAAATGCGAAATTGCTTGCTAAAAATTCGCTTAGAAGGGAATAATAATTCTTTCTCTACGTTCTTTGTCGACGAGGATCATTATCTCCACCCAAAGGACTTATTTTATTTGCACGTGCTGTAGGGATTCCGCGATCGATGTAACGGACATTTCAGGCTGTTAAAGGTCAGCGGTAAAGGTAAAAGCGTAGCGTAACAATGTAGTATCTATACCTGAGGTAATCGACTATCCGTTGCTCGCGGCCCCCGTGGCATTTCCGTTTATGAATTACGAATACCCGCATAAAATGTCCCATCGCACGCGTGAACTGCGAATTTATTACGTGGCCCGTTACAACGAACGAATATCGATAGCCGGATTAATCCGTCTATTGCTCTCTTTGTGTTATTTATTGTTACGTATTGCGTTGAATCTCGATAGGTAAACAAAAATGACAGTACACTGTCGCGCATATTCCAGGCAAAACTGCGATAGTGCAGGTGTATTGATGACTGCAACGCCAGTTTCCTGTTTCGAGAATTGCTTCATATTGTAAAATCCATCTTGATTTATACAAAATGTTACGATTCATGTTCAGCAAACGGGACGATTTTAGATAATGGGAACTTAACTATATCTGTTTATACATAAAAAAAACTGGTTTGTTAAAGTATTTAAGAATTTAGTCAGATATAGATCTGAAAATAATTTTATTGAATTATCAAAATAATTATATGGGACGCATAAACAGCTAAAATGTTAAAATTTTTTTATAGCCTTATCTAGCTAAATTTTTAGACACTTTCGACAAAACCATTTTCTCCATATATATATAGAAAGAATAAAGAAGAAAGTCAAGATACATACAAGATAAGAAGAAAATGAAAAATCATTTTTCTTCATCATACTTGTAATCCCATATCATTCGAAATTTGTCTCGCGCAGATTTCCACTTCACTAAGGCAAGATTAGAAACGTTTACACATTGTTATACAAACCTAGGATGACGATTTAATTATTTGTTCGATATATCTATGCTCGATTCGTGGATGGCTTTTGCAATTTCTCGTTGAGCTCTCACCGCTAGACGTGCAACGAGATATCGTTTCCTTCCGCCGCACCTCGTTCTCGACGCGTAATGCCTTTTCCCACACTGACGTTCGTGACTGGAAAACCGCGCGGCCGGGCTGGAAAACCTTGGCTGGAAAACCTTTGACGTCAAGGAAATGTCCACCCACTCATACCCCTGCCGTTTCCTTCTCCTTGCCTTGTCCTTCTCTTCCGTGGCATGCGAGCGAGGAATGCTTTATGAGACGGAGAATTTCGTTTCCCACGTTGTGCAGTATGTTATAGATTTTTTTTTGTGACCGTGAGTAGAATTAAAGTACGCAAGGCATTCGGAGCTTCTACCGAGTCAAGAACTTCTTTACGTATTTAGAAATGGAATGCGACTAGTTTTCTTTCTAATCAGTTTTTTAATTTTTAATTTACTTCAAGTACGTCAAAATAATTTAAGTACATTTCTATCTGTTGTTTTTTTATTTACGTAATTAAATTCGTTCTTCTTTTTTAATTTTAATCAATTTGAGCAAGAATAGTCTCATCGCAGCTGGATTCGGATAAATGTTCCTTACATGTAAAATAATCTTTTGCAACAACGGGATATTTTCGAAAACGACCGAGGCTCAAAGTTGACAAGAACGTAATTTGAAGGAGGTTGGCAATGTGCTTCGGTTGGCTATTGTTGAATCTACCGTAGTACATTCATCACGGGAATTACTCGAGGCGAAGGTTCCACTCTATGGACGATTTTTCAAAGGAGACGCTGGACATTTCTACGTACTCACGGGCTGGTAACGGTATGTCCGGCGTCAGAATAGCCTCGTGGACCGAAGCTTCACGACCCAAAAATCTTTCTGGAAACAAGTCTGAAGCTTACTTCGATGCTGAAAGACATCCTATCGTCGTGACGTATCACAAAATTACGCGCACCGATCAATCTAGATGATTTATTAAATGTAATGCGTCGTTAGGGCTAATACATGTGCCAGCGTGTTCAGCGTTAAGCTAAAATTTCCATCACATTAAAAGCATAATTGTATATATAGTAATCGAAACTGGGAATTTAATCCGTCGTCGACCCGCGTGTTTTTCGAGTTAATCGAATTGAAGACCCGACGGCATAGAATTAAATTTCACGTATTTGATTAAAACGAGAACGAGCGTAATATTGCGATTAATCGGCATACTTTTGCTTTGAATACCTGCACATTGGCGTTAAATAAAAGAAGAATGCAGTTATTAACATACATAAAAGAATATTATGCTACTTTCATTGTGCGTAAAATATAATTCTTGTTCAACAATTTGGACGGAGCTGCTTTATGTTTTGTTTTAATCCCTTTTATTATTGATAAATACCAATACAATCGTAATAAGTAATATAAGAGAAATATTCCTTTTTTCTCTTTTTGATAGTAAAAAATAAAATTTAATAATTTTTAATAAATACTTTCTATTTTACAAAAAAACTTTGAAATTACTCAATCAAACTAATGATATTGAATAACCACGAATTCTAGGGTTATTTCTTAAATTGTTTTCTTACTACCTAGCTAATCGTATCTTATCGATCTGTTTTATTATAAGAATCGATATCATCCATTATATTTCGATTAATGCTGGTTAGAAAGGCACGATAGATCTTTCGCACCCGTATCCGCGTTAAGATGGACGCGGTACCCGCAACGTCGATGCGTCTGCAACGTTGGCTTCAATTAATCTTTGCGCTTGACGTATCGGCGCGTTATGTGGCTTTATCGGAGAAATCGTACACGAGAAAGTGCAGGTATCGACAAAAGAAATTGGCCTATAGTACTTGCGTTATTTCTTCTACACTGACCCGAACGAAAGATATCTTCTCGTTATCAATCAAATTTGAAAATTTGCAAATAATAGCAATTCGATTCGTCAGTTTCTCATCATAGTAGGTACACGAAATTGCCGTATTAATCTTTTCTGTAAAGATGCTTCGCGCGTTCAGAATTGCGAGAATCTTTACGCTTTTAGTGCGCAAAATAGAACTTCTCTAAGTCGTAGCACACGCCGGGTCCTTAACGAATTCGAAAATAATGATCGCGAAATTCCATGCCGCATTCCCAGAAACTTCTCGGTCTTCGGCGATCCTTAACCTCCATACGCGCGGCCTCCTCAATTTCTATACTTCACGAAATCCCAACAATATATATACATCAAACTTTGTTAACGGGCGGTTATTAAAGTCGATGCCCCACTTTTGTTGTATTTAACTGCCTGGTAGTTATTGTTTCCTCAAAATCACGATATTGATCCAATTTGTCAGTTACTAGAAGATATAACAGGCGTTTCATTTCACCCTAGTAGTATTTTGTAGTTGAAAATTTCTTAAAAACATCTTGCTTTGTATCTCTAAACTGATACAATGACTTGAAAATGTAATGATGACTTGTGATCTTTCAACGTTGCAAAGTACCTCTTTTTGATGACAATCAAACTACGAGTCCTCCCAACTTTCCGTTTGATTGCTACCATCTCGCTTTACTGGTCCACAAATATCTCTCTTAGTATTTTTACTTGCTAATTCTCGAGCGCCCCTCATCTCTCTTCGTCAGGCGAGTCTCTGCACAGGTCACAAGTCCGACGACAGTTCTATAGATTCGGAGTTTCGGTCTTCTAGATAGTTGTGAGAGGACTTGAGTATGGGTAGCAACGTAAAGTAGTTTCTGTTTCCGGCAGTTACTCGGACTTTGAATAACCATTATTGAATACGGTACTTACTCTATTATTGATAGTGGCAAAGTATCTAAGAAACCACGATAGTTTGAATGTAAATGCAAATCAAAATGGAGATTATTAAATTTTAAAAGCTAAGTTACATTGAAGAATTATGTGTGAATAAAGAATTATTTCTAGACTTAAAAGGGTAAAAATGGAGTAATGGCGGTCGGCGAAAGAATTAGTGCGCAAACAAAATTTTTTTTTAATATAACAATTTAATAATTAATCATATACTTTGCAAAGTACAATGTTCTGTACTGTTATTTTCAAATAATTTTATGTCTATATTTAAGGAAAAAAATGCTTACACAAAGGTAACTTTATACAGTTTATATATAACATGTAACATTTTTTAAAAATGATTTAAAATGAATTTAAAAATAAATTTTTATTCGTTCTATATATTGTATATAACAATGTCACTAATTATTGGGAGCTGTCATAAAGCTTTTTTTTAGCGTATTTTAACGTCTTAGACATTATACAATTATTTAATTTTTATTAGTTTCTCGAGAAAAAGTTGCAGAGCATTCACTTTTGCTATAGCATTCACTTTTTTATACCTCGACTATTTGCTTTCGTCATCCAGTATCAACTTAAATTTCTTAATGGAAATTGCATAACGATTAAATATAGCTACGCCTCGCGACCTTTCGGCAACCTCTAACCTTTCGGAGACCGAGAATTTGGTCCGGAAATCCGAGATCAAATCTCATCGATAGGTCGAAATTAATCGGGACACACCGTGGCTTATCTTTTTTTTATTTCTCTACACTGAAGTACATCGCCACGAATTAATCTGATAGTAATCTGTGCACTATCAATCGTCTCTTTGTGTCCATGTGTTTGAACTTTAACCAGCGTTGAAAGAATAGTAATAGTTTTTGTTGTTAAATAGCTCATAGGCAACAGTAAGCAAAGATAACTTAAATTTAGCTTTTATATTAATTAACTTTGTCGCTATACATCGAGATAAAAAATTTTATTAAATTCGTATAATTATTACCGAAGAATAAGATCTTATTTGTAATTAATTACATCTGCAAAGCGTGAGTTACAAAATAAACAAGACGTAGTATAAATATTAATGTTTTACATTGTCATTTGTTTGAATGCGTTTAATTTCAGTGACATGTATTTAAATACTTGCTGACATTTTTGCGTCCTCTTACAATTGCTAAATGTCAGTTTCAACATTCTGTTTCCAAAATAAAAATAATTTAAAAATTAATTTACGTTGTTCAAGTGGAACAGTGCATATGTCAATGAATATATAAATCAAATATGAATTTATATAGTGTGTAATAAATCTTTGAATGATTTAGTTCTATTATTAGTAACTTTTATACGTCTGCTAAAAAGCTATTAAATTGTATTGTTAGTTATTTAAATAGCCGCCACTAGAATCGATTTCGAATACGGAAAACAAATCCCTGCGACAAGAGGACTCGATAAAGAGAACTATTGTGTTCGAGTGTTCGAAGAGATTAAGTAATTGGCGGCATCTCCGCAAGCTCTTGTAACGAGAAGGTACAAATCGCAGCAAAAAAACGATCGAGAATCACGGATGTGCTATTGTTGGGATTTTGTAGAATAGCTCGCTTTGCAACTAATGTCAAAAGGGGATAGCTGCGAGGGTTTCCGAGGCTATAAGGGTGAGAAAACGATATTACCGGCCGTTGCACGTAGTGTGCTTGGGAAGGCATCGATCCTTTTCCTTTCCTATCCTCCTATCACATTTTCTTGGAAAGTACAAACAGGAAAGAGAATAGAAGATAAAAGATGATGCGTAGGAGGGTAATAGGATCGAGAAGGAAAGAAAGGATCGAATGCACGGTTGTTGCGTACCTTTGACTTTAGAATGCACAAGTGTGATGTTTTTTTCAAAATGTCATATTTAACATTTTATTTCTATAAAAAAATGAAGAAAAATTAAATATTTTTATTAATTTATTTTTGTTAAGAGAGAAGTTGATATTAATTTCCTCATTTATTTTATTATATCAAATAAAATAAATTTATCCCAGCCGTGGAGAAGATAAATCATTGTAGAGTTAAAACATGCAAAAAAAAAATAAGACATGGTATTTATATGCACAAAAGAGGAAAATATTGTATATGTATTCTTGGCAGATTTTGTTTTTTGAAAGAACTATCACAGCGGTGAAGAAATAGCATTTGCTTATCAACCTTTGAATGCAAGAGTGAACGAGCCTGGGGATAAAATGCAAAGAAATATTCTTTAACTTGATATTTGACTTATCTAAAAGACATTTTAACTTAAAAAGCATTTAATGTTATACTTTAATCGATAACTGAAACAATAGAACCTGAAAATCTTTTACAAAAAGAAAAATGTTGAATTAGCACTCTGTTTACATTAAATAAAAATTTACCTTTTTATTTTTTTCAAATATAAATTTTATTAAACACTGGAAGTGGACATTGTAATTAACTACTATTAATTGCAAAATTATATGACACAAAATACAATACAGATTATTTGCGAATGATATAAGCCATACATCGAACAAACAATACGATTTTAGGAAAATTCGGTAGTGATATAAATGATCTTTAATTTTGACGTTAATCAATTTTTTATAAGATTTACGTCACTCAATCTGTCAACATATTTGAATGTCAGAACGCAGAAAATTGTCAGAGGAAAAAGACGCGGCAACGTCGCGATAACGGCTGCAGGGGTGGTAGAGACGCAGTAGGGGTTGCTGCGAAGTGTAGGGGCGCCGATCAATATGGCGGCAGGGGAGGGTGTGGCAGGGGAAGGAGGGGTACTTTCGAAAGACAGGGTGAGACGGGAACCAGGTACGCGCAATTCTGTCGCATTTCAGTGACCTTGAGCCTCCTCTTCTCCCCGACAGAAGCTCCTCTTTAGCTATCTAAATACACACGTTTATCCAAATCTTTTGATTGGTTGACGCTTCCCCATCATGCGGAGGAGATGTTAGAAAAAAAAACTATATTTTTCAATAAGGTGATTTTTTTAAATTAATTATTGCAGAAAGGGATGGAAAGCATAATGTTTCGATGCAATGTCATAGCCGTTGCGCCGGCTAACTTCGGCACTTAGGAACTTCCAGTGCAGTTATGCCGCGAGAATTTCTGAGCAGCAGCTATATAGAATGTTCTAAAAGCAACACGATTCTAGTTCGAACGGGAAATAGTAATTTATTAGTATTATTTCCCGTTATTATAATTTATCATTGTCTAAACCATACAGAATGTTTTATTCACTATATATATAGATACTGTAATATGTACAACTATTGACTATTAAAATAGCAGAGACACTTTTATAACTTTTTTCGTTTTATAACTATATTTTTAACTCTCTATATACGAGTCAGTAATGTTAATATTACTTCGTTAATAAATGTCTAGCGTTTTTCTTCCTTAAAAGATTCATTTCCAACATTTCCGTAAGATTACAACCATATCTTTCGAAGGTATATTTCGCGGAGTGAGCTCTAGCGCGCCAGGATAAAACACGACTAACACGAGAGTATTGTATGCTTTGTGCTGCAACAACGGTGTGCCCTGAAAAAATAATTTTGTAGCGAGACCGTCGTAAGTCGTGATAAAGCGTAACAGAATGAACTGTATGCCGGAAGTGGAAACGGCGGCGATGTATGCTCCACGCAACGATACCGAATTCCACCCTCCTCCTCATCAAGTCCTTATCTTTATCTCCGAAGCCAAGCTCGTTTGCTCTGTTCCTGACGGCGCTTCCGTATTCTACCTCGGGATGATAAGATATTTCAAAAATGTGAAGCAGTAAGTTTCGAGCTTTTCTCGAAGATAAGATAACAGTACTTGATATTTTATATTTCTTTTACGTGATATTTATATTAATTATATCATACTTTATACGATATTTGGAAAACTTAGAAGATTATTGTACAAATTGAGCATTGAATAGCAAATATTATTTTAAAATTATTTAAAATTACCTTGAAAAAAAGAATACCGTTCAAAAAAGATGATATTTGTACATGTTTATTTATATATTCTCAGTAGATTAATTTATAATATACAACTGTTGTAATATGTACAACATTTATAATATATACAACATCTTTTACTATAATATTTTTGCACATTCATAAAATTTCGAGATACTCTGTATAATATTGTATAATATTGTATTCGCTTAATTATAATTTTCTAGTCATATTTTGCTTCATAGTTTTTAAATTTCAAAGGTTATGTTTTCTCACGCTTTCATTATCTTTTCATGTTCGCAAATTTTTCATTTGCAAGTTATGTTTATTTTATCTTGTATGCCATGTGTTACGTTTAGTCCATTTCGTTTCAAGAAACAAAATGTATGTAAAAAACATATTTATATTTGCAAATTTAAATATAGAGATCTGCTTTTAACTGTTCCACGCAATGCTAACGCTAAAATAGAGGATTTCGGTTACGGAAATTTCGCGAATACCGCATTGCCAAGTAGTACGAGTCAATATTTTGTCGGGTCGTCGTTTCTCGTTTGTGGAAGCTATCGATTGGCTCGTCTTCTTTCGCCGTTAGCACTCCGCTGACATCCAGACTCGTCGATGTTCTCTCCCTTTTTCAGGAAAACGACGTTCCTTCGCGACGTTCCTACGAGTTTACAGTCGCTCGATCGACCGTGAATATACTTCTGACTCTCGAGAACGAAAGTCGTTCCAAGCCACGAAAATTGGAGGAATCGTATGTTATCGGCCTAAACGAGCGTCCTTTCTACCTTACCACTTCGCGACGTATGAACAATATTATTTTCCGCGTTGGTAAAGTGTATAAATCAGTACTATACTTTATTTGCTTTTATAATATGGATAAAAAATTGCGACATCGATTTAATAATAGATCGAAAAAATAAATTTAAGTGAGAAAAGAAAAGAGGAAGATGAATAATTTAGACGAATAAGTTTATAAATAAATTTAATGATCAATAAATATATGATTTTTAAAAACGTTAAATGCATTTATAAAAATGGAATTTTATTAATGTAGTTATGTAGATAATAATATAGTTCTGTCACTAATAAAAAAGCGATATATTAAAAACTTGTTTTTATTTTCATTTATATTTCCGCTCCAATTTTCTTATAAACGATTAAATACATCTATCTTTTATTTCAGAGAGAGAGAGAGAGAGAGAGAGAGAGAGAGAGAGAGAGAGAACACACAAAAATGAGATTATTATTATCCGGATTCCAAAATTTTGCAATTTTACAATTTTAACTTCTTCGAGCTTTTAATTATTCTGTAAAAAAAAATAAAATAAAATAAATTCAGCTTAAAAAATGGCAACACATCTAGTTAATATTCATTTAACAATGTGAGAATCTACATACTATGCATATTTCATCGATTACCATTTTCGACATTATCTGATCGAATGGTATCGCATAAAATAAATGAACGAACAGATCCATAATTCGTGGCCTTATCCCTCCAATTAGAAACTATACGCTAGATTACAGAAATGCAAGCACGATTTCAATTAGTAGAAACTTATCGATTGGAAGAATGCTGTCGGGGGGGGGGAGGGAAAGGTGGAGGGGATGGACGATAAATTCGTTAATTAAACTAACGAACGACGAAATTTCGCGCGGCGCGTAAAGAAAAGACGACGAAGTTTCAGTTGTCGAAAATTAACGAAGCCATTCAGCCGACAAGAACATTCCTGATCGCATCCTTGATTCCAAGCATATCGCGTATTAATATGAATTTGCTGTTCGTTTAGTTTGCAATCAATAATGCCTGATGCGGTTTATCTGCGCCTGTGCGTAATTTTAATAAGGAAGATGTGTGATATCTACGCACTGGTGTGAAATCTAGGTCGTGACTAATTATGCTGCAAGCATTTAGTCTGAGCAACGAGATAAAGATTAATTTATCAATTAAATCCAAGTAAATTGCTTGGACAAAGTAACTCAAGATTTAATTTCCGGATTAGTGAGGAAGATGAATTAAACGATAAACTTTATATCTCGAACGATGATCGATGAATCGAATCATTGTTGTATGAAGAAACGTCGATTGAGATAACAAATATCGCTCGTTTTTTAGTTTGCCTATGTATCTAGTTCTGTCAATATCAGTCGTCATTTCTAAATATCACAGTACAAATTACGGTTGTCTATTCGGGACGAGACAGCCTATATAGTCATGTATAAAACGTTGATGGCAATTTGCCGAGGGAATGTATGCCGTGGCTTAAAGGGTTAGATTTTGAAATTGCTGGCTGTGATATGAGATTGCACGGCGGTAGAAAGATGATATTGAATGTGAAGCTGCTTGTCCGCGAGCTTACGCCTTACTGGGGGTCAGGAGGAAAGCTCTCGTGACCGAAAAGAATCGCCGTTTCCACGGGCAAACGAGCTGCCATCATTTCTACGAGGTAGAATCTTGCATGGGGCGCGCCTAGATGGAAGAAGGTCAGGTGGAGGAAAGATGGAGATTCTCGACGAAAGGTTGGAAGCTTTGCGATTGTGTTTGCTCGGACTTCTCGCGCATATTTCATATCCAGACTACGTCCCTTATCCTTTTTACCTTTTCTTTTATGTTTTCGTATCTTGCACAGCGTTTGCCATACGTAGAGCTTTTCTTTCGTTGTTCCGTTCATTTATTTCATCAACTCCATAAAGCAGTTCCGTCGAGAATACATGGTAGCATTCTTGACCCATTTATTATTAATTTTTTAAAAATAGATACTGCTGCTATTGTTATACAAATTTGGATAATTACGTAATTATGCAAATAAGTAAATGTGCATTCACATATTGCTATTCTAATTCAATATTAACCAGTGTTAGTTTGTAATTTTAGTCTTTTTTGGTACAAGCGAATTTCACTCTAAAATTTCTTCGAAATAAAAAAAAGAGCGGAATCTGGTTGTCCTCATAAAATATCTTGTTAAAAAAAACTATTTAATATTAAAATTTTCCACATTTTTAAAAACCTAGAACAGTAAAAACAGATTGCAAACGGAGGGTTAAAATATATAAATTTTATTCACGACTTGATTTAATGACTTGATAATTTAATATTATAAATTTAACTGTAATTTTTTTTTTAAGAAAATATTAATAATCAAGAAAGAATCAAATAATTTAATAATCAAATAATGATTGAAAGAAATTTTTATTGTATATTCATATTATATTGTATATTGTGTATATATACAGTATTATTAATTTCACAGTTCATGAATTTCGTTGTTATTGACGGCTAACAATATGAATAGTATTAGATTGCATTAGCTGTAATAAAGACACTTTAATAGCAGCAATATGTATCTTTTAGGGCTTGATGCAAATGACGATAATAATTATAACTGTTTCGAATGATATGTACTATCCTGCATTATTTGGCGGTGTATCGAGTCACATTGTTCTCACAATAGCATGCAATTAAACGATGCATTCGAATCAATTGTAATGGAACTTGAGATAAATACATGTACAGACAGATAAAAGAGTAAATACATGACTTATTCATTTGTTGTACAGACTTTTAGACAAAATACAAAATATGATTTAGAAATAATCTTACTATTATTTCCTTAGCATTTCGAATTCCAGACAATTATAAATTTGACGATTATTAACTTCCTGATGACCATGCAACACGCGTTTGAATTATAGCGCAGTTGTTGTAGTCGATTTTGCATTTTCCGTATGCAATGCTACCGTAGTCGACATTATGCAACACAACCGTATGTACGATTTCGGCTGAGACATTAGAGTAATTCGCCCGCTGCGGTTTGTGGACAACGAGGTGTGCTCATGACGCTAATTATAACGAATGCCTTCGAGTGGGTCATGCTAACGCTGCGTTGCGAGGTGCGCACCGAATATTGTTCAGAAACGGTGCCAAGTCATATGTTTTAATGCAGTATATAGTCCACTAAATGCAAATTTTATATTACGCATTCTGTTGGACAGCATAATCGAGCGTGCTGAGAGGAAAATTTCGGTATTTGTTAATTAATACGCCGGCGCGAAAGATTAATCGCTTTTCCATTATATCCAGTTTCAAATAAACCAGCCTGTGAACTCTTTGGAAAGTAAATCGTAAAATACCTTAGTGGATAAAAAGAGATCAAATTGAATTGCATTAAATGACTTTAATTACTAAAAGTTGCTTTGAAACTGAGTGATTCTGTCGACTTTATTTGAAAAATACGATAAATCTACGCCAACTCGATCAAATCTGCAAGTTCACGAATAAGCTATAAAGCAAAGGGGATATATAAGGTTTAAGAAATACTCTCCGGTTCTTTTGTTGATCGTGAGGACGACTATCTTCCGAGCTTGCAGCTGCGAAGATAACGGAATCGAGAAACGGAATTTATGACGCCGAGCGGATTGCGAGCCAAGGATGCATCGCATTCATGCCGTCGCATGGCAATGCAAGTGACCGTTGCTACTGCAGTTCTCTAGTTTGGGATATCTTGTTCAAATGTGCGAGTTGTCTGCCACTGACAGGCAGTAATATTGCGTGGCAACATGTTTCAAGCTGTTTTGCAAACAATAAACGCTGTATCGCCAATTAAAACTAAACTTTGCATTTTAAGTTATGTAAAATTCTACGAAGAGTGGATGAAGTCTGTACATTGTCATTTTGTGAAAATTGCTTTGATGTAGATGTTTTTAATGTACATGTTTTAGTTCTATCCTTTTTTTATAAAAATAAAAGACTTATAATACAATATAATCAAATGTAAAAGGCATTTAGAATAAATCAATAAAAAGAAATATAAAGTAACCGCAATAAGTTTTTATTTAACTTGTGTTTTTTCACGAACATGTTGCTAAATACAAGCGTTTACAACTATTGTTTACTCGTTTATCCTTTTACTATTTTATTTATTGTTACATTGAAAAAAAATGAAAACATGTAGTCGAAACGTTTTTAACGTAATATTTTACTAATAAATATTTATATACTGCACACGTAAACTCTTATTAACCGTTTTACATTTCTTTTTATTAATTTTCTCTAATATAGTTAACAGAAACAATTTAAAAGGGATGAAAAGTGATAATTACTTGAGTGCATTTTATACATTTATATTACTTTTATGTATCTTCTATAAGGATACATATCGGATTAAACTAACAGATTCAATTGTACATTTTTCTCAGCGAATATGCTACGAATTTGATTTATTGGTTACATAAGCCATCAATCTGTCTATTTCTCTCTCTCTCTCTCTCTCTCTCTCTCGCTTTCTCTTTCTCTTACTCTAAAAGACTTAAGACCATCCCTCTGATTATGTTTTTACTCTGAAGTCGGCTTCTTTCAACCCGGAAATTACTTTCATCCCGCCCTCTTCCTGTCCCACCCTTCGAGCTCACCCGCTCCCTGTCGGTCCTTTTTTCCTTCTTTTTGTCCGTTTTATCGCAGATTTCCCGGAAGGTAATACCGTTTTATGCCTCTTACGACCCTCGTTGAACGACTATCCGGCTACAGATAATAGAGTACTTCGACTGCCAAGCAAATAAGCCGGGAGAAGGAAGAATCTTTGAAGGCATGTCAGTCTCTATCGTTGTAGTTCAGATTTGCGTATATTGGAGTTTTCACAAAGCGTGTTTGCTTGCGATATGCTATGCGAATCAATAAACTAACGTTGAATTGAAATTGGAATGTGATAAAGTTTTGCTACAAATTCGATCATGATATTAATAGATAACACATAAAGCTGCTTTATATACAAGAAAGATATAAGATCCCAAAATCCAATAATCTCGACGACAGAATATGAAAATTAGACAAACTACAAACATCAAAAGTACCAGCTTTAGAATTTTACGAGACATCGAAAACTTGTCTCTAACAATAAAATATCGAAAATGTAAAATTTCTTGTCAGTCCTTTGTTTTATTCTTTATGAAGAAAAGCGATAGAGTTTCGCGCGTGAAGAATGTAATAAATAAGTATATAAGTATATAAGTATCATAATGTAAATGAAGTCAATCATATTATTCATTTATTCTCTCCGATTTCATTATTAATATATTAACTTCTTTCATTGTGCCGTAAATTGTTGAATGGCATCTCGCTAATTATTTATTAAAAATACTTTAATAGCAATAAATTTCCATCATTTTTCAATTACAGCCATTATTGGCATTTTACAATAATATCCCGATAATATCCTCAATTTTACACGTAACATTTATCTGGATCGTTATAAAAAAATCGGATTAGTATGACTCGCGTTCAATATAGCTCTTGTTACACCAAAATACTATTACACTTTCCTCGTTTCCGCTCCAATTGCCGGCACTTTTCACACTTGGATTTTCACGCATGCCGCGCTTCGATTTCGAAGGTAAACTGACGGCACACATCTACGTTCCTTTCCCATCCCAATCTTCCTTTATTTGCTAGCGGGCGGAATCGAAGATATATATGTATGTATTCCGCCTGGCTTCATACCTGGCTTCCAATATTCCCGCAATATCGTGACACTACGAATTGTTGCCCCGTTTCCTTACGATCCTCATGCAAAGGTGTACATACGGAATCATCGTGCACCGTTCCTTGCGATTTTACGGGATATCGCCTGGTTGATCCAATGACATGCAGTCACCGGCTATGCGCAATATGATATTTGCCTTTTTTCTTTTATCTTTCATTTGTGTTCCGTTCTTTGTGACTGCGACGTGTCCTTTATATGTAAATATTATATCGCAATATTAATATTGTAATAACGTTTATTATTGATATTGATATACGTATTGCAATATCGAAATGCTTATTGAAATTACGTATTAGAATTGTCCATTTACATAATTTAAATAGTATTTTGATTATTTTCATCATCTTCGCGATCTAGACTTATTTTTCTTTTAATAATTGTTTACACTACAATTGACATTACTTTTACTTTTCTCAAACTTTCTCTTTTTTTGTTTTTCACACACACACATATACACAGATGATATCACGATAAATATCAATAATATAGTCATAACATAATGTATAAAATTATATTTAATTATTATTTCTCATATGCAACAGTATTATTTACATCTACTATATCGTGTACGATTTTCAAATATTGAATATCATTACTGTTATATCAACATGTTAATATTATGTATCATATATGAATATGATATGTAATGAAATATTATTATATAGGCTTATGAAACATTTGCCCGAAGCATTAAAAACAGTCCTGGAATACTGATTTCAATATATAAATATTATTCTTTATTCCACAAGCTTTGTTAATTGTTATTAAAAATAGCTGTTTAAATATTTCAATGCTAATTACTGCAAAGTAGCGTAACATAATTTGAAAACTTTTGAATGTATTAAAAATAATAATTATAATAAACATAAAATATAGCGATGAATATATAGAAATATATAGAAAGAACATTCACTTTTATAAACATATAAATAATAATTATAATAAAGTTCAATTTTATTAATTAATTAAAAAATGCCAAATTTTTATTAATTAATTTAAAAAATGCCATTCCATTTTATTTTGATGCGAAGAGAAAGAATGTAATTTATTCTGTTTTAAGAAGATTGCTACTTTTAAAATAAGCTCTGATGGAATTATTTCAAATTTTGTTCATTTTAAAATAAAAGTATATTGGCGTTGTTTGTCGTATATACACAAGAAAAATAGGAAAACGTAGCGAAAGAGAAACAGCGTAAAGATAAACTCAATAAATGCTGCAGGCACGTAACGAATCCGTTATACGCACAAATGTTGTGGCGTTTGAATCTTCATTGCTTCCGGTCTCAGGCACGTTTCCACGATTCCTCCCAAGACGAAGTCGGAAGAAACAACAAGTCCGACGTCGCGACGAAGAAAATCCACGAGATTGTCGTATATACACAAGGAGTGTGGATGCGATGTAGCCTCCACAATGTACCGTCTTTAATAGCGCCACGATCTTTATTATTTCGACGTAGAAATTGCGCGCGGCGAGTTCGTGCGAGCAGCGCTTTTGATGATGATCAAAGCTCAAAACTGTTTGAGATTACACAAAGCTCTAATATCGCGATATTTGTTATGGCAGGAACAAAGAGCGGTAGACGATCGAGAGGTTTCAAGTTACACAAAGCGACAAGAAAGAATGTATAAAGAGACTTTTTGAGAAATGAATTCTACATTAGTATGTGATCAAAAAATATATATGTAATTGGAGAAACATATTCAGTTTTTTTTTTAGAATGCAATCAATATTTTAATATCAATATTTTCTGCTGCTAACAATCTTCAGTTTTATCTACATAAATTTAAATCTAATAGATAAGAAAAGAGCCAAAATAATCGAAGCTAGAATTGGTGCCTGATATTTTTTTGTACATACATTCTAAATACATCTTTTAATCATATAAATCGCGTATTGTTTATTAAAATGCAATCATAAATTAAAGTTGAAATAATATTACAATCAAATTAATCGTCAATTTGATAACAATATTACTAACAATTTAAAACACAAAGTAAAAAACTTAGCGACGGTTTATATAACTGAAAAATATATTTAGAATTCATATATTAAAAAAATATTGAGTAACAAAATGTAACTTCATATTAAGCCTTTTCCCTATTTGATTTATTCAAATATTTAGTCAGTGTCTCGATGTTAAGAGCAAAGCGTGGCTGTAACGATCGACGAGAAAATGATTTCAAATGTTCTTATTATGCCATCAATCTCTGTCTTGTTGTCACAGTGATCAACGTCGAAGGATAGTATTACGAACGCAGATATGTATTAATTTGACAGGAACCACACGCCTCTCTCTTTCTCTCTCTTCTCTTCTCCTTCTCTTCTATCTCTCCGCTACAACTCGTTACACGACACGCTAAAGACATCGTATTTCCACTAGGAGCTTCATAACCGCATCTCCTTCCACCTGTTCGTTTCTAACTCCAGCTTCTCCCGCGTAATTGAGTCACTGTCAATTATATCGCCATTTAATTGGGCCAATTTATCGAACGAGCAGGAAATTTCGGGAGGGACACGAATTTTCGATCTCTCCTCTTGCTCTATAGACGATCCATGGGACAGACACTGGCGTAAGATAAACGAGCGGGAGAGGCAGCCCACCTAAGCAGGATCCTTGTCTGCGGATCGCGATAACGATCCCATCCTCGTTATTCGCTCCTTATTATATTCCTAGCACGCCATATGTCACTGTCGGATCAATTTCTGTATGTGCTTGCCGCGCATATGCGAGATGTCAGTGGAGAAAGAGAGAAGACCCAAATAATTCCTTGCGCAACGTGACGCGGACGAACGTGAAAAATGTTAAATGTTTAATTCAATTCCATGCGCATATATGAGACTGCATCTCTGACATATTACATAATGCAAAAGTTGAACGACGTACGAGTACTGTATATCAGCGAACGCGAAACGTATACTTCACAGTATGTGTCCGGGAAAAATGGAATTTTTCCGCTGCTTCGCTAATTTGGCGAAGATATGCATATGAATGACATTATTAAGGAATTACATTTTTCCAGGTAATTTAACCTTCCCCTCTCAACGCTAAATAGTTCATTACTTTTATAATTACTTCAAGAATATTTTCAATTTAGCAATTCTCAAGACTTACCATTTTAAATGCGAAACGTTAGAGAAAGACAAAGGTAGTTAGAAGTTGTCGTAGCGGAAACTGAATATTCTTCTCTAGCAATACATTTACATGAGAAAATTTGTAAAACACAAATTAATTTAAATATTATAAAATATTAAATATGATAAAATAAAAGATAAGTATTCAAGAAGGAGAGAAGTGATATTGCAATAAATGTAAATGTAAAAATAAAGATATATAAATAAAATTTAATAAATAAAATAAATTTTGGAATATATAACAGAGAGGTATTATAAGCTTAAAATACTTCTATAAAATCATATTGAAACATTATACTGCAAATAAATACATACATTGCTATAAAAAAAGCAGCATTGTATTTACTTTCTGGTTTCCAGTTTTATCTAAATATAAATACATGTTGTATTATCTCTTCAGATTTAAATTTCAGATTAAAATCAAATAATAATAGAGTAAATTAAAATATGAAGAATATAAGATATAAAGAATAAAATATAAAGAATATTCGTATACAAGAAAATATAACATTTTTGTTTCTCTCCTTCTTTTGTTTGGAATAAATTACGTATATCATACAATTAATTTGATGATCGAAAGACAAAATCATCTGCGGATACGGACAACGTGCATAGAACAGATGCACAGAGACGCATGGTTACAAATGCGCGAGGAACTTCATTGTCGATGGTGCACTGCGGTTGGACGATCACGTTTCGCGGCTGTGCCGCGTGTTATGTGTGGCAATCTGGCATGTGCACATGCACCAAACTTCCTGTTCGGACACACTTTCCTCGCTTCCTTGTCCGCATTTCGGGAAAACGTTCGTGTCACACGAAAGTTCATAATAACCGCGGCGCGATGGTAATTTCATGTCCCGCAGTTACAACAAATTGTAAAAGTTCCACGAAAGCTATCGAATTTTCTCTCACAATAGCCTTTCGCGCGTATTTTCCACGTAATTTCGTATACCTTGACGGTTAACTGTTGAATAATTCGTCAACGAGAGTTGGAATCTGTGAAGTTAGCATGCTGTTCTATATTAATATGAAAAAAAAATGACAATTCCAGTAGCACTTTTCATAATTCTACAGTTCCTTATCAAAATAAAAAAAGTTCCGTATTTTTTATACTAAAAAATCAAAATTGAAGATGCGACGTGCTAACTTCGCGAATCTAGCACGAAACTTCTCCTTTAAAGAATAAAAAAATATTTTCCTTTTTGGCTACAAAGAATTCCCGTTAATACTGCTCGAATTGTACCAATGTAGTAATTTGAAAATTTTGACAACTACCAATTTAATAGATTCTAAATGAAGACACTTGAAAAAAAAGCGTGTTAATAATTTATCACAATTCCATCGACATTTCTTGTTATAATTCTAGCAGAATTCTATAATCTACAATTATTTTTAAATAGAGTAACCCGATCGTTACTTCTTAATTTTAATTTTTTTAATAGTATAAAAATACAGAACTCTTTTATTTTTATAAGAAACTGTAAGAACTTCGAAAATTGCTACTAAAACAATCATTGTTTTTTGAAAATTAAGATGCCTTGCTAACTTTACAAACACCGACAAGTAAGTGTTTTATAAATTAATTACATGTAAAGATTGAAATTACTTATAATTCCTCTGACATTGCAATATCGAAAGTCGGCGATAATAATCGCTTATTCGCAATGTTTTTATCATAATCATAATGTTTTCCTAGCAGTCAATAAAACTGAAAATTATACAAACACATTTTATGGATAAACTTTCAAAAGTTTCGATTTCGCCCTATATATAATATATGCACTGTTATGCAACGAAGATGTATGTCTAGAAAAGGAATGCGCGCAGAGTCGTAAAGTTCCGACGATGCATACGGCTTAAGTAATCCACGGACGTATCGCATGCAACCGCCGTTATAGCAGTCGTCAGATAAAATATGCAGTGGTCCAGATGCTATCGATCTATCTCTCTACTCCCGCGTACGATATAGATTCTACAGTAGTACAGATGTACGTATGCACTCGTACGAAAAACAGCGTGTCAATAAAATATCACATTGTGACTGGAGAACCCACGATACATGGAATTGATATAAATGGAGGCTTTTTCCCGAATATCAAGAAGCCAAATTTTTCATTTCGTATCTTCAGAATTGCATGAGAGAGGAATAATTTTAACTGTCATTTCAACTGCCAAGCGTTTTCCATATTTTATTGCAAAAATAGAACGAGTGTTTTTTTAAGGGCAGTTACCGTGACTAAAAATGGGCCGTTAACATTTATACATTTTTGTTCTATAATTTCGAAACAATAGCTTAGTTATCTATTCAAAAAGTTTCTCGGAATAAAAGCAAAAATCTCCGGTTTGTATCGATATATCCAGATAGTTAAAAACAATTCTCTGTACATTCGTTCATTTATGCCAGTAACATCGGTTGTATTGAATATCGGACGCTTGTTTCACGAATATACTTCCAATTCATATTATTTCTCTGTTCACAGTTATTATTACATTTAATGTAAAAATCGATTACACGAAACTGAATTTCAAATAATAATTGTATAATTACATCTGCTACATCTATTGTATCAACAATATAAAACTTCAATTATGTCTAATTTGGAATACGTTGTTTCCTTTCTCTCTGTATGTGTGAGAGAAAAGAGAGGAAGATGGAAAAGAAAAAAGAAAGAGAATTATAACATATGATAATAGCATTAATAAATGTCAATGCGTCAAACAGCGAAATGACTTGCATTTAAAGTATCAAGTATATGATAATAATATAATTTCGATATGATAATAATATAATTTTTATACATTGACAATTAATTAATTTAATATAATAATCAATTCCTTTTATACATGTCTTTTCGAATTGTTTCATAGTTATTTTTACAATGCCGGATAATTAATGAATTAAAGTAACAACGTGTAATTTATACTCGCAATTGAATCACAAACTATGTGCTTCAGACGTAAGATTTAGGCTATCTTATGCGCTAAAATCGACTGTTACTGTATAATGGATTGCGTCAGAATCCGCGAGACAGCATTTTGTAATTACAAGCGAAATTATCCAACTTCTAATCGCAGCGCGTAATTAAGTAACGCTGACGAGCTACGCCGGTAATTGAGTCAGAGCACAATCTACAGAAGTTTGAAAGAAAAGTGTCACTCATTCGCGACATCCGATAGACGCGAAATAAACGAAAAGTGAACTGCAGTTGTTTATTGCTTTAGAGGGAGCATGCAAAGTCCATTTAAACTACGTTGTTGCATCGCGACATCCGTTGACACTCAATGAGATTTAGGTGTCCAACCTGCCATTCCTTAATTAATGTCAAACTTCGATAAACTTGATAAATATCGACAACAAAGTCAACAAACAGAATTATCTCGAGAGAAAAGATCGCCTAGCAAAAATTGTCGAGCCTGTATTACGAGCATCGCGAAGGATTCTTCGTATATTTTTGATCGATTTATTCTATGCATTTTTTACAGTGTTTACAATATATTTTTTAAACTATTATAGAATTTTTCCATTAATTTGAAGTTTAAACTTTTTTACACAAACTTGATTAAAACGTTATATATTTGTAATTTTCTTTTACAGTGTACTTTAAAAACAATTTTAAAGATGCACAATATTCTCTAATGTATATTAATTATAATTTTTTGCTGTCAAAATTAATATATTCAAATGTTTATTCTACACTACACCACAAATCTAATTATTTGGATTTTAAATAAATTTGTTACAACGTTAAATAAATTAAATTAAACGCTACGAGGAAAAATTATTTTCATTCTTATCAACCTTGCTTAATAGTACATTTTGTAATTATTAAATAACGAGTCAATTTCTAACTTTTAGATTTTTATAAAGCAAATATACATGTATATGTATAACCAATATTAGTAGGTTACATTGGGAAATCTTGACCATATACCCAATGTGAAGTCAATATTGTACAATAAATATTGGCTATACATTGGCATTTATTATATGTATATAAAATGCATCTACATCGATTTCTGTTCAGGAAACGCATAATTTTTGGAAATACAAATAGAGAAACATTGCTTAAGTTCTTTTTTCCTTCTATCGAGATTGGCGACAAAAATGCTTTGAGAGAAAGGATACGAGCTGATAATTTCCCCGGCAACAGTGAGAAAGAACGCTCGTCGATTGTTCTTTATCGGGAAACACGAGCTAGTGGTTGCAACGCCGATGGTTTCTCATCTATCTTGACCACGGCCGTGGGAGACAAAAATGACAGGAGGAAAGAGACGATAAAAGAAAGAATCACGAAGAAGCAAGTGGGAGTAAGGAATAAAAAGGATTGTGGAGGGAGTGTTGCTTGGTACACCTGCGAAGAGAGAAAAGCAAGGAGCAAAGAAATGTCCGCAAATAATTACCAAGATCATCCATCAACGGATCTCCCACTTTCTTTACTCTCTTCCTCTATCTCTCTTTCGCCTTCTTAATTTACGTCTTCTCTTTTTGTTAGTATCAGATATTTTCTCGAGACGAGGAACCGCGATAGTCTCGAGAAAAGGATGACAAGGAGGAGAATAACGGAGACTAGTTGGGAATGACAAAACAGTAGAAGGAAATGCTTCCTTGTTAAGGCGTCGTTGTATACCAGTATCCTTGTTAAGTTGTGAAACTGATGTCGGATATTAATCACATTTGTAATTCAAGCTAGAATAAAATGCGTAACAATATGTATTATTAGCCACCAACAAAGGAGAGGCGACAAGTTAGAAAGAGGATTACCAATAACAATAGGTTGATTTATTTTAATTGAATTTTCTTACGCTATCTGCATTTATATATATATATATATATATATATATATATATGTGTGTGTGTGTATATATATGTGTGTATATATATAAAATCAACTTTATCATCCGGTTTTATGTCCTCTGGCGTCATCTTAGAATAATTTTCATTCACCTTATCCGCGAGTATTCTAACCACTCGAAGTGTCCTCAAGTTCTCGACGATTGAGAATTATTGCTGGGGACATAGAAAAGCCATTGAGATTTTACGAGCTCTGTCATAATTTCGTGGATTGTATCAGTGAGAGACGGTTCAACATTGAGACAAATAACATGAAATGCATGAGATGCTGATGAAAACTGACTAAGATTAAATTATACATATAAGCGGTATATGTATCTGCACGTATCGACGCGCACAACGAGAATCGAGCGAGGAGAGACAGGAGTGTATATGCTCACGCAAAAAGAAGTGAAAAAATGGTTGGCCAAAACGACGAGTAGTCGGTACTGAAAAGTGCAACAACAAAATGCGAGCTGCGCAAAAAGAAGCTTTAGCTATCATACGAAAAACGTATGGCTCTATACCTGGCCTCCAATAAATCGAATGTATTTACCAGCACGTGCGCACAGGTGCACACCTACGTATGCGTACCCGACAATACATATGTTATTCGTCATATATGTGTGGTTCACAATGCACATCGCGTTTATTCGTCGAACAACCGCGGATCTATCCACTTTCATCCGCGGTTTACACACCCACAAGCTCGCCGGACAACACTCAAAAGCCTTTTTTTTTTCTCATCCACATCTTTTCTCGATATTAAAGCGTTTAATATCGAGAGACGAATTGCTACGAGGCCAGATTCCACGTGGTCGATCGGTTTTACCAGTTGGGAAATTTCGGGATAAATTCACCCCGCGCGAGCACAGCCGTTTCGACAAATCGAGAAGATGTTCGTCGTGATTGCCGTTTGCTTTTAGTCGAACATTATTGATCACAATGACATCGTACATTACGAATAAAGCGAAATTACACAAGTTTCATATTATAATCCATTAAATAACGATCTGCATGCGAGATCTTACGAAACAATTAAATTCAAATAGTGATGTCTTGTACTGTAAATAAAGCATAAGATATACACGGAAAGAATTTAAAAGGTTTTGCTGAAATATTCACAAATTTAGCCAAATACAAAAATAACTTTGTTGTATCATAAAAATAATTATGTAGTACGCTTAAACGTTAATGACAATGCTATAAAAAGTTTTAACATTCTAGCAATCAATTTAAGAGTCACATAACTATTTTGATGATTTATGCAAAATTATGTATATTTTCAGATCTGTATCTACCTAAAAATTTTTTAATATTTTAACAAAGCTGTTCATTTCATGTAATAAAGAGGTGATTATGATAATCATTTAAGCTTAAAATAATTTTTATTAATTCGTGTTTTAACGATGAAACATTTAAAAAGGTTGTTAATGTTAATGTAAGCACTAAATATTATATTTTTAATGAAAAACTATTCTATGTTCAATAAACTGATTATAAATTTAAAAAAAAATATTTAAAACATTTATGTATAAATCCCAATTATCAGCAGATTATTTCGCGTAAAATATCTTTAATATAAAATTATTTATATATCAATAAAATATCAAAATTCATGTTTTAATTTAAATAAATATAATCTACTATAAATAAAACTATTAAAATTTCAAAGAATTATTAAAGAAGATAACGTTCATTCTTTTTTCCCTTGAATGTCGACAATGATTGAGAAAAAGTGATTTCATATTACAATCATTACAAAAAATGAAAGAATGTAAAAAAATTATTGTAATTTTATTAATGTATGTATATCTATATAATATTTAATTTTACATGTATTTAATCATGATTAGAACACGATCCACAATTGGAACCACCTTATATAATTAATAGAACAATTCTATGTAGTAATCTTTCAATGTGCTATATCTTCGATGAAATATTTATAAAATTAAATATTAAAAAGCACGCTTGGTATTAAATGTTATTTGAAAAACGCGTAAACTTGCCTGACAGAGTAATGTTTATAGATTGTATGACAGTTTTCATTTGTGATACCATCCAAGTAATACACGGACAGAAATTTCTCTAGGGGCTCGTTCCATGGAAATTACAAACAAAGCCCGACGAAGATGTCTTTTCGAGGATAGTTGTAATTCCATGGCGCGCTCGCGAGAAAACTTCGTCGGTTGAAAAATAATAAAAGCCATGGCTCGTGATATCAGCGGGTTGTACCGAGAGGAGAAGACACGCGACGACCGAATTTGTTCAGAAATAGCGAAACTCGCCATTCCACTCGAGAGATAGTCAGCTGAACATTTACCGGTCGAGCTATTCTTCCGAAAATTTTGCCAGATATAGACAATATTTCAGAATTACAGATTAAAATATAACTCGAAGATTGAATATAATTACCTACAATACTGAGCAATATCAACACTTTCACAGTCCATTTTCATTCCTTTTGAATGTCTTACGTTTAATATTATTTCAAATAATATATATAATTATTCTCTTAACGTTTCTGAAGAGTGAATATTAATGTAAGCATTCTGAAAGGTGTAGATAAGAGCTTTTAGAATGTTGGATAAATACATAATGTTATGAATGTAAAGAAATAATAGATTTAGATTAGCTCTATTTTATGTATCCTATTATACTTTTTATAGAAACATTTTTAAATTAACTAAATAATAGATTTTATAAATCCATAAATAACGTTTTTAGTCATTAAAAAAGAACCGAGTGAATTACAAAAATAAAATGATAAAACCATATAGACTTCATCAGTATAAAAATCTAATTATTAAAAAGTAAAACATTTTAGAATAGTACTTATGATACAAGAGATATAATATTAATTTAAAATAGAAATGGAGGAGAGTGGAGGGGGGGGAAGTCAATAATCTCTCGGTTACTTCTATAAGTATTAAGAGAAGTACTATCTATATCTAGAAATTATTTGATAATGATCTTCATAAAATTTTTAATGAAAAGGAATAAATTTTAAGAGAGAGAGAGAGAGAGAGAGAGAGAGAAAAAGAGAGAGATTAAGGCGTGATCTTTAACTTCTTTAAAAAATAATTATTCAAAATAGATTTTTTGGATTAAGATGGAAACTTTTATCAGCTCAAAGATAAAAGACATTATCGTTATGCGGCCGTTATGATAAGTACTTTCGTTCATCACACATAATTTAATGATACCCGCAGCGTATCAGGGCCACCCTGGACAGTGGAGCAAGTATAATTCGCGATAATGCTCGCCTCTCAGCTGAAAATTCCAATTTGGGTAGGCGAACGTGCGGCGAGAAAAATTGGTAGCAAAAATCCGCCGCGTTCGAGATTGTTTTCGTCGTTGCGCGATCACGACGTGGATGGAATTTTAATAACTACTCGGTAGATTTCCCCGGTGTACCACTCGACTCCTTCGCGAAAAAAAAGGAAACGACCGCGTCTGCGCTTTATATTCGTTTCCGACGATTCATGCGAAGGCAATTCGCCCTGCGAAGTGAAAACTTGTTCGGCGAGCATAAATCGCGATTGAAATTTTACTATTTGAGCAGAAAAATGTTAAATTTACATTTTTTTTTTTTTTTTTCAAAAAATCCTCTACCACACAAAATACGGTGAACGGAATTATTATTAACGAATTTTTGTTAGAATCGTTTATTTGGAAAATAGATTAATTAAATCAGCTCATTTATGTACACATGTATGAAAATAAGACCGACCGAATAATTTGAATACTCAGGTTAACATATCCTCGATTTTGAAATTCACTCGAACAGAGAGAGTAATAAGAATAAATCAACAACAATCCAGGGAGTTATTATCATTCTCTCTTGGAAAAAAAGAAACTGTGCCTGCTCTCATGTATTTTATATTCGTCCTGTGCTGCTTGTGCTCCAGTTCGCGGGTGCTGCGAGTGAAAACTCGCGGCGGACGAACTTGCTATAACCGCACGATTGAAATTTTATGGCTGCGATTACCATATTTATGTTATGTAAAGTTATTCATATAGTGCTGGAGACTATAAATCGAAACTTATCGTTGTTATTACCGTGCTTCCACTCTTGGCTTTACTATTATCTTATAGTCGGTGCTTGATAATTTGGATGAGTAAATATAAAAAAATTCATCGTATTATTTTTAATTTACGTTCACGTGGCGTTAACGTTATTATAATTTCCGGACTAATCTGAGGTAATCGGGTGCATTTTGACTACCGTATCCCAGAGAATCTTCCCGGAATATCTTTACGGGAATAATTAAAATTTTCTCCCTCTCTTCCCCAAGAAAATTTAAAAAATTTTATATTTAACAACGTAAAAATTTTAGCAACTTATTAACTAAGAATAAAGAAACTGAAGTTAATAATATTTAAATAAAAAATGTAGAATAACGAAATATAGAATGTATTGATATAATAAATAATTAATTAAAATTTATTTTTTTTCTGTTCTAATAGATTTTTTCACAATATTTTCATGTAATATCTTTTTTAAACTTTATTCTTATTTATCCGAAATTTTGTTATAACTGTTTAATTAAAAAAGGAAATAAATTTTTTCATATCTTCATAACGAAAGAATTTTATACACAGAGAATATTGAAGTATAAACCTTAAAATTTTTTATAGAGAAAAGAAAATTTATTGTTTAATGTTTATATTACTTTTGGCAATTTATTAAATCAACTAATGCAAATCTGCAAACGTAATTATAAATAATTGACGTACAAACTTTTTTTTTCTAAATTTTAGTATGTCGATACTTTTATTCAAAGAAGAATAATTCTGGCATTCAAATCTGTAATTTTCCGGCGCACGTGTAAGCAGAAAGCTCGACTTAATTAAGAGATTGCAGTCCAGTCTTATTCGTCGTGCCCCATCATCCCCCGATTTTGACCAACGCTACCGGACATTATCTTATTTTCAATTAACTTCTTTTGCTATCCGATTGCCACCGTCTGGCAGTTGGCACGCTCGAGAAAAAGAGAAGCAGATGGAACAGAATGGCGGAATAAGCCGTCACTGGATGTACCTGCAGCTGGTTCGAGGTTAATCTCGCCTATTACGAACAAGAAAAAGCGAGGCTAAAACAAAAAGTGTATCTACTCCGTTAACGCTGCTCTACTTATTTATTTCATACTATAATATCCGTGGTGTTTCGTTCAAAGTTCAGTAGAAGGATATGTGATGATAGAGGAATATATGATGACAGAGCCGAAAGTTTCAATACTATAATATCAACAATATCATTTATGAGAGAACATGATGCGGCATAATTCTCTGATAGTTTACCACTAAACTTTAGATCCTAATAGTTCTCGGGTTCTGGTCTCGTGAGTTTGCTGATTTACACTGGAAATGCAAAAACAGACCGTTACGTAATAATAATTAATATCCCTAACAGCGGATGCAACTCCTTAAGTAGTAAGAGACCAGATTGTTATTCTTAGCAAAATGTATGTATAAGGGAAAGCTTTCGTGTATATATTGTGATATTGATATATCTTTGATAAGAGAAATGTAAGTAAAACTAGGTAAATCAAACTAGACATCTATCCATTTTCGTGAAAGACAGAGAAATCCAATATCTCGGTTGAAATGATAATATTACTACGATTGTTCTATTTTCAACGATAGACATTGCAAGTACAAATTAATTACGTAAATAGCTTCCCTAATAATATAATGCTGTATAAAAGGCATTGCGTCAATAAAAGAATATGATTGTTTATTGTTATAACATCAATCCCCCTTCCATTTGATGGGACTAATCCTTAAAACAATTTATAATGTATAATGTCGAAAAGATTAATAATTTGATATGCAATTAATATTCATTAATATCTATAATTTTAAAGCTGGAAATGTATTTAAAAAAAAGATTCTTCGCAAATTAAATTTCAAAGAAATAAATACGTAAATCATATATTCTAAATTTCGATATTAATTTCACAGCATTTTGATTCAACACTTCATCTTTAACATTACAATTATGAGCTTATTTCTGCAATAATCACAGTAATTTTCAAATATTTTTTTCATAAAGTTAAAATTAGATGATTAATATCTCAGTTATAATAGACAGATGTCCAGTTTGATTCATCTGTTCCGTTTTTATCTTATTTCCTCTTGTTACGCCAAGCTGTGATTAATTAACTAAAGGGTCTAAGCTTTGCTACTATTACGTTATTAGCATGAAGAACACGGGTATCACCTAACTTCTCACTAGGATTGAATGTTTCAACAAGAGAGATACCGTCTTAGATTCGTCACGACTAAACGTGACCCAATTCGTAGCCCGGTAATTTGCGATGTGTGAAACATTAATAAATCTGAAACTTTCGGCCTCGGTCGAATATTTCAATTAACGTAATAGATCTATTAACGCACCGGAAGAATCGACCGATAACTATCATACTTAATGTCCGAGAAAAAAATAATCTCTAATTTGTGCCGCATTACTAAATAAATTGTAATATTTAATGGCCAATTTTACAAATATATCCGACATTTTATAGTCGTTATGTGTTAGTATGATTAAAATCAATATAATCAAAATAATTAAATTAATCTGGCATGAGTTGAGTTGTTATAAAATTGATCTAAAGAAATTTGAAATTTCCTTCCTTTTCAGATTATCTAATTTAGTTGATTGAGCGCTTATAATCGGGCAGAAGTCGGATATTAGCAAATACCCTGTTGCAAATACACCGTCGTCGTTTATTTTCTTTCTTTCTCAAGACAACGGAACTTTCGCGCCGATTTAAGCAAGAACTCGATTTCCTCGGAGCGACGTTTATGGCGGCAATACGAGCACTGCAAACGAGCTTCTCGGTTGTTTCAGTTGCCTCGCGGAAATCGTTCGGAATTATAGTCAGTCCGATAAAGTGACATCCTGAGTACTCGGTTGGCTTTATTCTCTCACGAGCGTAGCATACATAAGTGACATACGCGTAGCAAAACGTATGGTATTCTTACGTGCGTTTTAATTCATAATTATATGGAGCGTAGGTCAATATTTGTAATAAAGGTTGATTACATTCATAAGTAGATGTTGTAAAATTTGGCATTAATCATATTTGTATTATACATCAGAATGTAGCAAAAGATGGAATCAGAGAAGAGATATTATAAGTTATATTTTATGTAAAATTACATATTATGAATATAACCTATTAACTTACAAATCATCCAAATTTTAATTTAAATTAATTTAAATTTAAATATTTTTTGCACGATACTAAATGAAGTTTGCTCCAAACATAAAGCGTTTCAAATTTGTAAATCATAATACGTAATTATATTGCTTGTCTAAAAATCTCTCTGCCTAATTTAATATCAATTTTGATTTACTTAAAATTATCCTTATTTTAACTGCAGGGAGAAAGATATTAAGAAAATGATTAAAAAACAATGTAATAAAATGCAATAAAACATCCAAATTTTTATTACGAGAGGATCGTCTGTGAGACTGTCAACAAAACCTAAACAAAGTGAAATAGCTCTGGGACATGTATACGCGCTGAGAAGTTGCACAAGTTTAAACAGGAAGCTTTTAAGCTGAGGGCAGTGCACACTCATACGTTGTAGTACACGCGTGCTTCAATTTGGATGAACCTTAACTGTGTCATTTCTGTTATATGTACACATTCCCTCAACCATCCATGCACATAACTACCTGCCCTTTCGTGCTCGCCATATTTGATTCTCTTTACGTTTGACCTATTGAGCGCCTAGCAAAGCGGTATTTTCATCAGAACTCTAGCAAATAATTGTTTACGTGTCTACGTCAAATGAGATGTTCATTTCACGTGCATGCAGTAGCATTTCTGCGAAACACATTTTGTTAAAGTTAAAATCAAGCTGATTAAATGACAATAGTGTTGACAATTGTAATTCAAAGAATCGATAAAAAAACTGTGATTTAATAAGCTAATATTACGTAAAATAAAAGTTTACTTTTTTTTTGAGAAGTATTAATTTTTAACAAATAAATCTTTAATAATAAATAACTAAATGATATGGAACTAAATGTTATGAATATTATTCTTTGATCATTTAATTGAAATAATTATATCTTTGCATTTTATTAACAATTCAATTATATTTATTAATAATTCAAAAAAATCATATTAAAAATACAAAATGTCTCAAAAAATTAAATATACTAATTACATTAAGTGATTCAAATTAAAATGCGATTTGTAATTTAGGATTGCGAAAAATGTTATAAATTTGAAAAGATATTTCTATAATTAAATATATATATCATTTATACAAATGCAATTAAACATTAATACTTTTATAATTTCTGATTTGATTTTAACTAGACTTAAAAACTTCTAATTACGGTGACCAAAGAACTTGATGAAAACTGTTAAGCGGTGTGTAAATGCTGAATGCAAGGCTATGGATCAATAAAGTTTGTTAAAGTTCAGCATGAAGACCAGAGCGGATATTTTCGAAAATACGAGCATGAGTGGATTAATATCAAAGGTGGATTTGGGTTCGCGTGTTTCAAGTTTGCTGCAAATTAGAAGGTCCAAAGTCCTGATTAGTGAACGATCAGGTTACAAGGCATATCTCAGTGTGGACTTTGATAACACTGTGCACGGTACAGATACCGTGGCTCATCTCTAATCATTCCGATCTTAATGGGTCGAACGATAAGCTAATGTTCAAGGGACGCTCGATTAACAGCCAATCATGATAAAGTCACCCAATGACGTGAAGCTCCACGACTTGACATCACTCAAATATATAATGTCGTACCGTCGCGTAAATCACATATAAAATTATCGTATATAAAAATGAAAAAACCGCGATTTAATTAAGTATGTTTTAACTTTATATACATATATAAATACATGCTTTAAAATATTATAATTTATGTAAAGTTTCCAATTTTTCTGCATATAATTTTCCGCTTTTATTAGTGGAAACATGAGATGTTTCTATTCGTACATTAAAAATTGATCATTTCGAGGAATATTAAATAGAATTTTTATTTAGTTTACATGTATTATCCACGTAAAAGTCATTTTTTTCGGTGTAAAAAATTGTGAGCGTGAGTGGATCGTCGCGCTCGATATAAATTTCTTTGTTAAAGTTGTACTCGAAAGTCTGTTCATAACGCCAATAAATCAGAGTGCACGCGGGCATACTGAAAAGTTAAGCGCAATAAAAATACTTCACACGGAAAGGCACTTACGATGAGATATTTAGTCATAGCGAGTCGAGTAACGTAATGTAATACTTAGTTGCATCGTGCCGCATTGCAGTAGAAAAAAATGGGTTAGCTTCGACGTCGAACCCGGTATCTGCTACTCGAAGATAGAGTTCACCTGCGGAACTATCAATCCCACGGTATTACATCGTCCCGTCGGGAGAATGATTACACTGTCAAACGAAGTTACACGACTTAACGCCGGCATGGAAAATGTCGTTGTCGATACGATACAAGCTTCATTACGATCACCTGTTAACGAAGCGTCCTCCGTCGACGGTATCCCACAGGCATGGCTTGATCTTCTAACTCGCATTAAGGCTAGGTACAAATTTACATTAGGCTGATTGGCCCTTTGAGATCTCTAAGTGAGCTGCATGGGTAAGCTTCTAAATTCTACGTCGTATAAGGTTCTTAATTATAGATTTATGTGGCAGCCACTTGTTAAAAGCAAAGAAGGGATTGTAATTTATTTTTATGTGATCTTATCACGCCATTCGCATGGACTTCTAATACATTACTCTGATTCACTTAAAATAATTGCAAGTCTGACTACAATTATCTTCTTTCTTTTCAAATGCTTAATAAAGTAAAGTAAAGAAATGTGTGACAATCTAGAAATGAACCGCGGTATCGCGAATTAAAAAGTAATCCGAAATACGCGTACCGAATAGGCGTATGTGAATAAATATTTGTTAGCACGGGCGTGCAAATTCACGTTCGTGGAAATTGACTAAGTTTCGCGGGAAATTGCGCGGAAATTTATAGCCGCACGATTTAATAATCGGCCCTGTTGGCGACGATGTTTAAACCTCGCTACTACCTCCCCGAATTCGTGTCACAGTGCCCTTGATCGCGCGAGGCTCATTTTCTGATTTCATTTCCGCGCTTATAAATCTCACCAGTGAAACTCTCTCGCGTAGAAACTAAGTCGCGCATAATAATTATTGATTAAAAATATTAACGCTTTGCATTCTCTGATCTGGAATTTTATATGAAAATTTTATTTCGTCCAAAAAAATATTAGGCTGTCGCATGCAAATATGACTATATATGGAAAAAAAACGATTTTGCTGCAGTATCCAAATTTTAGCTAAATACTGAAAAGAATTTTGTTGGACTATAAAAATAATTATGTAGAAAACTCAAATGTGACTAGCAATGCTGCAAAATAAATTTTGACATTCTAATAACTAGTTTGAGCATCCTACATAATTATTTTGGTAATTAAGCAAATTATTTTTAGATCTGTATGTAACTAAACTTTTAGGTATTTTAGCACAACCGTTCATTTATGTAATATTTATAAGTATTAGTAAATTTATGTTTGTATTATTCGCAATAATTCTTGTCCCTGGATACTCATAAATCAGTAATACTCCTATTTAATAAGCACCACTTTCTCTTGTTAAGTATATATGTATATATACGATCAGATGAGGATTTACCTCAAGTTTCTCCCGCGGGTACATTATTCGTTATTTACTAAAAATTTCCGAAAGCTGTTACGTACGTAACAGCGTTTGCATTTTTATAACGTGGTATAATTAAATAAAGTAGAGTTAATACACTCTGTTCGCGTAACAACAAAATAAAAGATACTAGGATTCGCTTTAACGTAGAAAAACTCAAAGTTTTACCTACAAAGTTCCGGTAGCATATAATTATGCCAGCGTTGGTACCGTGGCTGAAACAGTATCGCCGAATTCCCTTCGCGAAAACGAGTCTTCCAATCTCCGTCCAGTTTAAGAAAGTTCTAGCGTAGCTCCGGGCGGACACCTCACACGATTATCCCTTTGAGCCAACTTCGACCGAAGCAGAACCATTTAATCAAGTTGACAACTTTCGTAATCACGCCCGTAATACGGTCGAGCCATGTACAGAACGAAGTTAGACGCCCCCATTGAATAAGGATACCGCGAAAAGAGCGGAAAAAAAGATTGATCGTAATTAGAATTTGTTGAGGCACTACGATAAGTTCGTCTAAAAGTTACATCGTAACTGTACGATTAAATGTTAAAGTTTCTGGCCTCTATAATTGCAAACATATTATACTTGTCAGATCAGAAATGAGAAACGTGGAACTTTTCTATCTTGTATTGCACATCCAATAAATTAGTTTATTTAGTCGCAATTTGAATTCGACAAAATAGATTTATATTGGATTCGTTTTATGTAAATAATTAATAGATAATTGCGCAATTTCAGTCAACTATTGTTAATTTTAAAATATAGTTTTAATTGGAAAATGTAGACTAAGTATAAATTAAATAATGCAATCATTTAGCAATAAGTTCTTAACTAAAAGAATCCTAGACATATTTTATTTAATCCGTGCCAACGAATACAATTTTGTTGTAATTATAATATTTATGATTCCTGAAAATTATGTTTTAAATTTTGCTATTTTTAGTATTTCACTGTAATGATAAATTTAACACATTTATAACAAACAAAGAAACTGGTTTATTTTTTACTGATGAACTTTCACATACACAATAAAAAACATTTAGTATTTATATTAAAATTAGTCCTCTCAAGTCGTTGTTAAAATTGTGTTAAATTTTGAACATATTCAAGTTATTTAACATATATTAATTTAACATAATGTAAATACTTTATTTAAATACTTTTTGTTAAATTGATATTCAACATTTCTTAGTATTAACATAAAATTTTCTATGTAGAATATACAAAAAATTAATATAATTTTTTTATGTGTAAAATCTCTAATATAAAACTGCACTAAAATGCTAAAAACTTTACAACAAATTCACATAGTAATTTCTAGTAAATAAATATAATTATTAAAAAAAAATTAAATAATATAAACATCTTTCAAATCTGTAATCTTTTGTTAAAAACATGATGATCTTTTCTACATATATCCGCAGATAATATCAACATACGTTAATTAAAATACAGCAAAAAAAATTGTGTCTTATCGTTTCTTAAATTTGTTCCACAGGCATATCGGCATCACGATCATGCGATCACGGAAATCTTTGATAGTACAGATCGAAAAATTCGCATTCGATAGAAATGCCGTGGCACGTTCGCAGCAAAATGAATATATAATGAACTCTCAGTGAAATAATGGAGCTCGTATTTGTTCGGAAACTTTCCATCGCTCTTCAGAGCAAATGTCTGGAAAGCTAATCGTATCGATTGTTCGCGGTAAATAAATCAGAAACCGTCGAAGAATATTACAGAATAGGAAGTAGAACAGAGAAAGATTCGCGATATCGAAAGATAGATATTTAGTTGTGAACAACTGACCTGAATAATGATTTTTTGTTAAATTAAATTTTTTTATCTCAAAGATTGTCCTTTCTTCAAGATAACAGAAGAATAAAAACTTTGTAATAAAACAGTATTATTAGATAATGCACCATTGCGCAACTACATCGCGATAAATTGAGTATTTCTTCTCGAAGCTATGATGCATTTCGAAAAACGAATTCATAAAAACAAATGATATTATATATATATATATATAGGTATATATACGTTTTCAAATCTGCAATTAAATTTCAATATCTCGTTTCTTTCTCAATCAGGGCTAGAAAATGGGCGTAACGGCTGGGAATATTCATCAGGTACGGAGAAAATGGCGAATGTACGCCTCTTTCGTACGTACGCAAAAGTCTGTAATGGGCCGCAGTAACGTATTTAGTTTCCGGCCTCCTCCAGTTATTTTCCGGTTGGGGGTTAAAGTACTTTGCAGACGGAGATGGTTGTTATACACCGCAATCTCTGCAACTCGTTAAAACAATTTTCACATGCTACTAGGGCCTCCATAATTACACGCGGATAATGACGAAAAAATGGGAGATATGGTAATGAGCAGGTCGAATGGTCCTGGTTCCCGATTTCGTTCAACATACAGCGAATTCTTGCATCTTTTTTTCCGCGTCGCACTTAAAGTCAATTAATAATAATGAATCCCCAGGCTATTAAACACCCACTTTACTTAACTAATGCACTTAATTACATTTCGATCCAACTCACATAATAATACAGAATGAAAAATAATAAGGTCATAAACGCGTTTCATATATCTTTAAAAATTTCTATAGTTTATTAATTTTTATCCGCATAATTATATAAAAAATTAACAGAATAATAAACATTATTCATTTGTGTGGAACAAAATACAAAAGAGATAAAGATATTTTATGAGATTCTGTATTATAGTTAACCATCATTATGCTGACGAATATACGTAAAGCTTTAAAAAAAATTCAGATAACATTTTCATTTATAAAACAAATATTTAAGAATTAATTAAATTGAAATTTTTTTCAATTAAAGATTTTAATTCTTTCACTCACTGATGATATATTTCTCTTGAAAAAATTTGATATTACGTGAACGAAACAAGTGTTATGTTTTTATTCTTCGTATCAAACGTTATTTTTCCTCAGAAAAATATATAAAATTAGATTACTTTAAATATGAAGCGCCACTACGGTCTGAATGTTAAGATGTTGAACTATTATACATATATAAATGAATTAATTTCAGATATGATAATTGCGTGCCGATATGGTTGTCGGATTTTCAACGCAATTAATCTGAAATATTAATAATTCCCCCAAATTTCCCAAATTAATCCTAAAAAACTGTAATAAATTTATTGCGAAAAATTATAAAATTAGAATTAATGACCAAATATCTCATACAAATTTTTAACTTAATTTTTAATATATTCACTATTAACTGAAACTGTTAAAACTGAGGCTGACTAAAACTAAAAATATACAATGATTAGAATGTCTTCGATTCAATTCCAACCCTTTCCAGAGTCCTGACTAGCCGGTAAATTTCGTTGCGCCATCGGCAACATCTCGAGGAAACGAGGTGCCGGTGGTGCACAGGAATTGGATGGAAACTACGGGGGCAAGAGGTGGATATATATCGTAAACTCCGTGACAAGTCTCGGAATCGGTTTGCAAACTTTCGCCATATCCCGTGTGTGTGAAGGATCGCGGGCCCAAAGATTTACCACGTATTCCTTAATGGAAGCCGACGACAAGGCTGCCTAGAAACAAATCCGCGAATTCGGGCGGCTAGACTGCGGTATCGAAGCATGGCGAAACTCGAAACACCGCGACATCGCGTTCAACTGTTATACCGCCGAGAACTCCGCGGAACACTCGCCTAACATCTCGAGCGATGTTACAGCGGTGAATGTGCGTATATTTCGTGCCTCTTTGAGCACAATTTACTATTAAATTTCAAATGCACAATGTGGTTGAAGCTTAAATATTCTTTGCTCTTACAATTAGTAACACAGATTGTGTATATGCATTCATGTACACACATTAGTTGTTTGATGTAAAAAAGTTTTCAAATGCCATTTGAAAACAACAATTTTGTTGAAGTATCCCAAAATTTAGCAATGAACAATGCTGCAAAAAGTTTTAGCAACCAGCTTGAGCGTCCTACATAATTATTTTGATGGTTGAATAACATTTTCAGGTTTTTTATCTAGCTAAATTTTTAGATAACGCTTCAACAAAACTTTTTTGTGTGGCATGTGTTTTTAGAAATTATAAGCTTATGAAAATATTTCCAATTTTATCATATATTTATTTTATAGCTTTTTACAAAATCATATATATGACTTTATAAAAAGTATATGTATGACTTTATACTCATATGAGTGTTGCAAAATCTTTTAAAATGAAATGAAAACATAATGCTGCTCATATTTAAAAAAATAAAGATAGACTTTGTATTTTTTAAAAATTTCCCGTATTCTTATAATATAGAATAAATAAAAATGTATTGTTTGAATTCATTATTCTCAAACTATAATAATTTTTCAGGTAATATTCCAGTACTTATGCTGTCCACACATTGTTATATTGTGATTTGATTACAGTATCCATTATACTAATTAAAACCATGTGTTAACAAGGCAAAGATTTGTCTTTTAATGTAATACGCTACGATTTCTTGCTATGATTAAAGTGTTTTACTGAATAACATCATGTGCAAGATTTTTAGATTAGATTAACATTAATGTTTTCGAACATTTCAAATAGTCGCAACCACTGCATATAGTACGCATGCAGAACTTTAATATGAATTTTTATTAGATTCAAGAAATCGGTCGAGTTTAATAGAAAGATTTAAAGTTTAAGTGGAATAAAGTTGCAGACTTTTCCGATTTTAGTCAAAGTCAACGTCGAACTTTGTTATAAACCTTTATATATTTATTTAACCAAATATAAAACCGCAAATTTTTTATGTTCACGTTTTTCTCAAAGTTATATCATTAGGATATCTGTGTATCTTCTATTTTTACAAATATATGTATATTTTTACATATTCGTATTAAGTAATTAATAGCATTTAATTTTATATTTCATGTATAATAATGTATAGTAATTAGCAAAAATCGTGATAACAAATTAATAAACATGCTAATATTTTTGTCGTAATATACATAATCAGCTAATAATAAAGCTATTTCCATTTTAATTAGAATATTAATTTTCTGAAGCATTTTTTTCGTTTTAATTTAAAATTAATTATAATGATAATATTTTTATTTCTGTTGTGCGCGCGCGCCAAATGAACTTTTTGCGGAAATCAAGGGGAGAGTTGATTTTGCAGATGTACTTGCTCACAGAGCGACAGTAATCAATGAAGTAACGAATAAATTATGCAATCGGCAAGTTGATACTATCGCGCTGCATTGATTCTAACGCGGTTAGCCATCGCGGTTGTTAATTCGGTAAACTGCACCGCGCAACCCGCCCCAAACTTTAGCGAACGAGCGAGTTCCCTTTGATGCAACTTATTCTGTATCTCTGCTGGTTTATGCCCGGAGGTTGTCCGGGGTTCCCGTGTTCGCGGTCAAAACCAAATAGCGCAGTTTTGGCACGGCGCAGTTTCGTATACTGCACCGGCACGCAGAGATGCAGTTGCTCCCACAGTTGCGCAGTGGGTGCCTTATTTATTGCCCGAGTTTCTGTCGACAATCTGACAGGTCGGGGTACAAGACCCCTTCTTCCGACTTTATCAGAGTTGCCGCGGCCCCGAGTTCCCAGGCGTATTTCGCGGTACGCTCTGCGGTCGGAAGAATGCACATTGCACCTGGGATGTGCATCCTCGGAGACAGGATGACTCGTGTCGCACGAAAATTGTATCGTTTCTAGCGACGCATACGTAATCGCTCAGATTCGCTCTGCATCTTATGTTATACGTGTTTCATGATAGTCACGTCTGAACGCTTTATAGAATCGCACATGCTACGCAGAGAATTTACCGGTTACGCGTATAATGTGCAATAACGTTTCTAAGAACGATCGATTTTTCAATTCATAATCGAAGAATAACGATTCAGTTTGAAGAAGATCCAAATTTACGGTCAGCTACTCTACAGATATAGGTAGATTACCGTTACATGCCGGAATGGAAAACTTACCGACGTGAGGATGGGCCGATTGAGCCGTGTAATCCCGTTGAAATTAAATCGCTTGATTTATTCGAGTATTTTCTCTTGCATTGTGGTTCGTATAACGGTAGACATACTTTACACAACTATGCTGGGCATAGTTCATAAACATCATGCAGCTTTTGTCTTTACCGAATTCCGTCGTACACGTTGGATTAATTGCAGTTAATTAATTTTGTTCCGTAAATTGCTCAAGTTGATTTATGTAAACTGATGTCGAAAAGAAAAGTAACTGTAATCATGCGGAAGGTTAATTTGTAATTGGTAAAATTTAGAAACGGTAGAATTTAGAAAATCGTATGTTATTCAATAATCAAATTCTTTCCGAAGTATTATAATAGACATTTTAAAGATTTTTTTTTTTGCGCTAAACATATAATGCCGATGGTATAGGAATTTGCGTAGCAAAATGTGTTCAGCGTGAAAAAATTCTTTGAGAAAAAAATCCGCTTCGAAGAGAAAAAAGTAACTTTTATCGAACAGTGTTATCATCTGAAGATCTAAACTTTTAATTATATATTTTTTTAATTTTTTGAATATGTAGAAAGAAGTTTGTACAAAACTTTTATTCTGTTCCGAATACCTACATTTATTCAAATCTGCTTTGAAAATAAAATTACTTGTGTGTGTTTCTCTCTAATCACAAAATCATATAATTTATCATTTGTTATCTTTACAAGCTAAAACACTAATTTTGATAATACTTAATCTTATTAGCTAACAATGCTTAATTGCAACAGCAAAAATTAAAATAAGTACATTTAATTAATTAAAACAAACGATCAATTAATATTATATAGTTAATGTATCCGGTCAGTTTTCGGAGTCCCGAAATAATAAACCGTGTTATTTTAATATGGAAAGAGGCCTGGAACGGCTAAGCCGGGGTCATATCGAAAATGCAATTTGCCGCGACTAGACGTCAATTAGCTTTTCTCGCAGGAAATCTCGTTAACAATCCTCTGCGCCGCATGGCTCAATATGATTAATGCGGTCGACTCGTTAAGCAGGCTTGGTTAGTTGGCCATATACTCGTACAGTCTATACTCGTTAGTCTCAGTCTTTTTACCCTTTCTGTATCTTAGCCTAGAAACAAATATGTATTAGACTAATTTCACAATGCTCGACTTTATCTACAATAACTCAATTCAATTCGCAGTACTTGAAAGAAAATATTAAAAAGAAGTATCACTAATTAATTTTCATTAAATATTCTATTTTCTTAACGTTGTATCTACTACTACTTATAATTAAATTTGAAATTAAATTTCTATTAAAAGCGGACGTGCTCAGTATCACAAACGCTAGCAAAGAAAACCAACTTAAAAAACTAACTCAGATGGAATTGTTTTATATAAAACTGCACTAACCATATTCTATTTTTCTATTCACCATCTGCTCGAAAAAAACGAGAAAGAATTTAGAGCTAATACATATTCTTCGATAATAATGTTTGAATAAGAAAAAAGTTCAATCCCTTTATACATTATGCTGCCATTTGACATATTTAATGCATAACGGAGTTAACCCATATCGTCTCCTTTCGCGTCATCGCTAAGATTACTATTCTGTGATGGCCACTTGCCAATTCTCAAATCCAACCTGGTCGCAATAATAGAGCATAGCGGCGCGATTGACCTCGTGACCTGACACGTGCATCCGCATCGCTCCAGCGACTAAATTCTTTACGATCAAGCATAAAAAAATGTCGAAGAAAACGTTCCGAGAGCGAACGACATTAATAACTCATTAATAACTAAAGAGAAAGCCTGCTATTAATTGGACTAATTATAGACCGACGTTTTTCGAAGAAGTAAGTAATAATACAGCAAACTTGCACTTACGTTGGCTGTTAGTTTAGCCTCAAACGCGCGAGTGATTTTCTGGATAGAAATTACGGTATATTCTTGAGAAATTGGAAGTTTAAATATTTATATCCGCCAGCCAAACAGGTACGTACCGCGAACTTTACCGATAGAAGTTAGAATCGTGCGCAAAAGATGAGAATCATAATTTCCGTAGTTGTCTTATCGGCCGGATTTGCGGGCGCTCGATTGCACAAAGATAATTCATTCAACGCAAGTTCAACGCTGTTTTCGCGAAAATTAAGGTTTTATTTGATTCTTAATCCTCCAACGGAAGTATTCAACGAATTTTTCGCAAAAAACAGTTGCGGATATTTTATCAATCACCGCATGATCATTTTTTTCCATGAAATGTATGTAAGAGATAGTATTAAATTTTTAACAATCAAAAAAAATTTTAAGTTATAAGGATATGTGTGTGTGTGTGTGTGTGTGTGTGTGTGTGTGTGTGTGTGTGTGTATCAGGTGTATAGTCTTTGCAAAAAATAATTAGAATTAAAAATTTATATTTTCCGCATTAAAAAAATGAATATTATATATTACATATTCATTATATACGGATATTATATAATAATATAGTATAAAAGTTCGATAAGATCAATATGCAGCAATTTTATAATTTGAATAAAAATTTTCTCATTTTATCTTTATTTTTTATAAACATATATTATAGAAACAATTTTTGATCCTGGTTATGGTTAGTGGCAGGTTATAAATTGTCAAACTTGTATTACTTTTAAATGCAATATAGAAATATCTATAATTTTTTCATAAATTTTCATTTTATTAAAAAATACGTGTAATACTTCGTTAATAAAAAAAAAATCTATACAATACATTAGGTACAAGATTCGTCCCGATCGAGTATGGCCCTCTTCACTCATTTGTGTTGAATATCAGTTCATTTTCACTCATTAATATTTAAAAATTAATTATAAAAATTATATTATCTAATTAATAATACATATGTAGGTATAACTCTTGGATGGTCCATTTTTAGAATTAATCTACATTAAAGCAAAATGATCCGCGACGAATTCCTTCCATCTAATTTTGCAGACTCAAATCGAGTTGGGACCAACGTTAAAGAACTTCAAGAATAAGATCAACGTCCTGCTTATTCTCAGTGCAAAGAGCATCCATAAAAGTCGGTTGCGGCCGGCTCCTGGGAGTGAAAAAAATCTCGTTTGCGCGACTTAAAACGCGACGGTGCACGGTGCAAAGTGAGTTGCAGTGCTGAAAGTGCACTGTCAAGATAAATGAATCGTAAAAAAAGATGTTTACCGCGACGGCGCGTACCGCGTTCGTTTATTATTCGTTGCTCCCGAAGAGCCGCGTATAAGGTCGCGAAATAAAGATAAATGTAAATTGAAAAAATGCCGAGCTCTTCTTCAAACTAAAGTAGGTTATTTTTCTACTTTCTCTTTAATTTTCGTCGCTGCGTAATATCACACTGAATATTACAAGCGATATTGCACAAGCAAACATATCAAATGTACCATCTATTATTTATTTCAGAGACGGAAAGAGATTTTTTCAACATTGCTGCTTAAATAAAAATTTTATGTAATGTCATGAAAGCAAAATTTAAATATACTTAAATGTATTTATCGTACTTTATATGAATAGTAAAAAAGATGCATCATTAGTAGTTAAATATCAAATGCCATAAAAACGAAATATACTTGTACTTTAATAAATTAAATATTTAAATAGCTGCATCAGCCTAATGTTGAAATATCGCAGATAGTACCGCGTGAAGTAAAAAAATAAGTAAATATTACTCTCCCACTTGCACATTGAATCTTTCTTGAATTCATGTTAAGAAGTTATATTTCTACAGCTAATATATCCATGTCAGAAAATCTGTTTGCTGCATAATATGTTGGCACGCAATAATAGGAATAATTTGAGAATATTTGCATTTATAAGACGCCTTTAATAAAGGAATATTTATAGTTTGACTATTATGCAGGTTCCTGTAATGTATGATGTAACGTTTTTTAATTAGATAATGCACAGTAACACTACTTGTTTCTATTTCTTCTTTTTCATATATATTTGCGTTAATTTAATAATTATTAATTTGATAATCTGTATAATCATAAATCCTCAAAAAACCTTTTTTTACAATAAATTTTTTTAATCATGCATAGAAAATATAACTGAAATGGAAATATAATTAAAATGGAATATTTTTCTATTCAATGCTAAATGTAAACATTTTTTACTTATACTATACAGTTGCCAATTTAAAGTTATAATTTTATTATTCATGATCCCATTAAGAATCTCATTATAAAAAAGATTTCCATATTATTATTTGAATGTTTTTATTAATATCTTTTGATATCTAAGTATTAAATGATATCATTTGTTATAACTTTATGATCTAATATCTGTTACAGAGTTTACGCAATATGGCGAATACGACAGATGCCTGTGAAACTCGCGATCCGTGTCAGCACGGTGGCATTTGCATTTCTACAGACAGTGGACCGATCTGTGAGTGTCGCACCGGCGATTATGAAGGCGCATATTGCGAGAAAGGTTAGTAAATCTAAACTTTTAATAGTCTGAATTTTTAAATTAATTAAAAAAAAACAGTTATGTATTACCAATTATATTTTGTTAAATATTATCTTTATATTTATATTATATTTTGCTGAAAGGACTTTGATATTATGTTTGAACTTTTTCAATTTTTTAAAATCAAATCGATATCAATATACAGAGTAACAAAAAAGTTTGTGTGACAAAATTTTGTATGTTTGTCAAATTACACAGCTGATTATTTGTCATCGTTTTGATGTCAAAACACTATAATAACGTATATTCAAAAACAAATTCTGAAGTGTTAATATTACTTACTGTATCATATTATTAAATACCAAAAAATTTTCATCTCTTGATGAACTCAAGATCTTTATTTAGCTGGGAGACTTTATAATGGCTTTTATTATATTTTTCGTATTTAATAATATATTCCTAACAGAGAATTCAAAGTTTGTTCTTTTGAATGAAATATACATTAATGATCCGATAAACACAAAACTTTGTGGCCAAACTTCTTTATCATCCTGTAAATTGCCATGTTTATATATTTATCGTTAACTTACATTTAAAAATAATTACTTTAAAAATACCATGACACTAAGTAAATATGGATTAAATTACTATCTTTTCTTACTTATTTGCGAGTCAAAGTCTTTTTATGATTAAAGGAGCATAAACTACTCAAAAATGTTTAAACAAGGAAAAAAGAAATTAATTTTTTCTATGCCATTCTAAGGATAATGAGAATAAAGCAAAATCGCTGATAAAGATATGAAGCAGAAACAAGAACATTTTCATTGTTTGTGTACATATAATTTAACTGAGTAGAGATATACAGAACGCGAGTGTGATGTAGCAGATAGCGCACTGTCTGATATACTATTAGAGATCCCGGGCAGAACCAAAAAATTTTCATACACTCGTAACTCCTCTCGGAAGGCAATGGCAAACTAACTAGTATACTTGCCTAGGAAACTTCCCTACCAAAAATTGTCGTTTGAAACGGCGTTTAAACTGTAGGTCCCCATTGTATACATTGTGTACGATCAGTGTACGCGCAAAGATATACGAGAGGGCTGAGGGAGGCACTTACACGCTGAGATAGCGTATGGCACTTGAAGAAGAAGAAGAAGAGATATACAATAGCATTCGTTACCAAGCTACTTAATACGAGTATACAGTTTTAATCAAAAACATACACAGAACTTAATAAATAAATCGTGATGAATCGAACAAGCTACTATTTACAGATTAAAAAGATTTAGAATATTATTCAAGACGCTTTATTAATAAAATAAACTTAAAACGTCTTCGTAATTATAATTTATAAATGATGAGAGTTTAATTATTTCTATAACAATTTTAAATTGTCGGAATGCACTACAATTTATTAAAGATGTTTCACATTTTTCGTCAAGACTGCAATTTTATTTTACCTTTGATATTTATCCATACAAATTGATTTTGTGTGATTTTGATATTACTTTCAAGCAATCTGCGTTTCACTTATTTATAATCTATCCGTAACACTTTTTCACAACTTTTGTGTCCTTCGATTTTTTTTTTGTGACCGATAATTTATTAATAGATCGCATTCAATTAAATATCAATCGCTCACTCAAAGTTCGGTAAAAATGGAAGATATTTTCTTCAAATATTCATCATTTCTCTACATTTTACATTCTGTCACGTAGCAAACGTATTACGCGGTGTGCTTTGGGTGTTGCCGTTTTTATCCTCTTTCTCATATTCCGCTCGATCGATCGTTACCTTTAATGATAAAACGCTTGGACGCAACTATACGTTGGGTGTGCATTTCTCGTTAACTCCTACGCGTATATTCGCGAAAACGCGCGTCGTCTAATGAGGCGTAATTGTCGACAGCTGCAGAAGTGAGATGATGTTCCAGAATGATTTTTCCTTCTCGTAAGCCATTGGCAATTAGAGAAACCGAGCAAAGTCGGGGTCGTTCCAAGACGTTTCACCGATAATTACAATCAGACTTCTTCCCCGTTAATGAGGTGCGCGCACAAGGAGGTCGTTATAGCGGAAGGGATTTGAATCGCGAATGTGAAAGGCGAAATAGATATGCAAAAATTTATTTTGCATTTGTTCTTGTCATTTGATGGCTAAAAGAAAACTCAATCGTTGTAAAAGAAGATTATAAAATCAATATTTATTTATGGAAGCGTCCGCGTTGTAGAAACGTATTGAAATTCGGATTGAAATTTGAATCGAGAGGATTCATTTCGGAATGGATTCTCATAATATTTTTACAATAAATTATAATTCTGTGTTTTATATTACAGCAAATATTAATTTCAATCAGTTATAAATATTACAACTGACTTCTCAAACTCTTCTACGCTTTCTAATATCATCAAACATTATTTACAATAAAAAGAGAAATGTATTATTGTAATTTATAAAATGTGTCCTTTTTCTTCTTACAAAATTTAGAAAGCTGCACATTCGACAGATTTAATAGCGAAAAGCAAGATTATATTTCCCGTAGATAAGCAACATACCGGATCTACTTTAATTGCGATTTACTTTCTGCGATAAAATTTTGTATTTTCTCGAGTTTTCATGTGGTTCACAAAACGTTATTTCCAACTATACATTAGTGGTAATTTTACTACTAGCAGATTTTCCATTACTGCGCGTGACAGATGTAGGGTATGATATACGGTTTTAAGATATGTATATTTATGATGTAAGTTACTGTAAATCGTGTTAGCGGTAAATTCATGTGGTCTCGCATAACAAATAAATATGCAAATTATCGTTCAGTTTAAAAAACTTAATTAATTATATATTCTAACTTTATTATGTATTATTATGTATTATTATTCTTTCTAACAATAAAAGAAAGTATAAAAGTACATTATATAAAACTGTTTTTAAATAATATTCAAATTATACTTGATTTCTTCCTTTCATTACTCTTGATGCAATAAGTAAACGTACTAAATAAAAATTAGTTATGCAGTTCACAATATTGAATTGAAAGTTTACTATAGAAAAAGAACCTCTCTTCATACCGCGAATAAACAATCTTCCTTTATCGAAAATTTCAGCGTGGAATGTTTATTCAAAGCTTTATTTCACTGATAATTGCGAATCTTTGCGAACTCACGGCCGAGTCTTTTGTCGCTACTGAGACATCGTCCAGAAGAACGCGAAACTTCAAAGACGATTCTTCGTAAAGGAACCAGGACAATTTCATTTTAATTCCTCTCTTAACAGCTTTTTGCAGGCGCGATTGTCCTTGTCGTGTCTGACAGGCACAGTCGTTATACGCGATATAATGTAATTTCCAGCCTTAATGACCATGTTGAAACGAATAGAGGAAAAAGGAAGAAGGAAATGGGAGGAGGGAAAGCAGAAAGGGATGAGTGTTACAGACGCGCAAGATAAAATAGCGAAGCTAGAAATGAGGGTTGAAACACAAAGAAAAAGGAAGTTCAGAATTTATTAGGGTAAAAATAATCAGTCTACCGGGATTTCTTAACAAATATTGAAGAAAATTGAATACTACTACTGCTGACAGAAAGGCTAAGAAAAAGGAAGGAATATGTATATACATAAGAAAGAAGAAGAAAAGAGATTCGACGGCTGATATACTGCATTGCATTGCACAACAAGCCTATACTTAATATTGCTTAAAGTAAGTCGTAATACTGAATAGTATTTGAAATGACTTTGTTTCAATTTTCCGTAAAAAATAAAAAAATAAAAAATAAAAAATCGAGAGACTAAATGTTGAGTGAATATACGAGTAAAACAAAGTACGATAAACCACTCGTTTCACATTATCTATTTCAAACAGGATAATCAAGAGTTTATTTTCGCGGCGAATCGTTATCTGGACAAAGTGATTCAACTTTAACGGCATTTCGCACGGAGAAACTTCGTTGTTTAACACTCGATATTCGCGCAGCGTGGAGCTGCCGCTAGGAAAGCAATTTTATAACAATTGCAATCGCGTGAAAGTTTTTTCAGCATTTAAATTACCGAGCGGCGCTCCATTGGTTTCTTTCCCTTTTTTTATAAAAAATACATAAGGATCTTTTCACGAACGATTGACGCATGGTTCAGTTCTTTACTTTCGTTCTTTCTTTCTTTCTGTTCTCACATAGAGACATGGAGCACGATGCTGCCCACGGCGGGTGCTGACGATTACTGGGCTTGGGATTACAGTGAGTCTCGCTAATTACAAAACCAAAGTATCCACAATAACGTGATGCAGTGGTGGTAGAGATATGAGTACGAGTAATCAGTAGATGGTAGCTCTAGTTAAAATGTTTCCATATATAGATATCCCCTTGGATATAATCGAATAGATTCTTTATCAATGCGAAATTGAATGCAATGACTTAAGTAGCATAACACACAACTTGCAGATCAAAACTAATCGATAATATCAATAATAATATTATTAACGATTTTAAATATTTAATTATATGTTTTTATTATGTATAAATATATTCGAAATACGAATGAATTGTTTAATAAGTTAACAAGTTAAATAACCTTTATATTATTATGGCAACAACCATTTAGTTATTATTTATCCACCGATATTTAGAATTATTTAGGTGCGTATTTTATTGCTCTTTGTTTGTACAGAAATCCGTTTAAGTGAAATTATAGTTCTCCTATGTAGTTTCCTATTGTGCATTACAGAAACAGAAGATCTTTTAATATATTAAGTAAGATTTCTGTAATGAATGTAATCGTTAAATTTCACACTCTATCTGTTATCTCACTCTTTCTAATTTACATATTATTACGATTTTATACTTCAAAATAAATTAGAAAATTTCTAATTCAATAAAAAAATAACATTAATATTTAATAAATTATTTGCAGCTAGATGACAATGATAAAAATGTTAATTTCAAGCGGGTTCATAATTAAAACAAAATTTGGACAAATATTTGCCATCTATGTCCAAAATACAATATAATACCATCAAATATCATAGTTGACGATACCATTAGTAATTAATAATGTGAGATCCAAAACAATTAATGAACCTTTAGCAATTAATATTACTACCAGCATGAATTTTCAATGTTCTTTACACACATCTTCATGAATTTTAATATTATGATTATAAATATCCCGCTATTATGTTGTTAATATACTATTATGTTGTTAATATACTATTTCGGAAAATTAATTTTAATATTATACATTAAAAATTTTTCTTTTGTTATTTAAATATTTTAATATACTTGACATGTAATTGATTAACTTTAATATAATTTATATAAAAATCCCTTTTGTTCTGCAATAAAATTTTAATTTGAATCTCATATTATTTTATTTTGAATCAAGTGATATTTGATATATGTATAAAAAATTATTTAAAAATGGATAAGCTATGGAAAATCAGCATAAAATTGGCATATTTTAATAATAAATGCTTCATAATTAACGCCCTTCATAATTCCTAATTGAATAAATTAATTGAAATATGTAAGATAACTATAAAATATTCTGTACTTTTAGAGAGGATATATATTTAAGATGTATATATAAAGATCTTCTTTGAATATTTCTTTTTTATTATCTAATATTTTATCCAATACTTAAATCTGGAAAAAGAAAACCAAATGCAGATCTCAAATTCTGTCTTAACAGATATTTTGAATAGGAATAGAAGAGAAAGAAATAAAGAATCATAATTAAAAATTAAATTAAATTAAAATTACAATACTTTCTGATATATATACAAAAAATAATAATTTATATATTTATTTGATATAAATACACAAAAAGATTCATAAATATCTTTTGATTTTCGTCATTGATCAGATATGAATAGCATACGAATTAAAAATACATAAATAGAACTTTTATTTTTAAGAAATATCAATATATTTTGTCATGATTTTAATTTATTTATTTTTCTTATTCTTCTATTTGTCTAAGTAATAATTTATTAATCCAAATCAATAAATAAATAATAAATTCAAAACTTTAATTAATTATTTCTGACGAGTAACCTGATTAAATTGATCAAAAGATATATCGATAATAATAAGCTTCACAAGAGTCAAACGTGTGCATTCTTGCATGCACAATAGATTGATAGTTGTATAATATTAATGCTAATCTGCCCTAGCCCATCCATTGTGACAATAGATCTATGTTATAACTATATAATATATATAATATATATAATATATATAATATATATTCTTTCTTTTATGCCGTTTAATTTATAATATTAATAATTACAATACTTTTTTAAACGTAATAATATAACATATTATGTATAATATAAGATACATAATATGTTATATTATTACGTTTAAAAAAGTATTGTAGAAAAAGTATTATACATATTATGTATAATAAAATATTAAATATATCTAACACAGATTTTTACATAGATCCACTCTGTCTCAATTTAAGATAAAAAAGTTTAAAAACTCACTCAGATCTGATATGCAACAGCGGAGTTGTTGAAACGTTGACCTGTAAATTATAAACACATTCAGATTATAATAATAGCATTCCAAAAATTAAAATTAAACATTACTGACGCTTAGAATTCTTATTTTTTAAATAGATATTTAATATCATAAGTAGATACTTGATAATTAACTTTTATTAAAAAATGTATTTTCTTAGGACATAAAAAAATGTGTATAAATATGTTTTTTAAATTATCAAAAAGAACTTTTAATACTACAAGTAGATACTTAATGGTTCTATAACTTTCCTTGAAAAATTATGCATCTTTTCCTTGGAATATATATATAAAATTTCTATAAATATTTGATCAACTATTTTCCTTAATTTGTTTCAAAACAGCTGTTACACACTCTCTAAATTCTTTGAAATTGAGATCTCACTTTAAAGAGTGAAAATTGAGCTTCTTGAAAAAGTGATTCGATTTTCAATCTTTAAGAGTCAGATTTCACTCTTCAGACTCAGAGTGACATTTTCATTCTAAAAGTTTTAGAGATCAATCACACGAAGTACCATGAAGAAAATGAGTCAGTAATCATCGCAAAAACGAATTATCAATTTTACAGATAATATTGTAATAAATAAACAAATAAATATTACTTACTACAGGGTTGCTCCGCCGTCGCCAGATGCCCCCCAGGCCTCCTCCTCCTCTCAGATTTCCTCGTCGCATTAAGTACGTCGCACTCGCGAAAACACAGTTAATTACTAAAAAGTTACAATTTATGGTTAATTACTTAATTATTTCACGCGCGATAATTATAGAACGTGATCGTGTGACACTTTAAGTTTTCTATAGCTGGTATACACTTTTGAAACTTGTGAAATAGATATGTTTAATATTTAACGAAAACGAGAAAAAAAGTTCTGATCTAATCTAGTGCAGGAATAAAAAAACATCTCTTGTGACATTAACGTTAATCGCGCACGAAACACACTTAATACACAAAACACACATAAAAAACATGTCGTTTTTTCTTATTAAAAGCTACAACTTCATCGATTACCGCGTCCGGCATTGTTCCTCATCGCGCGGCAAGGTTTCTGCGTTTCGTGTGCAAAACTGCAGGAGCCAAAACTTGTGGCGTTTCCCGCCCGCGCCCGCGCCCGCGCCCGCGCCCGCGTCCCGAATGATTACAAAATGGCCGATCCATCGCGTCGTCAATTTCAGACGCTCCGGCGACACTGCGTTTCCTTCCCACATCCAGCGAGAAATGATTTATCAAATTGATATCGAGTCGACGAATCATTACGACGTAATATCAACGAATTCGCCATCAATTAACGTTGATTCGACGTTCAATTGACGATCATTTGTCGGATAATTGTCCCGTTCCTTCCGAATTATTTTATGGACGCAGCATGCATGCTGTTGCGCTTTAGCGTCGAGATTATCGCATCGAGAATAATATGTAGATACGAGTAAATGCTAGTCAAAATGCTATAGGGGCAAATATCCGTGGAGTGCAACTGAAAGGTGATTATCGAATCGATCGGCCGACGAATTGCAGTTGGACAAATCTCATCGAATACCGCCACGATACATCGTCCCGGTATATTAATGCCGTATTTATGCCGCTCAGTTAACAAATATTGAAATGTCGGGACTAATTCCGACAAATTACTCACCAATTAAACAAGTTACGACGCCCCGCTCGACTCGATCCGCTCCGTGTCCGCGACGCTGCGTAAATGATCGAGAAAGTACGAATCTTGCTGACTTTACTGGCAACGTCGTATATACTACGCGTAACCAATCAGAGGCGTCACGCGTTTTCCGTTACGCGGAACTCAATTTTCACGAGCATTTCGACTCATTTTTCACTTTCCATTTCGACTGCGTTTGAAAACTTTTTATCCGAGTGTCCATTGCCGGCATTCACAATTATGGGTCTTCTATTATACAATAAGCCATTAGTAAGTCATAAATTAGAAGTCAGAAAATTGACGATTGTGATTGGTCAGTTTTTAGCTTTTGATTTCTGATTTATGACTAATGGTTTATTATAAAAAGCTCATAAGACTTCAAATTCAAGGCTTCCTTAAGTTTATCTTTAGATGCTCTGTAGTCGATAAAATTAATAATTCGTAGAATTATATATATATCTAAAGATCAATTTAAATAAATCTTAAATGTAAATCCTGACTATGAAACGGGCACTGATCATTCTACCTTTATTAAATATAAAACATGGTAAAATGATACTCGGGTGAAGTTTTCAAAAGCAGCCTGATGAAACGAATCTACACAAGTGACATTTTATCCTTAGATTTGTTCGCGTTGTTCGAAATTCTTCAAAATTTTTGTACTTAAAACGAAATAAATATACTATGTGTATATCTTTCTATTTTATTTTCGGTACGATAAGTAATTAATTCGGCCACAAAGAACAGACCAATGATGCACGCGCGATATACTTTGAACACATAAATCCCGCTAAAGTATGCGCTATTAAACAACCGACGTATTATGGCTTTCCGTTACTTAAGCCCCTCGATTCGAGCAAATCGCGCATTAATCCGTGCTCGCGGTTCGAAAGTATCGGAGGCGAATTACGCTTATCGACGGGAAGCTCGGGGGGGAAACTTAAACATAGGCATCGAGGAGAAACAATATCGAACGAAACAACTCTCGTTTCCGAGCACTTCTCGGTTTCTCTAAGACGAATAAATGCGTGTGAAATATCTGCTTGAACGAATAGCCGGCGCGAGCTTTAAGTACGAAGGTCGTTGAATCCGTCCGAACGCTTGGAACGCTTGTAGTGACTGCGACGGAATGATTGTAAGTCTGGTAAGTCGCAAGGACATTCGAGGAATGTGAAACGGTTACACGGTATTGTTTATGCTGCGCGAATAACAAGGCCGCCGGTGACGTAAACAAATGACGCGTCGCGCGATGGGCCAACCGATTCCCCCACCACTTCCTAAGCGCCGCGCAGTAGAAATAGAGTAATTGAGAGTACAATTAGTTTCCTATCAAATATATCACGTACGCCGAACAATATGTTCTCTCGAGTTGTGTGTCGATGAACGGATTATCTCGCATAGTGCCTTGTGAATTTTAAATCATTATCAAAAGCAGTATAAGAGTATAAAGCCGGTATTTGTATGTAATCCGTTATCTTATTGTAAAATTGTCTTGATAAATAAATTGGAAATAGATATCGATGACAATAAATCCAATTGAATAAGAAATATTTTATTTTTTGTATGAAGCACATCGTAGTACTTAAATATTTCTATGAAATTTATATACATATTTGATTCTGCTGTGTGTCGAAATCTTTTTTTTTGCAATAAATTATTTACAGATTTAAGATATTTATTAATATCAGATTATTAATTATATTTTTATTAATTAATATTCTTATAAAAATGCTTATTAGTATACAAAATTATTAATCAAATATAAGTAAATCACAAGGGTTACGAGCCAAAAGGGTTTATATTTGATTTATTTCAATTGAACCATTTCCATTAATCTATATCAAAATTATTCAATTGCTTGTGTAATTTATGACTGTGTTTTATATTATCTTAAGATTGTATTTAAGACAGTTTAGCCTTAAATGTGGACTTAAATGTGGAAACTGACTATAGGCCTTGTTATTTTCAACAGAATTGCTTCTTGCAATTTGATTTTTTGTTTTTTTCTTCAATGTAGAAAAAAAAAAGAAAAAATAGTATTAAGTAAAAATCACTCATTTGTGTTGAAAAAAAGGAAAAATAAATCATGCTAGAAATTCAGCTGAAAATAACGGATCTTATGAATATCGGCTTAAAACTTGAGCAACCGACTAATCATAGCTTAAAGTTTTAAATTATATTCTTACATTTTCGATAATATTCTCGATTGCAATTATAGTGAATTCGCGTATTAAATTTGGTTTTCCTGCTCGTTTTTGTGTTCTCTAATTCAATTATTGTTACTTCAATCAATATGTATACATTTCTGTATGTAGCCGTTTTGTCTATACATTCATAGTTTATCCAATCTCTTATTACATTTTTGGACAATTCCAATTCTTCGCGTCCTGATTGGACGATAACTCGACTCGCATAGTATCGCGTGAAATTGCTGACGTTACCGTATCTTTCCTCGACAAAATGTCGCATTTAGAAGTTGATTCTCGAATTGAGTGGCATCTCGACGCATCTAATTAGTACGTAAAATTCTTATTTCAATCAGTATTCCAGTATTCGTTAGCCACGTAGCATAAATTCGACGTTGATTACATCGGCGTGATTCGTCGAACCGTATATATTGCGAGATTTCAGTTTGGAATATATCACGCAAGCGATCAGTAGTTTTATATTTTTTCCTATTATATTTCGCGGATATTTATCTTTAATTTTCACATTCGCGCATTTATTCGTATTTCTCTCATAATACGATTGAACGAGACAAACAATCATAGAACGATAATTACAATCTGACAATACGAGAGAAAACGAGAAAGTGCTATATGGTGATGTGAAGGGAATAGGACGGTGAGAGAAGGGGGGGGGGGTGCGCGGCGAGGCATGAAGTGAAGTTGGCCGCACGATTTTCGAGTTTCCGTCATCATTAATTCGCTGCGTTCGCAAAATGTCGCAAGTGGTAGAATCGTAGCTCCGCTTAATCGTAATCGCATCACCTCGACGCGTTATCCCGTTTCATCGTAGCTCGGTAGAATCGCTTTTTTCGCATTATTCTTCCGTAACACAGCAAAGTGCGTGTCACGCGTGATTAACGTAGTACAAAGTGCCGCGCGATCGTAATTAGCCGCGTATTAATCTCGTTCGCGAGTGTGTACCGACAGGAATCTGTGAGGAGGAGGAGGAGAAGACGAGGGAGGCAATGTAGCGACCGCATGGGTAAGTGTTTTATATTCTTTACTTGTTTCTTTTCAAATTCGATTGTTTATTCCTATGAAGGAAATTATCGAAGGAGGAAATTATCAGACACACAGCTAATTCATATTATTGTATTATTACACAAAATAAAACGCATTTGAAGTATTTAATTATAATTATAGATGTAATCTTGGATCTTTTAATCTTTTGAAAAAACTACAGAATAAAAGGAAAAAAAAATAAAAGAATATAATAAAAAATATTTAATGAAATATTTTTTTGTGTGATATTTAATATGTAATATGTTTAATTTGAAATATTTAAGATGTTATTTTGTCACATGTTTAGTAAACACATGTTTAGAAATAAATTTAGAAAATTATTTAAATTATTTATATAAACTCGGGGGATTTCTACAAAAATTAACGTATATTTTATATTTTATATTTTATATTCCATATTTTATATTTTATAAATCTGTTCTATATCAATTACAAATGTTGTTTTACTGAAAAACATTTCTGTTTAAATATAATTTGTAAGAATTTTTATTGTATTTTTTTGTTCGCTTGTGATATTACAATTTGAAATAGTAAACTGAAGCTTTAATAAGGCTATTATTATATTTATGACATTTATTTTCTCGCAATTCTCAGATAAATGAAATTATTAGCGTGAAATTATTTACGAGTAAAAATTAATGATTGCTTGATTATTACAAAGTAAAATATTTATATATTTACAATTAATGAGTGTTCTTTGTGAATAAATTTACAAATATACATATTGGGCATTCGTCTTTTATTAGTCGGGAATATATTTTTTAATATTGAATCTAATATTGAAATAAAACGGAGAGCAGAAATTTATTGCGCTAGATCGTTAAATTCCCTTTGGTGTAGTCTCGATCGCGATATAAGCTATCGGCGCGGAAATCAACGGCGGAATCACGTAAATCACCAGGAACATTCCGTGAGTCGTATAGCGAAACATGCGGTAAACAACGGATAGGCGACGGTGTAAATCGAACAGTTTGGGCGAGGCTAGGTCGGCCCTTCGTATCAATAGCAGTTCTGCGTCAACAGTGTTTAGTCGGTAATCCGCATACCTTGCAAAGTAACAATGCATTCCACTTGTCCGCTGGTTATACCCAGTGCAGAATTAGGCTCACGTACGACTCGGGTACTCGGGAGTCTGAACGGTTTCACAATGACTCGCGATATTGCAGAATCGAGTCGAGTCCACAATCGGCATCGAAGGTTTGTTTGCGATTGAGGGGAGAGTTTTGCGAAAATGAGTCTGATCCAATACGGAAAGAACGATTTTCATGAATATCTAAAAGTTTAACTAGGCACAGATCTGAAACCAATTTTATTAAATCATGATAATTATAGAAAACTCAAGTATGATGAGCAAAAAATTTTGATATTTTAGCAACCAACTTGAGCGTTCTACATAATATTATTTTGATAGTTCACAAAGTTTCAGACTTATATTGAGCTAAATTTTTAGATACTTTAGGAAAATCTTTTCTCGTAAAGGGATAAGTGAAAACTGCCCGCGGGACTAAAAGGTCGTGTTTGACAAACCGCCAAAGCGATTCGCACTTCTTTTGACAAAGAAACGTCTGTATCAGAGTTCTTTTATATAAATCGAAAGATATTATATTTACAAACGAACAAGTGCACGGAAAGGACGATTTTTTTACTGAAATTATTTAAAAATTAGATTCACATCTGAAAATAATTTTATCGGACCATCAAAATAATTATATAGGATGCTCAAAATTCAAACTGGTTGCTAGAATACCAAACTTTTTTGTAATATTGCTTATCATGCTTGAGATTGTTACGTATTAATTATTTTGACGTGATCCAACAAAATTATTTTCAGATTTTTATCTAACTAAATTTTTAGGTACTAACTAAATTTTCAAGAAACTTGTCGCTTTCGAGTGTATTTACTTGCAAATAATATTTTTCAACTTACATAAAAGTAATTGCGTCGAATATATTCCGTTTATAAGTATTTTTCTCTGTTGAATGCAATCGGCGTCATGTGGCGATGAGGAAGCACCCTCAACGGGGGTTAATAACACGGATTACGCTTCACTGCGTCCCTTGGCGATTCTCCATAACCATAATCGACCACGATATCATCGACAAAGAGTTATCCGCGTCCAGTCGGAAAATCCATTTTCCAACGACGGCATCTCGTCCGAGACGAGCAAAAAGCCCATCAGGAAATTATAGTTGGATACGTTGCATCGGTAAACGGGAGGGATGATAAGCAAGAGATGGAGGGTCTTCGACTATGTGGTCGGAGTTAAAGTTAAAGTTCTCTTCGTGGCTACACACTGCGCGTTGGGGGAAGGTAATATTCTCTCTGCACCGGATTTATGCCGCGGCGGTCGCTCACCGTGGTAGAGGTAATTGCGACGCGCGAGAGATCGCGTTAGAAGGCGGGCCCGTCCTCGTGGATTATGAACGGCCGTTTTGTCGCGTTGTTAGCAGATATCCGACGTAACTACGAGGCAAGAGACGCTAATTAAGTTTTTCGCGCGCAGCTTCATGCGCCACATCTCCACGCCCGTCAAGATCCCGGAGGAACGATCCTTCTGTCCAACATGACACATGAAGAGACTTCCTTTTTAAGTTCTGCCTGACGTATTTCTTAGATATCTTAAGATTCTCATGAAATATATCACGCAATCACACACGATAAGATGCTTTATTCGTTCTCATTCGTTTTTTCTTTTAAAGTAATTAAAGAAAATAAGGGATTTCTACTGAAAATTCATTTCAGTAAAAATCCCTTATTTTCTTTAATTACTTTACAACACTGTAAGTTTTCTCAATATCTTTTAAAAGAAAAATTTATTCGATGCCAAAAAAATTAATGAGATTTAGAAACAATACCACACCGTTCGCAAAATCGACACTATGGTATTAAAGTACCGCAACCGTTTAAGATCCTTCGAGTTGTCAGGACGACGAAGTGACGACGAGGAAAATAAGGTGAGAGGGACTTGGAGCAATTACTCGTACGTTCCGGTTGCGAAGAATTATGGTCTCCAGTGCGGCAAACTCGCGACGAACTTTACCCGATCCTTAATTCCTTAACGCCTTCGCCACGCTAAAACTGTGTAAGAGCGATATATAATTCATTAATGCACTCGTCGTCTACCATTCTGTTAATTATTAATGAGCACCGAAGTTGGAAAACAAATTTTATAAGTTTGAATTACGTTAGTTCGTGTTGTAACGGTAGTTTGATGAAAATTAAAAGAACTTTTGTAAATGTATGCTATAGAGTAATAAGATAAATCAAACAACTAGTCCTTCGTCAAGTTGAACTTTAAAAACGCAGTCGATATTTGTAAATTCTCAGATAAATTTAAGTGCGTGAAAAATTTCTTCAGATTTTTATACAATTTGGAACAATATAAAAATTTGCATTGAAACTCAAAGGCTCAGATTGCTAATAGAAGAAACAAAATTTTACACACCGATAGAAGATTAATTAAATCAAAATTAATAAGATTAGTTAAATCAAAATTATACAAGAAAATATTGTCAATGTATCGTAAGATAATATATTTCACAAATAGATCTAAATGCAATTACATAAAATATACAAAGAATAGTTGTTTTACAGAACATATATTTGTTAAATATACAAAATGGATAGTAATTATCGTTGAAAGCATATTTTTTTATTTAAAACCGTTAATGATTAAACATTGAGGCGATAATAGCTTTTTAGTTAAAAACGAGAGAGAGAGAGAGAGAGAGAGAGAGAGAGAGAGAGAGAGAGACTTTCTGGTATAATCAAGCTTTAGAAAACAACTCCAAACAAATAATAAAATCTCATTCTCTATTAAATTTTAAATGGATTTTATTCTTAAACAGATTTATAATTTGAGGATTGAATATAGAGATATTTAATTAAATCGAAAGCTCATTTTAAATTCAAATAATGCTTTCTTCGACAGAAAAAAATTCAACTTATTAAGTCAAAGAATTCAAATGAAAGATGGTTCGTCCAGGATGTCTGAAACACGCTTTATATTAAAATATAAACGAAACTTCGTTTATCAGCTTAATTTGTGACGAGCATTTCTTTCGCTAGAAAAGATTCCTCCATCTTTTTCCAAGCAGATGAGAGTTTTAGTTTATTGTTAGACCAGACTTTTTTATTACATTTGGCGGCTTAGGCCACTTTGCGCCTGTCGCATGAACTGGGTCACAGAATGGAGGCGTTTGAGATCGGTGAGAAAAACGGTTTTATTAAATTTTGGGGCTTAGGCCAGTTTTACACGTACAGTCTGACGATTGCAATTTTCCGCTGCAACGATACAAAGAGGTGCTGCGAAGAGGGTCGTTCGGCTCTCTTCTGGCTATAAACGAGATGCTTGCAATAACTGCCGCGCGATAAGTAATCCATATTTATGGAACGGGCGATCGTCCAACGAGAAAACTGGCATTCAGTGATACGAGGCACGTAGTAAGCAAAATTATTAAAGGGTAACGATAATTAACGACCGTACATGTATCTGACCGAATTTTCAGTATTGTATTACGCGTGCATGCACATTGCAATGTATAGTATTATACGTATCGAGTGGCAGACTATACAGAATATTCGATAATTTATTCGCATTCAATAAATAGAATCATAATCCTTATCGATTATTGAAATAATTTTCCTCCAATAAAAGCGTTAACATAAAGTAAAATAATTTTTATTAAATAAAATTACAAATTATTTATACACTTATTAGTACTTATAAATTTTTCAAAAGTTGCAAAGAATTACACAGGAATTAATAGAGATTGATAATAATAAAGAGCATCACAATTTCTATTATGCATCGACAATTTGTATGTATGCATATAACCAATGAAAATAATTTTGAAATAATAAGTTCGTTGATTTATGTGAAATCTAATATTTATACATAGCTCAATTACATCAATATTGTTTGAAATTAATTTACTTCGATCAAACTGAAAGAGAGAGAGAAAAGGGATCAGATTTATTTTTTTTTTTGCAATGTATGAAAGTTAATATGACAAGTAACAATGGATAATATTATTTTTTATTTAAAATTCTGTTAAAATAATTTATAGTATTGACAATTGTTCAAAATTTTTACACGAAATTTTTTATTATATTTTTATATTAAAAAATCTCTATATAAATTCTTCTAAATGCTATCGCGCGTGCGACACACTAAAAATATAATATAAAATATAAATTGACATATTTTTATATTATATTATATATCGGTCTTTCAATTTCGACTGAAACATTTATTCACACCTTTGTTTGCTCTCTACTGTTATTCCTTTCGATTCTTTTTTCGTAACAATAAACAATTCGAGCTAAATTATTTTGCTACTTGTTGATTAATGACAATTGTCATTTCTTGTTACCAATTTCATTAAGCGAAACTGTTTTCGGTATTTCATGACAACAATTTCGCGCGAAGTTTTCACTCTTCTCGCACACTTATGTTCCGAAAACGAGCGACGCTTTATTCCGACGCTTCGCTCCTTGGAAATGTAAGCGTCTCACGTGCAGAAAAGGGAACAACGAATTTCAGCGAGGTGGCATCACAGGATGCACTACTTCTAAGATGAGAAAAAGTCTGTGTCGTTTCCCGGGGGATCTCGTTACTCCTCGAGGCTCTTCGAGAGATTACTCGGCTAATCCCGCAAGGACGACGACAACGTCGAGCATGAGATCGAACGACAGCGTTAATGCCGCTTTTATCGCGCTGCAAAAATTTATTAAATAGGTCGCCGCAATAATGCACAACGCGCAAATCATTGTTTATGTTTCGACTTTCTGATATTTAAACTCGGAAATAATTTAATATAAAGAAACAATTTATAATTTGCCGTATTTCACTTTTCTTTCCTTTAATATTATGTAAAATCAAATACTTATATTTTACTTACGTCAAAAAAATTTTGGAAAGAAAAATTAAAAAATAAAAATTAATACACTATATTATTATATTGATAGAAATTATATTTATAACATATTAAAAGTACCATTTATTTTATAAAATGAAATCATTTTCACACTTTTTTTAAGAAAAATTAGACTTTAAATTGATCAAAAAATCTATGGAAAATATTTTATTCTGCAATATCCTTATATATTTTCTAGCAAACAAGATGACGTGATTTGTTATCATTTTGACGCCAAAATGATGACAAATAACGTCAGCTTGTTTACTGGAAATATATAAGGATATTGCACAGAATACAATATTTTCCATAGATTTTTTTGATCAATTTAAAATCTAATTCAGATGGGTTCTCATATAATATCAAAAATTTTTAATGTACTCTATTCACAACCATTTTTATGTTTAATTTCCTCAATGTTCAATTTTATAAGAAACATTCTGAATTAAAAAATGTGTAAAGTCGTGAAAAAGTGAAATTGTTTGCTTGAAGGTACCGCATGCGCGTTTTTCGTGCTACACCCAATTTTGTAATATTCCATCACGCGGCCGGTGACAAGTATTATTCGATAGATAGCCTTCGATCGCGCGAGTGATCGGGACACTTACGTAATTTTATATCCAGATGTCTGGATTCAACCATTTTCCCTCCCTTGAGAAAGCTTCTCGACGTGAAAATCACCAGCCACCCGTAAGGTATCATGGGGCTTGTTTACCTTTATTGGCTGCTTATACTCTTTACTACCGTCATGCGCTCGTACATATACGTACATATATGAGACTGTAAAAGGCGATAAGTCACAACGAAAATTGCACTTTATTGAGGCATGAAAAATACGGTCTGTATACATCGATGAGAATCGTGCGAATTGATACAAGATGAAAATTGCAACGTCTATATTTTATAGCAATTTCTAAAGATATTTACTATTTAATCAGGGACGGAAGATCATCCCACGCTAATCAATTGTTTTAGACAAGAGAATTTGGTGCTTTGATTTGATTACTCATTAATTGCCGAAGGATATAGGGAAGCGTGTGCTTCAACATTTGTGCAGCTAACTAAATTCGTGTTTACATGAATTTACTCTTTATTGACTGTTGCGTATATATACGTAATATTTGATTACATTTGTAGTACGTCGCTCATGGCGATTTTAAAGTAGCAACAAAAATGAATCTCTGTGTAGTAGAAATGATAAGAAAGATTTTGACTTTTGAGAGAAAATTCCGTTAAAAATTAGTTTGATTTTATAAGGAAAGTGACAAATATTGAGTCTCGTGAGTCTTGGATTCGTGTCACGTGCTGGAAGTTGTCTTGGGAGCGTTCTTGCGGACGAGCTCAGGATTTCGATTCGGCTGCATCTTCGCGAGATCGAGCCTTGAAAGTCTTTGGTCGCTTGTCTGTTATGCAAGAGAGTTCCGAACCGTTTCTCTCGTGGTCATAACGAATGCGCCGGGAACGGACTGAGGGAGTTCCGCCACTCGCAGAACTCGATAGAGCTGGGACTGCTAAGCTTGAGCGCACAATTGTCCGGATTCTCGCGCCAAAGTACCACGACTGGTAATTTCGCGTTCTCTGAGTCGGCGAATGTGTAGCGCGGACGCCTCTCGTCACGCGCTCATGCGTGGAATTGGTCTTCCACCGCGTCGCCTTGTCCTAATAACTTATTCTCGCACTTTGTCTCGACGACGAGGACTTATTTAACCCCATCGCGGGCGCAACCGCATTCGAGACATAAAATTTCTTCTATTCCATTATGGAGGAAAAAAATTTTTGAAAGTTTTATTTCCAATATATTATAGAAGACTTTCTTTATAAAGAAAACCTGTGAAATTTATTTATTAAAATTATTTATAAAAATTAGTATATAGTGAATGTACTCTAAATACACACATAGCACAGATGATTGTTATGAATTAAAAAAAGAGATTCACCTTTTTACATTCTTTATGAATTAACGTAATATGTTTAAAAAGAGTTTAAAAAGAGTTGTTCATTCGCGAGCAATACGTAACATCTACCGATAGATGAAGGCGACGGAGTTCTTATAAACAAACAAACGATAAATACCAGTAAATTATACAGAATAGAATAAAAGGCGCAGCCTTTCACAAATTATGATATTTTTCTCATATTCTAATAAAATGATTTTTTTGAAGACAAATCTCCAAAATAGAGCTTTGTGATGAAAGTAAAAATTTTTTTATGAACAATTAATTTCTCCTAATTCTGTGCAAAAAATTCGTTTAAGGATCTGATATTTCTGAAAATTATATGCTTGTGTTTACTGAAGTACCTAAAAATTATTTCATTTTCACTGCGATTTTTATCACGGTGACTATAAAAAGATTTCCTTTTTTTCAGAAAAAGAGCTCAGAATTGGTGACATTGATGATATAAAAGTGAATATATTTTATAATTTGGAGATTTGAAAAGAATTCTTTTTGGAATTCTCTGTGCTGTTTGGGTATATCGGATATATATTTAATAAAAAAATGCGTATTTTATCTAAAATTGTTTGAAAACGATATCTTGATGGTAATAAATTGAAATCTTTTATCTTTATTTTTTCTTTTTTTTTTACTTTTTTTTAACTTATACATAATTGTTAAAAATTTTTGAACAGGACAAACAAACTCGACGTTTTTTATTTGCGAGACAATTGCACAGCTTGCGGTGTCCTCCTCCTTACGGGATTGAAACGCGACGTGATATTCAGACTGATGCACTCGGGATGTAATTTTCACGTTTCTCGCTCGGGGTTTAGGACATACGTCTCCACGCGCAAAATTTCGCGTCGAAACGATGATATCCCTTTCTCAAACGGAATACTGGTTGAAGTTGAGCTAGGGATAGCCGTGGATTAAGGATCCCAGAGCGCGCAGGCCGCAACGGAGCGTGCGATAGTAAAACGACGGCTCGTACTACCTTGGTAGTTTCCGGTGAGCGATGTCATCATGTGTCGCGCCGACGTGATGCAATATACATGCTAATACGATAGCTTGAACCAGTTCATGAGGTGGATACCGGTGGAAAATGCCGCCGCGAGATTCTCTCTTCGGTTCTTTGACACGACTACGAAAGACACCACCGGTGACCGGCCACTCGCCCATGAATTTCAAGCGACTTTCTTCTTTCGTTTTACTGATTTAAGAACGTTAGGAAGAGAGTCAGTCTCCATGAAAATTTCTCGTAGTTAATTCTAATGCAATTAGGTGGTATAACTAACGTAATGTTGTATAGAATATTGTAGGTCAAGCAAGTGTTTTACATTGTAAATAGTATTAATACACTTTTTTTGCTTGAAAGAGATAGAAAAATAATGAGAAATTTTGTAAATGTTAATTTCATGTTAATATGACGCAATTTATGATATTACGTACATCCAAAACATTTCGACTTGCAATACTATAAAAACAGACGATTGTTGATTTCGCGTTATACCCGCAGCTATCAAAGTGTCGTCCAATTTTCTCAACATGTTGCCCTCGCAGCATTCAAAAAGGTAGAAAAGGTAGATACTTTTCCTGGTTTCAGCTTTAATACCGAGAAACTTTGTTTTCAATGGCGATAGTAAAAGGCTTTATTGTTTTAGGGGATTTCCGTGGGTTACAATATTCCCTGCAGTCAGAAACACAGAAAGCCGAGTTCTACGGTTATGTTTACGATGCGAGTAAAATTTCTATGTGAGTTGGAAGAGCGAAAGCGAACTGTTCTCTGACTATAATTAAACTGCCAGTAAACAAGTGTGTTCATTAATACAAGTTCTGAAAAAAATAGAATATTGTAAAATTTAATAAAATTGGATAAAAATGTAAAGAATAAAATTTATAATGAATAACATTAATACATACATGTATAGAGTGATTTTCGCAAAATTAACAAATTCGTTTATACTAATTTTTACAGACTACAATATGTATTATATTTACAATGTATAAAAGATCTTGATCAAATTTATAATTTTTTAATTAGACTTAAATTGCATTTTACAATATTTTTTCAAGTCAATAAAAATATTATATTAATGTGCCAAGTGAATCATAAAAAATAATATTAACTTAATATTTTGTCAATCTGGATAAATTTGTATGATTCTACATAAAGAAACTGTATTCCATAATTTATCGTTAACATTATGTAATAACTTAAACAACGTTGATAGAATTATTGACAGTTAACTTCTTTAATCTCGTTATATATTTACATTAAATTTCTCTTCCTGCCTTCCTTTCCCTCTCTCCCGCTCCTCTCTCTTTCTCTCTCTCTCTTCTCTCTCTCTCTCTCTCTCCTTCTTCGTTCATTAAACATTTTATATTTTAATATGCATTTACGTGGTGGCGAAAGATTGCAAATTACTTTCGCTGAAGGCGTTGTGCAACAAACTGTTTGCGAGGATTAACTTGGCAATCCTTTAAATGCAGAGAGAATACCGACGTAGAAAGATTCGAAGTGCAGGAACTAAATAAATCGGACGACGTCCTTAGCACGCCTTTATCCGCGTGAGCCGTCGAGATTTATTAAACCTGCATATACTTCCGCCTTCTACCTTGAGCTTAAGCTTCGATACGGTTTATTTTACTCCAGCAAGTTTCCTGAAATTCAAGCTAAACAAATGAGCTTTACCACTGCTCAAGAAAAACAGACGTTTTCCTTATAGACGGTTGAATATTAGATTAAGCTAATACAATGTTTGCCTTTTGTATTTTGACAAAAGTTGTAATCTTCCAACGCACACTGTTTAATATTATTTAATATACTTAATAAAAATTAAAATTTTTTAATTGTTAATTTTAAGTTGAGCTATTAAGTACAGCTATTAAGCAATAATGAAATTATGAATAAAAACTAAATTACAAATAATTTAATTATAAATATAATTGGTAAATTATATAAATAATGAATAATGAATAAATAATGAACAAAATATAGCGTTATAAATGTAATTAAGCATACATTTTTAAATATAATTTTAGATGTCTAACAACGCGCCCGCGTGTTACAATCGTATGTAACATCGCTTGTAACACATTGCCTGATATCGGTATTTTCCCGGTTATTTTTCTTTGCCAATGTTACCGAGTAAAGAAGAGCAAAGAAGAGATATTCTTTCTCTCTTCAGGTATTGATATTTCTACCAACGACATAAACCATTAGACATTAGGAATATATTTTTCCTTCTTTTTTCTTCTGCCTTTCTCGTTCTATTTATTTTTGTATTTTTAAGAAAGATTTTTATTAATTAAAAAAAAATCTCTCTTTATCTTTCTTTCTTTTTCCGATATTAAATGTGATTTAATGCTTGGTGAATGAGAAAAAATAAATCGATAAATAGTCTGTAAATTTAATTTTATGATGTAATAAATTGATTTCTATCTATACAACACAAAAGCTTGCAGCATCATTACTTGTGTATACTGTAATATTGCTGGAATATTGCAATATTGCTGCAATATTACTGAAAAGATCTATGCTATATAAATATCATTTACACAGATTCATCTCTCTTTCTTCAATACCAGATAATAGTAGTATACAAAATTTCCATATATTTTTATAAAAACTGATAAAAAGTAGCAAGTTACATTCCGTATACGGTTGGAATCGTTTTCTATTCCATTGCGAATTGCATTGTACTCCTTGTTCCACTTCGAGTAATTTAATTCTCGAAAAAACCCGGTAGATGTTTAACTCGCGAAGTAATTACGCGCGGCTGATGTTAATTATCCGGTGTTCGCGTTATGTGTGCGAATACTGTGAAATCGACCGATCGATTTAGTTGAGACGCCACGGAGTGCCAAATGATCCCCAATGGAGCAAAACCAACTCCGGCAACACCAATCTGCCGGATATCGCGTAATTATCTAAGCAGGATAATATGCGCACGCGGAATGCTACGTTTTATGATAATTGTCTTTCATGGCCTGTACTACTTTGCACTTGGTACACATTCTCTGCTTTCGAGAATCAGTAACATCGATCTAGAAAATTTTTAAAACCAGCTTATAAAAAAATCTTGTTTTTTGACGTTTTTATAAAAATAAAAGCATTACTATTTAAAGACTTTGATTAAGAAAAAAACTCAATCGATATCAACTAAAAATAATGTAACATTAATGTAATAATTACACATTTAGTAATCATTATGTAACATGTATTATATATTGAGTATAAAATTATAACGTTAATGTTATGTTACTTTTAGTTTGTGTTAACTGAAAATTGATTTTGAATTCATGAAGAATTATATAGAACTTTCTGTATTATATTATATAGATCTAATTTACATGCGCAAGATATTATATCCGCAATATATAATCCGAAAGTTTCACGACTTCTTGTTTCTCAACTAACACCTTCTTGTTTCGCATCTTTTGTAGCGCATCGAAGAATACGTTGACAAAGTCGCGCATAAATCGTGGCTAAGTGCGCCTTGGCGTAGCCGATACACGCGCCTCCACTAATCCGTATTAATCGCCAGCCATTCATTAGGAAGTCAGCAATGGGTGCCGCGTAATTCTGCACCTGGCGCACTCTCGCGATCAATCGCTCGCGTTCCTCCCTTACCATAAATCTTGCCGCTAAACTACCGCTATACACCCGCAGAAGACAATGACCAAGTAAGCTCAACGGCTGCTGAAGCACCCGCTGTATCCCTAGGACAATCCGAAAGAAACACACGGCACAATTGTATTTTCTCTTCGATCAAAGATGATCAAAACGGACTTTGATAAATTTTTATTGAAAAGCGCTATACACATTAAACACGTATATATATATATAATATAAAATATTAATAAATAATTAATAAAATATTAGTAAATAGTTTGTTTGTATAAAATAATTTTAATGTAAAATAAATATTAATTTTAATACAAAATTAGAAAATTTACACAAAAATATTGTTAGGCATCAAGATCCGTTTTAACTGAATATGGCCTTCTTCGCTTACTGTATTTAACGATCTAATATTTTTGTAGCATATTATAACGGCGTTAAATAAATTGGAGAGTGTCGTCCATAAATACTAGAAATTGAATGATTTTTTCTCTTTACACGCCTTTAAAATACCTTCTTTTAGTTTCCTCTTTTGTTAAGTATCAAAATCGGCTTGTTTCGGATTCTCTTATCATTCACAGTTCTACAAACAATTTTCGATGCTCTTTATTCGATTCGGCGAGAACATTTAATCGGATTTTGAGATTCCGCTCGCAAGAGACCGGTCGCGGACGCGTTCCCCGTTATTTTCCATCCTTCATTGTTATCGCGACGAAACAAAGGTAAGCGCGGTCGCGCAAAAAGACCGTAAGATAGGTTTAATGGCACTGGCACGTCGCCAAATCGCGCCGCGGGGTCGAATGCACCGATTGAAATGTTCATTACCACCGCAAATCATCCAGCGAATCCGCGTAAGGAAGAGCTGCCTGTACTATATATCCACCACTTCGTATCTCTTTCAGCTCGCTCAACTGCGGTAGAAACGAATTGCCACGATAAATCCACCGGCGTCGATTTTTCTCGAGAGCCGCGTCGCTTCCAAGATGATGGGTTGGGATTCTTGACGCTTATTACTGTGATTCGCAAACTCGCGAGAGAAAACTGAGAAATCTCGTCATTTACCACAATCTCAGAAAGATACAAAAATGTTATTTAGCCTACTTATTGAATAACAGCTTTAAATGTACAAACGTTAATTAAATATAATAAAAAAAGTAATATTTCTTTTCGACTAAAATAAACTAATCGTTGAAATTATATTTATCCAATAGAATAATTGATTGTTTAAATATTTGTTTGCATTATTTTCAGCAAAATTGAAGATATTAATCGCATATATTGTATGAATACAAAGTTAATAATTTATTTTCTTCTTTTCAAAGAGAAAATTGCAAAAATTGCAATAAACGAGGAAGACGTTTTCCATTTTTTAGTTTGTACCGCTAATTCTCTAAGCGAGTCTTTAACGAAAACTATTATAGTGAATTGGTCGATTTATAAACTACTGCCTTTTTTGTTCCAGACAAAGCTCCCTCGGAAGCATTCTTCAGAGGGACTGAGTATCTCACGATAGATTTGAGCAAAGGAGAACCAGTACTCAGTACACAAGAATCCATAAGCCTCCAGTTCAAAACGAGAGCAGCAAATGGACTTCTATTTTATTCCGGTAAGTACTTGCTGTGTTCATGGCAAACGACTTTCTTTGTCAATTATAATAACTTCTCTTTAAGTGGCAATTTTATTTCCACTTGCGAATTGTTCCACTTTCGAATGCGTTTGCGGCAATTAAGAAAATAGATTCTTAATACTGGAAAATGTTCGCAGTTCGTATATCTGATGAACAATTAATATACGAGTTACAGAATCAGAAGTGTGAAAATAATGATTGTAAATATAGATTTTAAAGTATAAACCATAAAATTGTAAATTTTCTGGAAACGATTAATCATAGAGGCGCGTAATTAATTGAAAACAATTCAAGAAGATCAACAATGGAGTGACATCTAATCGAGTAATTTACGAACGACCGGATATCCTTTGAGAGAACGCAGGTAGACAATAGAACCATCTTGGACAATGGTCGCATATTAAATCCTTAGATTGCTCCTCTTCTCTCGTGGCGACATTATAGCCAATTAGAAGTTTCAGTTCAGATACCGGACGTACAGCCAACTAAAGAAATTTTGTCTCTCACCTTTTCTCTTTATGTTTAACATCGTTTTCTTATTATCTTTTCTCTCTTTCTCTTTTATTTTAAGGTGTTATATTGAATCTTATTCGATATAATCGATCTATATATTCATTTAAACTTCAAAATTGTTTCGTTTCGAATTTTGGCGCAGAATATCAATTTGAGGAAAACTGATCAAATTACTTCATTTATATACCTATTTATCAATCTACAACTACTTTATATCAGTAATAATAGAATTTCTAATTTTATATTTAGTTCCAACATTAATGGTAAAAATATTTCGACTCTATATTATAATTCTAGTCAATTGTAATTTTTAATATAAAAAGATAAATTTGATGTTACTAATAATTTCAAATGTTTAAGTATGAAGAGATGTTTACAAAAGTTTACAAAAATTTTAGACAGTAAAATAAATCGCGATGTTGTTCTTCGATATTAATTTTAAAACTTTAACAAAATTTCAGTTTGTAATTTGAAACACAAATTTATACAAAAATACATACAAATTAAATTTAATCAAGTTTCCTAAATTAATCAAGAGACTCGGAGAAAAGGTAGTTCAAGTCGAGATAAAAGTTTATTTCTTACTCGCTTGCATTTCGGTCAGATTTCTGATTTATTGTGCCTTTATATTACACTCATCGTTTCATCTGGCATATTATAGCTTCTCACCGGCTGCACATGAATCTCCAGTTTATAGTATACTTACGTAATGAACGGTAGAATCAGCGCAGCCAAGATGGCAAGACTGCACCATCCGCAGTAAAAGGAGGAGTTTGCACCTTCGCTCCGGTTACAGCAACTCGAAACCTATATAACGGAGCCGCAATGCTGTACCACATACACTTACGTTCGCTCTCACACGTCCGCATTCGCATTCCACTACACACATACGACACACAAGATGCATACGTAGCAATCGTTTCTCCCTCTTGCATCTCCGCAATTCTCTCACACCAGGCTGCTCATTTGTTCCTGAGATAAGCTATAATACAACCGCGCACTCGCCGCGCATTTGAATTGCACGTATTTCCGGGGGGCATAATAATCGTCACCCCACGCAACTTCTATTCTTTCAAATCACGGTATCGTACCGCGGCAATTCCCTCGCGAAGAATGGTAAACATAATAATCTCCTTCGAGAATTCCGCCGGAACGTGCCTGACCATCTTCGTCTTTTACTACTTGCGCTGTCTACTTCTATACTTGGTTCGCTCACGTGCCGAGTCGCAGTGTGTTAAATTCACATCGGAAATGATTTCGTCTGTTTTCAAATAACTGTTTGCAACACGATTACGCAAAGATATTTCTCGAATGTATTTGGGATTTACGCGGATAATTCGCATCCAGGGGATAATTAGGCAAAATACATTCCAATAACGAGCGGACAATAAATAACAATTTACTCGTGCATGTGTTTGCGAATGTGTTAGCGATCAACGACTGTTATTTTTAATTCTAGAAAATTTGTTTGCTTTTTGATAATTAAATATTCTAGCGTATGAGCAGAGTTGGGAAAAATGGGTCATTCATAGGAATTTTGATCACTGAGAAAAAATATACTAAATTTTAATAAATCTATTTGAATAACTTGTAACCTCGTATAATAAATAAATATATCTTTATATTTAATAAATATTTAATTGGTACCATTTAAACAAATGATTTATTTATTAAAATTTAGAATATTTTTTTAATGTAGGGATGTAACTATAACGTAAGTGCGTAGAAACTCTCGCCAATTTTTCGCCTTGTAGAATCCACCTCGCAGGCGTTACCTTCGCAGCGCGTAACGTGTGTTATCATGTTTGTTGTCCGATAGCGATCCGCGATGTGCATCGCGCCGGCGATGGTGGTATTATACGAATAAAAGCGCGATACGTAACGTGCGTAATGCACTTAGGCGCATACTAATGCGTCGCGCCGGTAGCAATTAAGCCCGAAGTACTGTCTGCATCTTTTATATGCTCGAGTCCCTGGGCTGCCCGTGAGATAATTAGTATGCGGTCGCGGCCCGATTTTAAAGCGACTGCGGCAATAACCGACGGTGGCATTTGCGAGATTCACGAGTGTAACGCTATAACCGTACCCGTTTGCGCCCCTCCCGATGCGCCTTAATCTACTGATAAAAATTATAATTTCTGCTCTCTAGCGTATTAACGCCTCTTGTATATTTATGTTCTTATTATTCGTTGCACGTATCGAGAAAAATAATCGTAAATTGAAAAAAAATACTTAAAAACTTGAGTTTTTTTCTCTGTAAATTCTGTTAATTTAATTAAATGCAAGCTTGAAGAAAGTAAAACGCTATATTCACTGTATTCATAAAGGTGTTTATTAAGTGACTGGATAATAAGAGGAATTTTCATGAACAATTTTATTAGACAACTTTTTTATTTTTAATAAAAAGTAAAGAATAAATTAATTTTCGCTTTTTTTATTTCGATTTTTTCTTAAAAAAAAAACAATCGTTTTCACTGCGTTTAACAGGTATATACATTTTTATGATATAATCCTCCGTCTGTAATCATATTTTTTCTTTCTCCGATTTTAAGCTTGAAAAATAGAGTCTTCTAAGAGTGCTTAATAACAATTATAATAACAAAATTTTTATTTTTATTTTTTATAAATAAACAAATTTTTTAAAATTAAAAGAAACCGATTTTTTTCTAAGAGGTATTTCACTTCTTGAAAGTGCGATAGAACACATAAAATATGTGTCCCTTATTTTCGTTTACAAAATAGCATTAAAAGCTCATCAAAATCATAAGAGAATACTTGGGTCTCTCTCGTAAGTTATACTTTAAATCGTTTCTGATATTAACTATACAAGAATACTAATCGCGTTTAACTTTTAATCGCAAAAATCGTTCTATCGGCAGAATCGTTTTGATCCTTCAACTCGTTACAAGTATAACATAATCCGCGAGGATTTTCTGGCGAATTTAGCACAGGATAATTATTAACGACGATCACCGGACGTTTTAACTGGTCGTCCGGAAGTACCTCGAAACTAATGGTTAAGCGATCGTAATCGATTTATACGCGTCGCATCGTGCTATAATCCGGCAGGCGAGCTCGACGAAAAATGGAGTGAGCCAGGGAACCTGATGGACTGACGTCGCCGCGGGGATTAAAAAGTTGCGTTGAAATTTGCGTACGTTGCTGTCGATCTTTTTTTCAGGCAATGCGTGCGACGTTAACGCGTCAAAAGGGATCGTGCTCAATGGACGGTAATGTTCCCGGTCACGTCAACACAGACAGCAACTACAAAACGTCCGTGACGGCTGCGAGCTTTTCCATATTCGACAATCTCGCGTCAGCCACTGTCACAATTAATTCAGTGGCATTATTTGCGCTCCAAAAGCGAGATAAGAGTTTATTCGCTGTGCAATGTACACTGCGCGCGCTCATGATACTCGCCATGACTTCATTAGACCCGTTTTTAATTACAGGAGAGGGCGATGATTATCTCACTATATCACTGAGAGACGGAGGCGCCGCAGTCAGTATGAGCCTAGCCAAAGGAAGATTGGATTTGCACATAAAGCCGGTCAAGTTGCGATTCGATGATCGTCAATGGCACAAAATCGTCGTCCATCGGAAGGTCCAAGAGGTAACGATCTCATTATTATTTTATCTGTACATCCGCAAATAAAGATAAGAGTTAAATACGGACGAATTAAAGATATAATTAAAGACACCGGAAGTGAATAATTGTAAGAAACGGACATTGTCCAATAATGCAAATGATATTGATATATACCTTCAGCTCGAGATCCGTTTTTAAATATCTAATTTTAATGAGCGGAAAGTGGAAAATTCATTACAGTACGGACGTTGAAGGCGCTAAATTTTCACACTGTCGCGATTCAAATGGATCGGTGAACGGACGTGAGAGCAATTTTGTTAATGTTGTGGATATACACTGGCATTCATTGCGCATTACGCGCAGTAGAATAGATAACGCAATTATTTGCGCGCTACCATCGTGAGTTCCGTGAACTGTGCGGAATGACATGAGTTTATCAGTTTATCGCCGCGAAATATTGGCATCCCTTGTCGAATGTAATATATACTGTACGGATCGGCTGTGATAATTAAAGTAAGCCAATATTTGTTCTGAAATCTGTTAATTTTGTAACAATGGGTTGTTAATTAAAGATATTGTTTCATTTACTCGCGTACCTCATTTTTAACGTGAACAACATTGAAGCATTATCAATACTGTTAATTCTTCATTATTTGCATGGGGTGTCCATAACCCAGCTTATAAATTCACTAAATGTATGAATACTCATATTCATATACATTATTATATTTAGCGTAAATCATTTCACAGTTAAAAAAAGTTTTTGTATTTATCTTTATCCGAAGGATGTAAAGAATATTATCAATATTTATTTAATTTGTAGATAAACCCGTTAAGCATTTCTTTTTATTTTGTAAATTGTTCGCTTGATTTTTGTAAAACTTAGATTATGAGATAATTTGACTATGCTTTATTCGAATCCGAGATAAAAAATAAAAAATTCAAAATGATGAATCCAATATTATAGATAGCATTTTTTTAAAAGTATATTATATAAATAAAATAAAATTTGATTTTAGAGAATTTATAATTGCACAGCAACATCACACAAGTTTCTAGTTTCATTTTATTTGAAGCTCATCAGCGCTTTGCGAACAGTTGTAGTAGGTACTGATTTTCAAACTGACATTATGAGACTTTTAAACTGTCATTATGAGCCTTGTGACATTAGACCCTCCTTCATTGGAGGGTACTACTCTTTTGAAATTCGACATTGTCAGCAACATTTAAATTTAGTGATATCAAGAGAGAGTCTTGAAAAGCCTCTTAAAATCAAATTTCGCAATAATCAGATTATTTTTTTGAAATTTAAATTTTAGAATTCTGAAAATAGATTCAAATTCAGCGATTCTAAAATTTTTTTGGAAACTTCTTTGAGATCTTCTTTAAGTTTTTTTTTTATTAAAAGGTTTGCTTCCATCCAAAGAGTTAATTTTAAATCATCAATAATAAAAATTGAGATAAAATATTATTAGAAACATCCTACGTAAGTAATTAAAAAACAACATGTATAATGTAGAATTAAATATATCGTAATAGTGTTAATTTGATATTTGATTTTTTTTTAGAAATTTGAGGAGCTTGAATATATAGATCAATAAAATTAAAGAGGAGCAAAGAAAGTTTTAAACTGATGCTGATAAAAACAATTATTATAGATATAGATACGCTTCATTATACTCGTTGCATAGAGAAACTCGAACAATGGAAATAGCGTTATACAGCCAAATGCATTTAAGTAGTACGTGAAAGCTTACATTTATCTGTTTCCCATTCAATTCATTTTTGTTACTTTCTGTTTGCAAAGTACCTTTTGTTAACAGAAAGCGCGATTGATCAGAGATTCTCGGGTACTATTTTTTATTAATCATATTTTCTAAGCGTAGCAGATTAGATATTTGTAAAAAGTAAACAGAATTGAAAATTTGTTTTTATACTTTCCATATAAAAATAAATGTTATACATATGAAACAATTTAACAAAATTAATATTTATATTTAACAATACAATTTTATAGTTTAAATAAAAATGTTTCCATTTAATCTGAAAATTATTTTTTTCAAACATATCTACTTTTTATTGAAATAATTATTTTATTTTAGTTTAAAATCATAATTCTTTCATTTTGATCAAAAATATGTGTAATATATTCTTAAACTAATTTTGAAAATCTTTGCAATGCTCTTTATTTGCTCATAACTCAAAAAGACTGTTTTTATGTGTCTACAAAAAAGAAATTGATTCATTTTTTAAATTGGTAAAAAAATCTACGATCCAAAGAAAATACGCTTTAATAACGAACACATAAAATTTTCTAGACTTATCTATTTTTAACTAATGTTCATTATCTCATATCAGAATCGGAATGCGCCACTCCGCACTATGTACAGTTACAATTTAAGGGCTGCGGATGTGCAGCGCATCGAGAATTAGGTCGAGAATGGTGTATAGCACGACTCTAATGTCTGCCGCTGCTTTGGATAATTTTCCTGAGCACACGCTGTTCGTTTGAGTCACTTCCGCAGCTGTGTAAACGAGGAATCGATTCTCCGAACATGTGCTGCCGAAGGACATCGTCCTCTGCGCTGCGGTTAAACCAGGGAAATATTTACCCAGCATTGTATGAAGATCTCCCTGGATTTTCCTAAGCAAAATTTATATTTTTAGTATAATTCTAATATTGTTATAAATCGTCGATTTTTTTTAAACATTCTATAATAATAACACTTCTCATCAGGCATCTGAAGACGAATTCAAAAATTAATAAAGTTTATGGTTTATATTTTTTTTTTACGCTTCCAACTGCAGCAAACTTGTTTGCAGAGAATCTATAAAAAGTTTCAGTGATTCTATTGTTCCGATTTTAATCATTGAATAATATTAACAAATTATATATTAATACGAGCAATATATATAATCACGAAGGTATACGACGTTTATATCGCGTTCAAACGCATATTATTTATTATCATGCTCCAGTTATCTTTACTTACGCGATGAATGGCGATATCTCTCCACGTGGCATTTCAATATGCGTCGCACATGCGATATGTGCAACTGTTCTCATCGCGTTACAAAGCGCATGTTGCGATTCGGACGTACGCAGCTCAAAGCATCAAGTAATTGTGCACACTTTCAATAGCGAAAGATAAATACTAAATTGCGAACAGAGCGGATATATCGGCCATATATGATTATTTCCCATGTTCGTTTTACGATGCACATTTATGGTAGCACGCAGTGGCTTTGTTGTAAAAAGAAAAAACACTCGTGTTTATTAGATAAAACATGCACGATGCATTTCTTCAATATTACTTCGTGCATGGAAAGTGCTGACCTGGTGGGTATTCATATCTGCATAGTCTGCAATTTATTAAATTAATAATAATTAATAACAAAGGTAGACCGCGAAAGAAGCACAGCACATGTCAAGAACGTTCGAATAATCGACCAAAACGTAAAAAATAGAGGGTAGATACAATGAATCTTCGATATCTTAAAAATGATGAAAAAAAATAAAAACAAATACACATATATATTTCTAATACATATTTCCTTTTTATTATAAAAAATAATTCAAAAAACTTCTTACAAGAAATGATTAACACACACACACCACACACACACACTTTTGCATGTACTTTCATGAATACCTTTAGTGGCTCGAAGGATATCGAACCGATATTCCACTTCATGCCAAATGCGGTGCAGCATGTCGTTAGTTATGATGCCAATGGCAGTCACAATTTGGTTGCATATAAGGCATTCACGTTTGACACCTTAGTGGAAAATTATGTTCTTGATATCATTCAGAAGAGTAATGGAATAATATCAGGGAAACGTCATTCGATAAAAACATAAATTTGAGCGTATTCTAAACAAAAAAAATTTTTCGTCAAATCGTTGTATTTATGTTGATTCTTAAGATAATATATTTAAGATTATACTAATTTTTAAGATAATATTAAAATCTCAGAGATTCATCATATATATCTTTTGTATATGTATAGACGATTGTTATATTTGTTGCATTATTTCAAAATCAAAATTGTACATATTTGCTACTTGAACAATTTAATTACTTCTTTATTGTATCTTTAAATGCAAAAGATGTAGATTTTTCTTTCAAGATATCTCTTGAAAGAAATAAATATTTTGTAGCTCAATAATTATCGCTGTCCTTATAACCTTTTTATTAAGAATTGGCTACAAACTTTATTAAAAAATTTGCTAATTCCAGAATGAACAAAATAATTACGACATTTTGTGGTCAAATGAATAAGAAAGATACATATATATATGTATATACTATAATAATAATAAATAAATAATATATACTATATATTGTCATAGTTTGTGTATATATATATATATATATAAAATAATACATTTTTTGTAAATTTTCAAAACATTTTAAACATTTATTCAGCTAAGATCACTGTGTGTAAAGAAACATTTGTATCGCGCTTTTAGTAGAGGCTAAGCTTTATGGACAAGAATGAGAGGTAAAAAAAAATATGCATTCAGTGAGATTAGTTGTTGCTTCAAACAAGGATTCTTGTAACGCTCTTCAACCCTTCTATTTTACGAGCGTGTGACTACACACTTTCCGGGTGCGTTCAAAGAGCAAAGAGGGCTTTCTCGTTCACTCTTGAACGTTGTCCTTCGACCAGTTTACTATCACGATACGTGTAAAGGTTAATATCGTCGACAGAAAGGAGGAAGGAAGAGAAAGAGAGTAGGAAAAGAGATTGGGTGTCTAGACACCCCTACTCTTCAGTTAGACTTGAGCCCTTGGGGGCCTCGGGGTGCGAGTTGCGAGGATCGACTTGCAGCGCGGATTGCCTATTACGTTTCTCCCGCGAGCGTTTACACCCATCGTATGTTACACACGGACACTATTATCTCGCCAATGGTTTAATTGTGCAGCGGTTACCATGGGCGTTTCACCAATGTATCTGTACATATAATAATAGACGAGTATAAGTATCTTTTATCTTCTGTAGATATTATATTGAGTATTTAACTTGTTTTTTTTATTTTCTGTAAAATTTTTATTGAATATTTTATTTGTTCCTTTTACTTTATGTACAGATTTTATTGAATACTTACTAAATACTTTAGCTTATCGTAAGAGAAGAGTAAGAAAAATAAAAACAAAGTTTTTATACGATCCAAATTAAAATTCATAATGAATTCAAAATAAATTCAAAAATAGAGGAGGAACTATTTGCAGCATTACTGAATTTTTTAATTCCATTGATAATAAAAAACTTTTAATATATGTTTTTAATTTCTAAAAACGTTTATCTTTTCCGAGAGAGAGAGAGAGAGAGAGAGAAGAGAGACTTTCTCTTCTCTCAAATATAAAATACGGGAAATTCTCTGTTGCAAAACAGAATAGTTAATTTTAGATCCACGTTCGTTCAATAAACAACTGAAACTTTCCAATACTTAATGTATAAACATTTGTTGTTAGAGAATACGAAGCAAACATTATTTACGCTACGTTTAATTCTGTATTCAATTAATTTATACGTAGTTTAGCTGTTTGCTCCGTACTTCGCTATCAGCTTCATTTGTTAATAGAAAAAAGAAACATGGTTTAAGCGAATATAAACTTTTGTTTTTGTTTATAATAAAGGTTAAATATAAAACTATGTTTATGTTTTAACATATCATGAATTTGAGTTACATTACGAAATCAACCAAGCTGTTTATTTTTTATACTCGCTCGGGAATGCCTCAAAATTCGAAAATGTGGTATAGAGGAACTGAAATCCAGCTGATATTCCGATGACACGTACTAGTGCATTGAACGATATTTCGCGGTAACGTTCGTTAATATCAACCAACACGAATGTTCTGATATATTCCGCATGCGAACTTCTAAGATTTCGATCGATTACGTCATCTATGCGAATGCTATAAATTAAGCTCTTAAATTTATTAAATGCAATTGGCTTCGAAATAAGTGTTATCAATTAATAGTTATCTTTTATTCAGTTTAAAATAATGTATCGCTAATTAATGTAATTGTCTGCAAAAGAAAAATATAATGGTACGGTTCAATAGGTGTTCAATATTTTATATTATTATTTCTGTTAATTGTTAATATACATAAGCATAAACGTATTTATATTATCATACTTATCTGCAACAATTTTATTTGCTTGTAGATGAAATTAATCTTTAGAAATCGGAAAGAAGGGGATTTATTTTTAAACTTTTAACTTTTCTTTGAATAAAATTTATTATAATTTATTGTACTTTGTCCTTTCCTTAAAACGACACTATTCCAGTGTCCAGCCACTATGACTTTTCATTCTATAAAGAATCAATTAAAAAAGCTATAAAAACGTAATAATTGAAGATAAATTAATTATATTTAATTAATTAAATTACTTGTATTTCACAAATTAAGAATTATATCCTTCAATGTATTTGCGAGTAGAAATGAAAAATAAAATCCAGCTTGGCATCTAGCACAAGGGATGCCTTTAGAATGAACAGGGAAAATGCGCGTAGTTGATTCGAAGATCCTCAAAGGACGAAGCCTGCTACGATCGCGCGTGCTCCACCCGAGAGATTCCACCGATCTCTGACAGAAAGATTTAACACCGTATCACCTCGGAGCGTATCCATTCACTGCGTTCAGTGCATACCTATGAGGGCAACCCGTTTGTTCGCGTTCCTTCTCGCAACGAATTCTTCCCGCTTTTGCACGCGCAAGCGAGCACAGAGTGACGGAGGCGGATCGCGTCCTCATCCTTCGTATGTCACTAGATCAGGTGTCCCTTAAACGCGAGTACTTTCATCTCTCGTTGCCACACCCTCGCTTTTTCGTGACGACAAGTGCATCGACCGGAAGGCTGAGCCCTCATATTCGTAGATAAACAAGGAATACGCAGGGATTACGTGATTTTATTTGATGCCGTGGAGAATTTACCTAAAATTCAACAGACTTTCACGATTTAAAATTTTGTCTGACGTTCATGTTTTATCTTATATCTTTTTATTATATATAGTAAAAATGAAATTTATTGTAGTGTTTATACTCACAATATTATACAAAAAAGACGATTTTTCTTGAAATACCCAAAAAAATTTAGCTAGATATAGGTCTAAAAATAATTTTGTTGAACCAAATAATTATGTAGGACACTTAAAACTACTAAATGTCAAAACTTTGCAACTTTTTGCAGCATTGCTTATCAAGCTTGAGATTTCTACTTGATTATTTTGACCCAACAAAATTATTTTCAGATCTGCATCTATCTAATAAATTTTTAGATACTTCATAATCTTTTTTGTATAAAAATTAGAAAAGTGTTATAAATAATGGTCTACTTGACATTTTTTCTAAGGAAGAGTCTTTGAACTATTCAAAGAAGTTACGATTGTAAAAGATATCGGACTTTTTCAAAACATACTTTGCAAATTAAAGTTAAATTAGAAACTTTTGTGTAAAGACCTATATCTTTGGCTAAGAAAAAAATAAAATGGCAAATTCTTTTTGAAACGAAACTTTCCTGCGCTTTTTCTGCTAGGATACGCGACGCGAACGAAGAGATTCGGGGTCGTATATACCCTGCTATAAATCAAGATTTCAATTCGTCGCCTGCCGGATCGAACTTATGTGCATCGATAGCGCCTCGCTTCTCTTGTCACGCTTGGCTTTCACGACGTGGAGACTTTGGGAATTTACTATCGAAGTATGCCATCTACGATACGTTTGTTGTCACGATCGATTCCTGCTAGAGGAAGAAACAGAGAATGCTCTAGTAATAATGTCCGTTGAATGCAAGAAAATTTGCGTGGAAAGATTAAATGCGTACGATTGCATGCAAAGGGATAAAAAGCATGCAAAGCTATAATAAAATGAATTGTTTGAAAAGTTCAAGAAAAAATAAAGAATCTTTCTGAGAAATTATATGATAAGTAACACGCAAATTGTGCATATTAAAAACGTATTTTTCATAATAATATGTTATTCTTTCGGATCGTGATTTCATTTTATTAAACGTTTAAAAAATCTTTACTTTTTAAATTACAATGCTGCGTAAGGTTAATCTATAGAGAGACAAACGCCGTTTATAACGTTCCAAATCAGAGCTTCAAGAAATGAATATGATTCGTTAGTCTCCGACGTTCGTGAAATATCCGGGAAGAGATCACCGAGAATTACACGGCGGAATAGAAGGATCTACGATCCTTCGTTTGCGGAATGTTTGAAGTACCCGATCTAAAGCCGCAGCATTAAATCATTCTCATGAATGAGAAAGATTTGCAACGCATTCGAGCGGTTTTCCGAGGAAACGTTTAATTCGTTACGTATGATTCAGTTGAACAAACATTAGCTTATCAGAAAGAGAATCCGGAGGATTGCCGGAGCTTTTCTTTGATATGTTGCAAAGTAGTCCTTAAATTCACGACGTTCAGTAAAAATCCCATTGGAATCTCGATGATCGCATAATGCCAATTTTATGTAAAACAAAAGTCACATTTATTGTATACATTTGATATTAAAAAAATAATGCTATTCGATAGATGATTTATTTTTTAATTAATATTGTAGTATTATGATTGTTCGTAATTAAAATATTGTATAAATTAGAAATACCTTTGTATGATTAAACCTTTGTACTAAAAGTAAAATTCATACTTTGAGATATTTTATATTTTATTTCGACATATTCTGACATAAATTATAAACTGCCTCATAAAATATTGACTTTTCGTTATTCGTAAAGCCCAACTCTGTAACTCGTGTAGATATAGAGCGTTCAAGGGACAAAGCTTATCGAGCTCGTAATCCCTTTGTTTCTCTATTTTTATACTCGACAGTGTACTCAGCATAGGAAATCTCATCGAATATTACTCGCTGAGCCTGAAGGCGATCTAAATCGAAAGCCAATTAGGCAGATAACTGATCAAAGGCAAACAATGAGCGTATCGACTATTGCTTGCCGAGATATTAACATAATACTGAATCAAGAGCCATTCGTATATAGAACTGACCATAAGCCTTTAGAAGCTGTTTGCTTTGCCATAACAATACAATCCTTAAATTGATTATAATGTACGCATTAAATTCGATGCTATAATGATTGTGTGAAATTTTATTCAAAACAAAAATTACAATTTACACATATTTTCAAGTGATATATGTTATGACATATTGTACTTGTCATCTATTTCGATAACTGCTTTTTATAATCTATTATTTTAACTTTTGTACAAATATTTACAATCGACATTATGATGCAAAAGTACAACAATGAATAGAATATACTTACATTAAATATATAGAAATTCATATGAATTATATTTTTATTTATTAAATATATGCAAGAAGTACAAATTCAACAAAAATAAAATTCAATAAAAATAAAATAATTAACTGTATATTACAAAAACTTTATAAAGTTTATAACCATAATGTATTGGTTTAACATGTACAATCGTCAAACGACAAAGAAAAAGTCTACAACGATTGTTTGACAAATTCATATGTGACTACGATGTATAATCGCCACAAGAAGAAATACGTATGTGTGCATTTTTCGTGATCATTTCGTAGCGTGCAAAAGCAAGAGCTCGTCACCGGCTTTCTCGTACTGGCCATTGCCATTCTGTCAGTCGTTTAATCGCCTCATGATCAAAGAGACTTCTTAATAAGACCCACACAACCGCACGTTCGCTAACTGCTCGCGTTTAGAAAGCAAATACCCTTTGTCGTACACACACGTTCGAAACATTATCAATAGCGGGAAATTTTACAGATGAAATCTTGGAGTTCTGTATCGCTCATTTAAAAATGATCAAACAATTTTATCTCTATCATAAATCTAGAAGAAGGGTGAACGAAAATAAGGTAAAATGAAAACGAAATGGAATATTTTTCGAGCTATTTATGTTTAATAAAAACTATTTATTTTTTTAAATAAGCGGAAAAGAGAGAATTTTGGAGCTTTGCTCGGACAATGATCTTACAGACCGATATTATCATTTAAAAGATGGTAAGATGATTAAGTTCCTAATGAACTTTTGCAAAAAAAAATTTAAGTTCCGAACTTGACTCGTACCGTCAAGCAAAGCTTTTATGCACCAAATTGCGAGCCTTCTTTTGCGAAGAAATAAAAATCGCTGAAGTTTCTACAAATACGTAAAATACGTTTGCGTTTTTCTCGAGCGACGCGCCGCGTAACCATTCTTGCATCAAAAAAGTTCTTATGATAATCCAGACGAAAAGTTTCGCTCGACGTCGAATAGCTTGCGAGCTTTCGCGGCGATCAAGCTTCGAAAGCTTTCGCACATCAGACAACTTTTGGATTTCAATTGTCAGCGCCGCGCCGCTCGGAACGCATAAAATGTGTACTCTATACTGTGTACTCTATACTGATTGCACTTTATGCTTTATGTTTCAGATCTCTTCAATAACCAGCTTTTGCAGGGTGAGTGTATGATTTTTATTATACCACATATTGTACGTATGTACATGGCGCTTTGATGCATCCGATCAATTGCATTGAAAGTGGTGCAAATATTATCGCAAAAAATAGCGCGTAAAAGAATATTACGATCGTTCCGGTTGAATTTACATTATTTAGTTGATTAATCACGATTCTTTTCTGTACTTTTTTTTTTATAAAAGGCTTTGTGTTACACTCAATAATTGATATTACTTTTATATTTTATCAAACGACAAATTTATTTTATTTTAATTCGATTCAATGATTATAATTCCTATATTTTATCTGCAATATAACATACATCGATACTATATAAATATAATTATAAAAAAGATTATTTTGAAAAATATTACAAGATTAAATTTGAAAAAATATTATATTTGTAGGAAATCTGTTTAATGATGAATATTTAGAATATTTTTTTATCTTAAATTGATTAAATATTAGATCTGATTATTTCTTTTTTGCTACTGAGTATCTTTATTCTTATCAAATGTCTTGAACGGAGAGCGTGAAGTTGCCTGCATCCTAGAGAAATGTCGAGGCATTTTTAACAAGAGCTCAGTCATCCATCCATTTAGGTCCTCCGGCCACGTCCTTTTATTGCTCTACTCATGTCCTACCGAGACACGCGGGTGATCTCGAGATCTCCATTCAAGTCTCGTCCTTTCGCCTACGTGAGCGTCGTTGTCTCGCACGCTGTGCTTCCGGGCGGAAAGAATCTCGTGTGAATTTTTTATTGAAAGTATTTTCACAGGAGTGGCATACAGAAATAAGTTGACAAATGTTCTCACATTATTTATCCTAGCTCAATGCCACTGAACTATAAAATACGCGGAGGACTTTTAGTTTATAAATGATGTTATACCGTGAGAAGAAACTCCTACATTTTGTTCTGACTGAAGAATTAATAAATGATAGATTTTTAATGAAACTGCAAAACATATCACAATATTATTAATTGTAACTATAATGCTTTGTATTTCTTGAAATTGAGATAATCAAGTTATTAAGAGAGAAAGAAATAATTCGATAAAAGAAAAGAAGAGAACAAAAACATTTGAAAATAATAGAAACATCTTAACGTAAATTTTTACTTTTATTTTATAATTAATGTATAAATACAATATAATTGTGAAGAGAGATAGAGCGGAGAAAAGAGAAAAAGAAAGAGAAGAATAGAAATATGTATATACACACACACACACACACACACACACACAAAAGACTTTTTTTTACAACTTTAATACATTAATTTGATTTAGGAAGTTACATATTTTACACTGTAAAATTAGATGATTAAAAGTAATTTTATATTTTCGTAATACTAATGTTTTAATTGTTTATGTAAGAGATAAATTACTTTATACATTATGAAAGGAATAACATTTCAATAAACGATGAATTTTCCTGTCTGTCTCAAAGAAATATACCGACGATTTCGACGAGACGGCGGAAAAAGTTGCAGCTGATGCATCTCGCCTGCACTTGACTGCTTTCAAGCGAGGAGTCGGAAAAAGATTCTGAAATGCAAATGGGTGCGAAACCGATCGATTGCATAATTTACGGTACAGCTCGCGAGCTGAAAATACTGACGTTATCACGAATTTCTTGTCACGTAAACGTAAATTACTTCTTTTATTTATCGCTGACAATTTCCCATTAGCTAAATGCGAGTATTTCCACTTCATATATTTTTTTTCTACACATTATGTGATAAAAATTAGCAACCTCGCTAAAATTATAGAAATTACAACGTACTCTTTAAATATGAATCAGTCGATAGTCACTCAATGGCATATTTGGCACTGACAGTGAAATTTAATTAAAAAAGAAAAAATACTTGAGCATTATAACTAAAATACTGATATTTGCATGTTAATTTCAATTTTCCAATACTATATTCATTGAATTTATGCACTAAAACAGGTTAGTTACATTACATAATAAAAATCAACTAGGTTAGGGATCTCACATTTCATTCACTGATTATCAGTGAATACCAGTGGCATACTTGGCACTGATATCCACTGATTATCCACTGATTCAGATTTAGAGAGTAACATGAAATAATTTTTGCATTTTTTAAATATAATTTAACTTTGCAATTAAGTGATTATCACAATAGTTTCTATTTTGATGTTCATTTTTGGACATGTGAAATATAAATAGAAATCAATCTGATATGTGTTACTATCCTAAAAACTATCCTCTTCCTTGAAATTATATCTTATGTCGGATTGTGACACGACGTTATCGCTCTAAAAAGCAAGGATAAATCATTCATAATGCAAAGAGCAAGGAGATCTCGCATTGATACTGTCTTTTTCTTCCCTAGTGAGTATGCGCGTAGAAGTTTTCACATTTCCCGTCTTTTCACCTCGATGTTTGAGTTTGAACCGTTCTTAAGACTTTCGCGATGCTCCAGTAAATTCGATGATGACGTTTCTCCGGTTTTCCCTGGTTTCCCACGAATCTTTTTCCTTGTTTTTCACTCATTCCGCAGGCCGCCTTTCAGGGTGTCGGGTATAATTTACGATCTCGTTAAAAACGTAGAAATCATTTATTTCCGTGGGACGACGTAATGTAGAAAAACGATCGGCGAAGCGAACGAAACCAATAGTGAAACGGAATCATTTTGCAGCTTCCATTTTTAACATGAAACAACGTTGCTATTTGTTACGTGATAAAAACATCGTGTTTTCAAATAGCAGTTGAATAAGCATTTGTTAAAAATATTATATTGAAAAATAGTTCAAATAAATATATTTACTCAATATTTAATCTCAATATTTTAATAAAAGTATATAATTAAAAGAACATTACTTGAAATCTTAATTTTATAATCTTAATACGAAAATTTCAATAATTTGGATTTTTTTATTTAAATTTAATTAATTTTTTGAAATCTTTAATTTTTAAAAACGTTTCTAAGTCTCCAAAATTTTGGGATTTTTATTTCATAATAAAAATCATAGATAACTTTTTTAACTTTTTATTACTTATATAAAAGAGGTAAAATTTAATAATTACTTTTTTACATGTTATTTTATTTACAATGTGATTTGCGATAAATACTCAGGAAGCAAAATTTAAAAATCATTAGCGACAACAAAATACGATCCACTTTTGCGTCTCCACGGACACGTACAAATGCACAATGTCCGTCATCCGTGAGCGGCTAAGTAGAGCTTACGTCTAGTTGTAATAAATAGTCTACTCCATCCCCTTTGTCACTCCGTTCGCTCCATATTCGTCAAACGAGGATCAGCATACTGGTTGCAAGAGGGACCCTCTCTCGCGTATGTTTCCTCCGGTGGGTTTGCGGCCCACTTTCCTGGCTACGTTTATTGTGTTGCCCCAAATACATTGTGCACGCAACCGAGGAATGTCTGCTGACGCTTGGTGGCTCACGATTATCATGATACAAGGAAAAAGGTGCAGTTAGAGGACATTCTTCTTTTAAACCGAGTTTGCATGGTTCCTTTCCGCGCCATCGTTCATTTAGGTTTCTAAAGTAATATCTATATTATTAAGAAATTAATTTTAGTTACGTTGTATGTGTATAAAATATTTAGGTATGCAATTTTCTTGCATGTAAAATTTTATTGAAAATGTATAAAAATTTCCAGTTGACATTGATTGAAGATAATATAACGTTTATGTTATAATTTTGTACAATGTAAATGTTATATAAAATATGTGATATATTATATTATATTGTTGAGAAATAATAACATAGATGTTGTTACTTTTAATTGATGTCGATTGGGTTAATACTATTATTATTTTATATATTGCTTAATCTTTTATCATTAAGTTATTTGCAACGTTGTATATCATATATATTTATGTATATTTATATACGTTATTGTATATAATGTAGAATTAATGGTGGAAATGCAAGAATTCATAGAATATTAATCATTGAAAAATAACGAAAAATGACAATAACAAAACGCACACAAAATATACATTATATGTATTTTAAAAGCGACGGGTCATAAATTATCGTGTTAGCTCAATTTCAGGGAAAGAAAATAGTTGCCTGTACAATAAATTACCGGTTAGGTTCACATTTGGACACTGTTATAAATGTTTAAGACGGCCATTAGCACGAGTCAGCGAGTCCAGAAGCGGCTAATGAAGATGGAAAATTAATTAAGTCGGAAAATTAATTTCTTCCTCGTGATAGAGCGAGATATTGCGGTTTCCCGATTCAAATCAAAGCTGCGAATTTTGATTTACTTCGGCTTAATTAAATTTCCACCTGAATTAGCGACTCGCCAAAGTACGCTAATCCACGGACGTAATGAGCCTCACAAGAGATATAAAACTGAAAATTTATAAAACCAAGTCTCTATATATTTAAGATATGTGCTTATTCTATCGAACAATTCAATTTTAATTTATATATCTTTATTAATGGTTCTATAAAGAAATCGGTGATCGATAAATGATAGATAAATAATCAGAAACATATAATACATAAACGACGTTAACTTATACATACACCTAAAGCGATTGAATCGATTTAACTAATGGTTTGTCATTTATAAATTGATTACGTAAATAATTATCTTATTAATTATACACAATTATGCATAAATTCATTATTTATTGCTACGAATTTATCATTTCGTAGGAAAACATTACGCGCGTAAAGTTTCTCATTTAGAGTTACATGAACTATGTTTTAATTGGATATTACTTTACTACTAAATTTTGTCATAAATACATGCAGTTGTGATTAAGTGGTGGCAGAAACGCATTAACGTATCTTTACACTTTTATGCAAAGTACGCTTTACTGTGCGGAACACCGTTACTCGTAGACAGTTCCTTAATTTCATCGCGATGAGCTCAAGATCTATTTGTTCACTGAGAAGCATCGGAGATAAGGCTTGGAGGATTATGAAGGAGATTGCTCGACTGCGGTCCAAGGAAGCGCCCTCGACAAGAGAGCTACCTAATTACGATGAGGCGGAAGGTGGAAGCGCCAAACAGGGCCGGCCCTATACAGTTTTAATGCTTCACGTCATATTTTTGGAGCTATATTAATTAAAGAGATTATTTTTGAAAGCTTTATTTTTCAAAGTCTTAGTTCTATCTTTGTTATGATTTTATTTTATATCCTATTTCACTGCTGAGTAACATGTTGTTTTCTAAAAATATAAACTTTAAGATAATTGTATTTAAACAATAATGCATTTTATTATTATAGAAAAAAATTAACCGTTTGTACATAATAATCTTATCCAACTTATTTATTAATCTCAATTACAATATGTTTACAATATATTGTTACATAATATTTTATACATTTATTTTTTTACATTAATTTCACATAGTTCCGTATTATATATAAAATGTTATCAAATTTCCTATTTTCATTACATTATTATTAAAACGAAAATTAATAATTTTAAATTAATATTTCTAATAGTTCAAATTTTATGTGGAATATAAAAATGTGTAAATTTTCATGCATTAAACGAATTATTAATTCTGTATTTAACTGACATTTTGAAATTGTAAGTTACATATGAAATTGAAAATTTCTAATTGTTTTTTACATTTTTTTTTAAATATGTTTAATGTAAAATTTATTATAAAACTGAAAATGTTCGAATGTTCTAACTTGTGTAATTTGTAATTGCTTAAATTGAAAAAGCTCTAAGATTTACTTTTTTTGTTACTAAAAATCTCCAGGCTGCATCGCGGCGGCCCTGATAGTAAGAGAAGATGAAAAGTAGTAAGAGGATAGTATCTTCCTCTCAGTTAAATGCCTCCGAGAGAGGTACAGCGAGAGGACGTAACATCCTAACGTTTTAACTGCCCGTTCTATCCGGTTTCCCTTTCTGTTGGTAAAGCGTTGGTAGACTAAAAAGGAAGGATATAACCGAAAGATAATGTCTATCGACACCACTGGTAAGGTCGTAACGAACCGCTCCTCAAGAACGGTGCTTGTCTAAATGCTAAACTTTACGACATGCCCGCATGATCGCCCCAGAAACTTTAGCCGCTCTTTTACCGAGATGTGGAAGCGCGTTACCGACGTTAATGTCGGTTACTTTTATAGGAAGAGCAAGATATAACGACGCTTGCAATTTACCGGTTTGGAAAAAATTACGGGCGGAATAAACAAGCCTTCATTTAATAAATGTAGACTTTAAATAGGCAAAAAATTGAGAAAATCATGAAATTTAAAATTATTAGAAAAATTACGAAATATTACAAAGCTAATACATTTTGAAGATTATATTAAACTAATAATATTAATATTAATAATATTAATATTTTTTTAAATTTGAATGTGTGCTAATTGTGGACAGAAAGTGAACTAAAATAAGAATTAAAGTTAATTCTATAATTCGTCATAGAATTTTTATTCTATTATTCTTTCTGTTATAGCTCTCTGCTATTGTTGATGGGGTTTACGCTGAGCATGGTCATACTGCGGGATCGTTCACACATTTGGCCAGCGATCGACTTCTCGTCGGTGGAGGAGCTGATGCGAGGTCCTTGCAGGGCGCCAAAGGGATCATCAACTTTGTTGGGTGTCTGAGAAAGGTTGGATTAGCAGCATGACTTATTTATATCTTGCAGCAGCTTTCTTATCCTCTTACATCATAAATAAACTTAACTGGAATCAAAATTGCATAAAGCGTAATAGAAGCCATTGACCATTTTGATGCTAGATTTCTACATAAGCTATAAAAATATTAGTTTTAATATTTTACAAGAAAATAATATAAAATGCAGTAGAACTATACTCAATAAAACTTTTAAATATCTAACTACAATAGTACAATGCAATAGTTTAAAATTAATTTCATAGATAAAATAGAGACTTTAAATAACATTAAATGATAAAGACAAAATTATTGCATTTTAATGAACCGGAATATAAATAATAATTATAAAATAGAGAAAAATAAATGATCAATGACTGAAAATAAAATATTTTATAGAGCAAATCTCTAAGGAATAAATAAATGTAAAAATTATACTTTTCAGTCAATTTCCAACTTACATTATTTAACAAATTTTAATCTTAAATATAAGAATGAGTGATAGTTGAATTGGCAAATTTCATTAAGCGACGATCCGTAATATTTTTAGAAAGAATTAACTATGACTTTTGTAATAAATTTGTGTCTAAAATTTAACTTGTAAATTTATTTTAGCACAGTCCGTATTAAATAATTTCTAAATCTGAACTAATTTTGTGTTTTCATTTTTTAACATAGAAAAATAACTTAAAATGTTACTGATTTATTGTATGCTCTCTTATTTGTTTTGATATAAGCAAACGGCTATTTTTTCGCGAGATGAGATAATAATAGCGCTGGTGATCGAATCATACCATCGAACGGAATAATCATTAAATTACCTTTTTTGTGCTCTTTTTTACTCGAATATCGGACAATTACTGTGATATCAAAATTATTCTGAACGATTGTCGATGGAAAATCGCGATAGTGTGCCGAACGTTTGACGAGATACCTGCAGTGTCAGTAAAGAGAATGTAATCACAGACTCATCGAGTTCTTTTGAGAGCATACATATTGCTTAAACATTCTACGCTATAATAAATTTGATTAAAAGGTTGGCTGTTATATACATAGTATAAAGGAACGTAACATAATGCACTTAGAAAATAACGAGATTCTTGTTAACTTTGTACGAGTGAAATCAAAATCAGGAAAATATTTCTCAATTGCTTAAGGATGTATTGTACATATTTTTTAAAAAAAGGAAAAAATTACGAAAAAATTACAGATTTTTAATATATATTTGAAGGTAATGTAAAAAGTTTGTTATTTAGAATATGGACCAAAGATCATTTTAATCAGAAGAAAATAGGTTTTTAAAAAAATAATTAAAATAAAATGAGAAAAATTTATTTAAATTGTAAAATTGTATCATTAAATATAAATATTGACTTTCTTGAACTAGTTCGTACGCAACGAACTATTCATTTTTATACGGAAAGTACACATAAAATTTCTAATTCTAGTTATTTGCAGAGATATACATCTGATACATTCTTAAAATTTGATTATATGGTATAATTCTAAAATATTTATTTACAACGATTTAATTGCAAATTTTTTTGTATTTTTGAGGCAGTGTAAATTGATCTTTCCCATGAAAAGTTTTAATCCCATTTTCTTAATTACCTTTTGATAGTCAGTAAATATATCAGTATAGTTTTAAACTCCGAATTGTAAAAAGATTTTTATTATAATCGCTCTCATTAAAGAATCTAAGTTGACTTTCGTTGAAGTTTTCGAAACTTTTCGGTGGGTAACAGTAAAAGTTGAAGTGATTCCTAATTAAGAGTCCTTAAATAAATGACCATAATGCTCGTTAAACTTGTTAAGTACTAGATAAAAATATTTTTAACTAAGAGAGAGAGAAAGACTTTTTAAACAGAAATTTTGAAATTATTTCTATTAGAAAGGTAGAACGACGCACATTAAGTTTCTGTAGGAACCAATAAAAATGTCTCCGCCCAATAGGGTGTCGACGTGGTCATCGCAACGCAATGAAATATTCATGCCAGCAACTTACTTACGGGGAATTTCACCCGTGAAGAGTAAAGTCGAACTAACGCGCCATGGGTGGCGACAAAGAACCGCGAATGAAGCGATAAAACTTGTCACAATATAAAACGCACTACTGAGGCGAAAGGTTAATGGCAACTGTAATTTGCTGACTGTTTGCAGCTTAAGCAACGTGATGCGAATCACTCGGTAAATTATTCCTACGAGTTTTATTTACGAGCGTGCGCGCGCTCGCGCTCGCGATATGTAAATTATTCGGAATTTCTTCACGTAGTTTCGACCTAAGACTCTTAGCTTCCCATTGCAATCATATTGCATTATGACGTTAGAAGCGAAAAATCGTATAAATTTTTCTTTTACGCTATATGTCAAAATGTATTAGTTTTTTACACTTGCAGATCTTCTTGCAGATACTTATTGATTGATAATTTTTATCTATTTTTTTATCACCATATGCTTTCTTAAATTCGATTAACTTGCAGATATGTATAAATTTTTCTTATTTAAAATGAGTTAAAATATTTTTTTTAACCGATGTGTATCAAGTGCGCTTGCATGTCTGTTGATGGATAGTAATCTTTATGACCAAAAGCAAGATATCTCATATAAGATAATTTGACATTTCTTTGCTTATCCTTTCTTCTGGGGTTTTCTTCTGAGAACAGCTATTCCTAAGAAAACAAGTATGCAGTTACGTTCTACAAAAATTCCAGCTGTTTATATTGCCAGCTCAAATAAGGAGATATTTCCGGAAGATCGAGACTTGACGACTGTTTCCGTTTTACATACTAAAATTTAAAATAAAACATCTAATTCCGAGTGAAATTTTAGAATGCTGGTCATAGCTTAATAATTAATAAGAATTTAAATGAGGAATGTAGGAACGTGAGAACGTGAAGAATATACATTCCAGGCCAATAGTTCAGAAATACTTTCTAAAAATTGGCACTTTTAAGATTATATATTTAAATATTCAAAACAATGTATTTTTTTAATAATAACTTTATGAATCCCATAACGGCTATTTGAAGAATTATTAAAAACACATTGTCATGAATATTTTAAAAGAGATGTTTCAAAACTTTTGGCCTGGAGTGTATATATGAATTTATAAATTCAAATTTAAATTGGAAATATAAATTCAATTAGTTTAAATTCAGGACAATTAAAAAAAAATAATAATCAAAGTTTCAACTTTTTTTCTATTTTACCATATAACGTACACTAATTGTCATGATCGTATGTTCGCAGGTGGAGTTTGCTGCAGAAAGAATCAGAATGGAACTGATCGAAGCGGCTAAAAGCGGAGCGGCGGGTGTTGCGGCTTGGGGAAAAATGGATTTTTTCTGTCGTGAACCCAGAACAGCAGATCCAATTACATTTACCACTAGGGACTCGCATCTCGTGAGTATATGTGCTAGTAATTTTATAATAATATATATGATGCCCAAAAAATATTTATATATGCATATTCTTGTTGCAACGTTAATTATTTATAAAAAGAAGAAGCAAGAAGTTATTTCTTCTAAAAGAATTTTGTCTTCTTTTTTTCTTCTAAATAGTCAGTAAACCTATAAACATATGAGAAATGATTTTCTATTCTTAAAATGTTTTAAGAAATATTTTAGAGACATTGTTATGAGTTTCTGATATAATTCGAAAATTTTCTTTAAATAGAGCTTTTAATGCTTCTCTTTTTAAGACGAATATCTATTATACATATTTTATATATGATGTTAAAATTAAGAGATTACAGTATTCTGAATAAAGAATCAAATATGTAACAGAGTTTCTATTACATATTTGTGAATCAAAGATATCGCACCGTTCTGGAATAATTGTTTTTACTCAAGAATGGACTCCTCCGCGGCACTTTAATGCACGTGTCTCTTAAATAATGCAAAGAAGAAATACGATCTGATTCCATTATCGAGTAGAATCGTGACGATGGAAATATCCGATTAAATCGGGAATGCACTCGAGGAAGTTTTTTGCGCGAGTCAAGCAAGCTGCAAATAGTAATGGCGTAGCTCGCTTTCGAGTTTTCGCGAATATCTTTGGCGACAGCAGTGAGGTCAAGAAAACTTCGTGAATGTCCTCGTTCTAAATTACTAGAGATTCTCTTGACTTTTTTATGGGAGGGGGGAAAATGCATTTGACTCTTGCACGTGGCGTATGTAGTCGATTATCGATGCTCGGTTTGCCACGTAAGTTTCCAGAAAGAAAAAAACACAGCAGAAGAAATATTAACCGGAAGCAGATACATGATACAATACATACAATTACCCAAAAAAGTACATTATTGAGGAATATAAACATAAGAAACAATGTAAAAATATATGCCATGTAGGTTTTGCCAAATAAAATCTACATAGCATATTTTTACATTTATACCAAAACTTCGACATATTTCGTTCTTTTCTACTTCTACGTTATTGCCATACAGCGATATTAACGCATTATAATAACGCAATAACTTTCGAGCACATCCCTCGTCAATATTTATAGATAGACACAGGCTATAAAACTTGTAATTCTTCCTAAATATATTTAAGATGTACTTTAAAAAATATGAATGTGAATTTAGTACCATTCGGTGTTTACATAATTCTCAGCAATCGTCTAAACAACTTAACATTAATATATGTTGTTAAATCAACATCCTATTGGTTAATATATCAATGGTTAGTATACAGGATACTCCTCATAGTACAACTGGAAAGAATATGATTCTACATGAAAAAGTAAGTTGAAAACATAGAATAAAATTTTTTTTATATGAGGCTTTACTTTTGGATATTTCAATAATATTTTCAATAATTTATAAAGTAATAAAACTCATGTGTGTGAATATCCTTTTACCGCGTATTCTCGATTATCCAATAATAAACACAAACATGAACAGAAAGTACGGAATAGTGTAACGAGATTTGTTAAAATATAGAAAAATTTTATTCACATTATCGATTTATTTTTATATAGAATTATTCCTTTTCCAGTTAAACTGAAATTTCCAGAATACTCTGTATTTAACATTTACAGACCGATAGTTATTTGTTTTTTTAAAATTGTCTTAAGTAATGTTTATTTAATGGTTATTTAAGACACTAATACGACTTTGTGATTGGTTTATAACATCTTAAGATTGTACTCAAGACGATTTTGAGGACAAAAAGAATTGACTATATATGAATACCGACCATAATATTAAATCTATACTCATATTTTTAATACAGTATGACTTGAAGATAAATTCTTTGAATGTTACAAGAACATGCTGATTTTTCTTGTTATAAAAGTTTCTTTTTCGTTTGTCATATTTGAAGACAGTCGGACGTGTCCTCAATGTAGAGCACTAACGCGAATGCTTTGCGCACAGCGCGTCCTCTTATGCGCTTTTACAGGCCACGAGACACCGTCGTTACCATTGCAAATCCTTGTTACACCGGCCATCACGGTGTCAAAGGGCGCGAGGACGAGGGTGAATGTACGTGCCCTCTAAAAGCGCATTTCGCCCTCGTGCAGGAACTTGTTTATGAGCATGACCGTTCTTGCATTGCTCGCTCTCCATCGTCGCGATTTATGCAGTCTGGTGCATTAGTGCATCCACTCTAGGATACGCCCCTTTCTCTTTGTAAATCTAGATGGTACGGATCATCTCACAATCTCGATGTCCATTGTTTCGCGTATTAACTATTATAACGCAATACCGAATATTGTTCGCAATATTAACAATTCATATAACTGTAGTTGGTCTAGGAAAAATCTTTACCGGATTCTTTTTTTGAATAAAACAACATCCTTGTTTTGTTTTAAATAGAATTCTTTAAAAGTCATTTATTTTCGTTAGTTAATCACTCGGAAACTCTACAGGTGACTCATCGCTTTTCCTTAGGAAAAATAGATTCCAAATAGGTCACTGAATCTGTAATTAAATTGAGTAATTTTTAAACACTTAGTATAAGCTTCAAGCTGCTATTCTATCGTGCAGCTTTTTATCATGCATAATATGTACACGATAATGAAGCCAGGGCACGTGATTCTCTGCAACTGCTTTGGGTCATCGAGATTTTTAATTTAACAAGAATATTACCCTCACCGGCTACTTAAATATATTATATACGTATTATATACGATATTCACGAGCTCTTTTAATATATACCTTGCCGTTACTTAAAGTTAATAAATCACTGCTTCCTAGCATAAGAGCCTAATTAAATCGTTAATATTCAATAATAACGTAATGTAATTGGACAACTTAAAGCAGTCAATGATATCGGATAATATTTAATTAGGTTAAAAAATGTATTAACGTGAAACTAATTTAGTAATTAACAATAAATGAGGAAAGTTATTCAAATAATAGAACTGTTATATTAAAATATATTCAACTAGTACGTACGAATAAAAATATTACAGAGAGAGTCGAGTTTACTATAAGTATTACAAATTTATGACTATTATAGTGATTAAACATTATACTTTTAACGCAAAGATCTCCATCAATACAATGATCAATATTATTTTCGAGCAGTAGATAATACGCATTAAATTTACGACGTGCAGATGGTTATTCAATACGAACAACATTTGCGTTCGTGGTTCAATTATAATTAATATCGATATCGGCGTACAAGCACAATTATCCTCTGTTCGTCCTGCGCTTATAATCGTAACGTTGCATTTGCAATGGACTCTCATCCGTTATAGCAACAGTAAGAGAACGTATAAACGTGAATACTGGTATTGTTGGCACATTCACAATTAGATCAGAGGCTCCGATGATGCCTACCGCGTTCAGATATCGATGTTACATCTCGAGTTACTCTTGAATCAAGGACCAGGCGAGGATGGATTTTCGTTATATATATACTGGTAATATTCACGATGGATATTGTATTTGCAATGCTCTACACTGAGATTCAAATGCTGCATTATTCTGAAAGCGTATCAACAATAAGATCGAATATTTTCGAGAATAAATTATTTGCAAATTTTTACTTGTTTTTTTTGTTTTGATTAAATTAAGTCATTGAAATTTTTGTTAACATTTAAAATGTTAACATTTGAACACTATCGTATATATGTACAAATATATTTAAAAAGTTCTAAATAGAAGAGCAAGGATTAGAAAATGAATTTAATATCTATTACTTTATTTCTTGAAGTCAATTATCTAAAATATTTATTTTGTTATACATGTTTTAGATTTAAGAATCAATAGATTACTTGACTAATATCTCATTTCATAAATTCACGATTCTATGTGTCCTTAATTCAATATACAAATCTTTGACCTGCATCTTTTACCAATTATGTTCTTTTAATTTTAGAATTCATAGAGCCTTGCTGAATTAAATTTTACTTACTATATATTTGTGTCGAAACTGTTCGCGTCGTCTGAAAATTAGTGTTGAAACGTCACAGTGACCACATAGTAGACTATTTTAAGGTAGTAATTAGTAGATGAGACATTTGAGAGAAATTCTGGATCGAAGCCGGCTCGTTTACTGGATGGTGCAGTAGTTCAAGCAAACGTCAATGTGGACGTTACAGTGGTTGCGTTTTAATTATCGAAAACTCCTACAGCTTTGCTTGAGTGTCCTCTAAAATTATTCCCTGATATTCGTTGAATATATACTTATATTGAGGTCTCGTGTGTGTTGTATGAATCTTTTGTCTGTACCTCTAACTTTATTTTCTCAAAAAATGTTTTACAAACTATTATATTAATTGGACACTTTTTGTAATAATTGTTTTAATTCAAGTATTTATTTATTTAAAATCGCATTCTTATCCAATAATTCATACTTTCATTAATTTCATTCTTCATACTATATTTCAATTTTGTAGCATCTTTAGATTTGTTTTGAATTTGTTAAACAGAAGAATATGCATGAATAAAAACAATAAATATTTATTTTATTTAATATTTATTAAATCTTAAAGAATAAATTAATATACAAATTGCTCAAGATTTTCCAAGATTTTGTAACAAAATAAATAAGTAAATAAAATTAATTAATTAATTAATTAAATAAAATCTATAAAGAGTAAAGTCTTTAATAATATTTAAAAGCAATCTATATTTTTTTATTCTGCTTTGTTTTTATAATTATTATATTATATTGTTACAATATAATTTTACACACACACGCGCGCGCGCGTACACACATGTATAAGAAATCGATATAATGGCGTATTATCGATATACTATCCGAATGTTAGCTTCGTAACTATCGGTGAGAAATAAAGAAAAACTAATAATGCTCACCAATATCGAAACAGTTGAAATTATAGATTTGAAATTATTTGCATATTAATTTTACAGTAAAAGGGTTCGTCGTCATTTATAGCTCGGTTATTTTAACTGAAATTCGTTATCCTCGAAATTACTCTCATTGCACGGTATATTTGCATTATTGCATTATCATATTAATACTGTCATTTCCGTTTGTTAAAAGCAAATTGTACATGCAATTAGCAATTAAAAATGACATTTTATCGATTTTCTGTAATTCTTTCCAGAATATAACAAAATTATGATAAAAGGATTTAAGAATAACTTGTTATATTCAAATATGACAGTTGTCTACATCAATAATCCATTTTTTTGCTTTAACTTTATTTTATCTTTGTAACAATCATTTAATGACGAATTATTATTTTACAGCAATATACAGTTTACAAATTTCTGATTAAATTGTTAAAATTACCAATGAATTCAAAATTGCTACAGAAATGAAGTAATTTATGCTTTACTTTCAGTTAATAACATATCAAAGGCTCGATACCAAAGTTTGTTAACTTTTTCTATATACATTTTAATTCTTCTATATATTTTTAATAGACTTTTTAATATCTACTGAATATCAAGAATAATATAAGTGTATGTATATAAACTTACAGTACATCATTCTCTTTTATAACAATACATTTATAAACTTGCGTTTGACACGCCATTTAAAGTTAAAGTAAAATCGGTACTGTAATGTCGTGACAACTACGGATTACAATGCAAGAGCGAAAAGGGTTTTGCAAAATCTCGCATAGACTTTTTTACATTTTGCGGCGTATGTACGACCGCGCAGTGGGTTCTTGTTCGCTCTGCTGCATTACGTGCACCGAACACATTTGCAGTACGAGCGCGTTGGATGCATCGCCGTTGTTACACGCCGATTTTCCTCGTCTACACGCGCCCCTGATTTATTCTACGGAACTTCCCGTGTTCGGCCATCTAATGTACCATAGTCATATAGCTATCCCGTTGCACACGTGGCTACATGCATCAGCTAACTGCAACCGAGGCTGCACTTTTTCACCCGTCCATTCCCTTCCAGTTTCTGCAGAATTAGTGTCTTTCACGTTAATTTCACGCATCGTCTTGATTTATAATTAACTGATATAACAAAACATATAGTTTGCGTAGAATAAATGTTCAATTACTTTATATACATATATATAATTTTTGTTATAGAAATTTACTAAAGTTAATGGTCGAAAATTGTATAAGGTTGTGAAGAATATTGTAATAAACAATTTTTTTTACAATATAGTTAAAGAAGAATTATTTACAATAGATGTTTTTCATAATTTTATATAATTTTAAGTTATATAATTTTTTATTTTTTGAATTTTTGATCTTCAAAATAAAAAAAATCATTTAATTATGTTAACTTTAATACATACAAAAATAATTTAAATCACACTTATTAATTTTAAACAATATTAAGTGAACTATTAATTTTGTCTAAAAATTATTATTATTATTAGTATTATTATTACACGAAACATTTATTGGATAAATATTTTTTGATTTTGAGAAGCTTATTAAAAAAACGTATAGTTTTACGTATCACAAAGTTTACTTGTCCGTCTGCATAGATCATGAAAATTCGTTGTCGAGAAAGTCGAAAGCTGGATGTCCCGATTCACTTATTTACTGCAGCAACAGAGCAAGCGCCATTAGCGCAAAGTTAATTCTAGTTAAAGTAGAAAACTCACGAAATTACCGCCGAGCTAGGCAACATATTATTAGCCAGCTTGCAGTCGTTTTCGCTGGCGACTTCCGCAACGTTACGTATAACTGTCTGCGGTACATGTTAAATGCAAAATGCATAGAATGCTAGTAGCAGAATCATTCTTCAGAAATTTCTTAGATTATTTATTACATTTATATGTTATATTCAATTTACAAGTGTAGGAGAAACAACAGTAAAGTATAATTCCACTCACAGTAAGAGAGTTATTTATTTTGATCTCTAGTTAATGTTTTTTTTAATTATAATACTCAAATGATTGATTTTTTTTATATAACAAATATCCAAACATATAATATTTTCTATATTACTATTATTATGTTATATTATTGTTACCACTTTTACGTTATCAATAAAAATTACTCGACAAATAGTATCAATCTAAAAATAACGAAGAGAGGAATAAAATATTTTGTGAGTTTTCTTATTCTCATTTGTGCAGGCACACAATATTTGAAGATGAATAGAATTAATTATAGTCTTGCATACGACAAAGAATGTCCAGGCTAACTGCGCAACGTCGATCGATGAAATTGCTTTGTGTTGGCCGAAAAGATTTATCGAAATGCCGGTCGTGTCAAATAGTCGAATAAATTCAATCTTATATCTCGCTGTGCCACAATTCCTGTTTTCGTCTGCTTCGCTGTGAAATATAATTTAATAATAAGAATTATTTCCACGCGTCACAAAACGACGAGAATATCGTAGTAAAAATCGAGTGCCTCATAACAAGAACACTGGAAATACGCTTGGCCGACCGGGAATGCACGGTATGCCTTTATAAGCAAAACACTGGAATCTCCAGTAATCCAATTAGGCAAAGACGCGCGAATTACCGCGAATCCCCTTTCTCGGATTCACGCTTGTTCCTCGGCACAATCCCTCCAGCTTTCCATCCCGCGGTTAACTCGAGAACGATTCAACCTCCTATTTTGCTCCTCTGCCTATAAACGGCGGGGCAAAAAGCTTAGGAGTCTCGAGTGACTCTCCGGATTTGACGACTGCGATGCATTTTCCCGTTGTTTGTTATCGATTCGAAGCAGAATGTAGATTTTACACTTCAGTTACACACTAAAAAACTACTGATCTTTTTTATTGGAAATCTGTGTAGTTCAATTCTCATTTCCTTTTTTTTTTCCAAACGTCTTTTGCTAATTAATTATCGAGTGATAGATATTTTTATCAAGTATTTTTTATAAGAGAATGTCTGAATTATATTAAGATTTATATTTGATTAAGATGATCTTGAAACTTATTTCACGTCGACTGAATTTCTTCTTTTCGCGTTTTCTCGATTTCCGCTCGAAATGAGACGTTAATCCCGTCGAGATCAACCCGCACGGCCTTCAAAGATCTCATAGCGTTCGCTACCGCCGCAGAAGAAATTGAACAAGCATTTATGATCGTTCTGTGGTTCAGTTTCACGCTTGGCAATTTACGATATTATTTCTATCGAGAAAATATAAAGAATCAGCCGTGTAACGTCTCGAGTGCGTTTACAACGGTACAATCGTCGTCGTTATTCAACGAGATTAGCTCTTTAGTCTCATTTCCTTCTGTAGTCTTTTTTCCTTTCTCCCTTTTTGCGACGGTCTCACTCTCTCTTTTCCTGTTCTCATGCCGCTTTCGCTCGTCCTTTCCAAACATTTTCGCCCGGATAGACGACGAATCTCAGCCGGCCGGAAAATATACGTTCCTGCTAAATAAAACATTGTCGGGGACTGGGTGCGGAGTGCACCGCGAGGATAAATGGACGAGAAAGCTCGCGACGGGGTTATATCTGGGAAAAGTGTCGGAAAAGAATAGTACGGATATACCGCTCGTCTCGCCTGCAACCCTGATTTCTCTCTTCCTCTTGCTCTCCTCCTCTCTTTCTTCTCTGTACGCTTTCACGCACATTTGCTTTTCTCTTATTCGCAAGTTTCCCACAATGCATGCGCGATAAGCCGATTTTATCTTTGCTACATATTGAGGCTTTGGAACCTTCGAAACCACGATATTGCAATTAAGCCACGTACATACTATCAAAGGTTTACCGAATTATTCTAAAGTCGCAATGTACATACGTATTGTCAGTATGCTTATTAAATTGATGTTTATGCATTAGAACATTTCTCTATTTTCCATTAATTGTTATAAATAAACTTAATTATATATTTTTTAAAAAGAGATTAAAAACATTTACATTTTAATAGAAAAAAATATGTTAAATGTTTAATATGGCTATTTTAGATAATAAGAATTATTTGAATATTTAATTTTTAATTTGTACTTTAATACTAAACAATATGAATTTTTTGAATCATTCTAATAATGTATATATATATTGAAGTACATATTATTTTTATTAGAGAGATACGAGGTTATAAAATTTTATAACGTATAATTAAATTTTATATAAGACTATATAAAATAGATGGATTTATTAAAAAGATCTAAGATTGCAAGCTGGCTAAATAATGCCATACTTTCACGGATCAGGCTGTTCTTTTTAAGTAATTACATGTTCGCATTGTAGGTGGTTCACCTCGATCGTTACCTCGTGACACGCGTGATCGAGAGTTACGAGTCACGATTCCGTCGGTGGCTAAATCCAGGCCGCATTCGTAAATTTTACGTGCGACTTGAACGGATTTAACGATTTTCAATTAAATATTATGAGTTCGCATTCATTCGACAAATCGACGATTTTGATAAATCAGTCAATAACGCTCGTGAAATGCTTTGTTTCCTTCAGTCCATTGCATAACAGGAAATTTTCCAATAAAGCACATTTCCTTCTTGAGTTATTATGAAGAATACTCAAAACTATTTTCTTCAAATCTTTTATTTAACAATGAGTAGAAAGAAAAACTCTGACAAATAAATCTTACTACAAAAGCGACCTTAAAATAGGTCGCAAAGCTTTAGAAGTGCACTCTTTGACAGATTTTTCCTTAGGGAAAGTTTAATTGGACTCTACACTTTTTCAGAACTTTTTAATTTTCAACATTAAATATATCCTTGAAGTCCACTTGATACTAAATTAAAGATAAAACTTTGTTATTTATCTTTAATTTTACATTTCTTTTTAAATAAAATCTCTTTTATTTCTATTTACTTTTAACTTGTAAATTATTGACATCTGATCATTTTCATTAAATTGAAAATGTATACATATACTTATAGAAACGATGATTAAAAAGTTAAAATACGCTAATAAATTAATTTAATATTTATATTATTAATTTAATATTTATATTAAAAGGAACTTTTTTACGACAATATAACTTTAAAAATAATAATTTTTATACAAATAAAGTGAGAATCTAATAATCTATATTATATTATCGAATTACTTTTATTCTGGATACGTCTTGGCTCACAAGATACCCATATATACAAAATACGTTCAAATAAGTACGTAGAATATTATATATTATTTTATTACTTTATATTAATATATCGTTTTCTCTTCTTAAGTTTTGACGTTAACAATGTTTGTAAATCAATGCTTCATTTGTTTCTCGCGCTGTGGAGTGACTTGATCTTCCTTCAAGCAACCAAGTACCATCCCTTCCGTTTCATACTGCCAGCAATCAAGACGATTCTAAGATGCTCCTTCCGTCTTTTAATTAACGCGCCAGCCGTTTTCGGTGCTGCTTTAATTAACCGAGTGAACTTCTCTGGAGGGCGACCGAGTTTCAAGAATTAATAAGCGCGAATGTAATGTTTACAGGTAGCATAATAATTAATTTCTAGGGTAACTAAATTTCGTGGCGCTGTCGAATGCGTCGCGAAACGTCATTCAAACATGAGATATTAATTTGTTGACTATATTTGTCGTTAATGGCATTCGATATACTAATTGAAGAGTTTATTTTGAAACATAGATATTATGCATTAATAAAATGATAACAAATATTTAACAGTTTTAATTAACAAATAATTTTTATTTCCTAATAATATTAAAATGTGTGTGGTTTGAGAATAAAGTCTTAATTAAAAATCTGAACACATATGAATTAGGTATCAAGTATCAAAAAAAGAAAAGTGTCGAAAATATAAATTCTTTCATTATGTTAAATAATATTTTATGGATATAGTAATATCTCATATTGACTGTAAACGATATGTTACAGCGTTGTCCTACTTTGGGGATGTAGGGCAATAAATTATTTAATATTATTTAATAAATAATGTTATGAAAACACAGCTCTCGTATTGTCTTCGATTATTAATGAATAGTGGTGAATTATCATCGAGCTAAAGCTCTTCATTAAATGTTCAATAGTCTTTTTATGCGTGTAACGATTTTGCTTGCATATTATGTGTTGATTATAATTCACTGATTAAACACTGGTAATAAATATGAAAAGTGTGATGTTAATTGTCTGGAAAAAACCAAGCTGAAATCTGTGTATATAAGTTCACGTATACAAATAATATTTATCGGTATATAACGTACGTACTTATTCATAATTAGACATTCTGCTATGTTAATTTCTCAACCTCAGTCAAGTCTGAAATTTCATAACGGAATGAAAAAACTGGCACTTATGTTGAAGTATTTTATGCTTAATTTATGAAGAAATTAGCACGCTTTGCGCTACTTGAGGTATTTTTAACTTTACGATTTTCATGGAGAGACGCAGAAAATTACAAGGATGCAAACGAAAAGGATGTCCAGCGAAATTTTCTAAAGACCTCGCGCAAAATTGGCTGGTATCTGGGTTAAGTCGTCCGCGTTGGATCCAGGTGTATTTTCTTATTCATGTGCGTGCTCGTCGAATAATCTGGTATAATCTGTCACGAAATCGCTAAGCCTCGAGTAGCTTGGGCTTACGTGACGTCTCAAAAGCGTCTCGACGAGAGATGGCCGCGATATTAAATCCCTGCACAGGTGTATTTTATTCCACAGTATACCGAAAATATTTCTCGTATACTTAGTTCCGATATTTCCGATTCCGAAATGCTTATATAATATGATACATACACACACATATATATATATATATATATATATATATATATATATATTTCCGTTATTGTATCGTATATGTTTTAATTTTTAATATCATGAATCTTGAATGTTGACCTACATTAATAATATTAGATCGTTATCATTCTCACATATTTTCACATATTGTCACATTGCTCTACCCGTTAAACTCATTGTTATTTACGAATAAAGCATCGTCATTCATTTTCTAGCGGTAAATTTACCTGCGCCCATATAATTTCGCGACGTTCTCATTTTGTGCGCCAACTCTGCGGCTCGCTGCGGAAGTTTTACGGGGATTCAAGACGAACGCGTGTCTCCTCATATTTATGACAAGCACCTTAATGCTCGGGCACGATGTGTCGACACGAACCCCCTACCACGGGGACTTTCAGCGACTTACTCTCGTTATACCGCCCGAAAGATAATTCTCATCTTAAAGTGACGCATTATATCTCGCGACGTGTTTAACGATGCGCCTTATACTCGTTTCATTCCGGAGAACGGCTCGTTGCGCGCTCGTCCTATAAAAGATTGCTTGGAAAGGGGCTAAGTGCTAGCAGTGCTTTTGATGGTAATAAAAATTTTTGACAGAGTATTCTTCATATAATCTAAAACCGTTCTCCTTTCTATTAATTTAACAACGAGAAGATTAATAAAAACATTAATGATATTCTGAATTTTCTTATATACTTTTTATCATATTTTTTTAAATGAGACATAGAGAGAAGGATTTTCCTAAAGTATTTAAAAATTTAGCTAGACTTGAAAATAATTTTGTATGATGTTCAAAATAATTACGTATATTTTATTACAATGTCCGAATAAAAATTATTTTCACATCAATGTATAAATAGTTAAATTTTTACGTACTTCAGCAAAACTATTCTTTCCGTGCAATATATCGCTATATCATTCGATGGTATTGCAAAAGTAACTGAAAGTAATAATAAAAGTTTCATTCAAATCTCATGACACGCATATCTTTTCGATGGAGAGTGAACGTAATTACATTCGCAAGGGTTACTGCGTCAATCCTTTCTACAAAACCTGGCGAACGAAAGTTATGCTATGAGGTGCCTCCAAGGATTTATTCGCGAGGGATGTGCTCAACAAGAAACGTTCTTAAACTACTATTAAAAGTCGTACTTACTTTTATACCTCTCGTGAATGAAACTTTATTGTCTCGTCCGCAATTCATTTGTTCGTAGCAACTTGACAGTCAACTTATTTCGAATTTAGTATTCGGTTCTACGTCAAGTACGAAATTAAAAGTTAAAAGATGAGAATATATATTGTTAAATAGCTGCCTTCTTTTCTCATTTGTTTCGTTGGAATTATGAGAGTTTAATAGAGCGACGAGATAAGATCTCACGTTATTCAAAATAAGCTTGAAAATCGATTCCCTCATGCGAATATGCAGCAGAATTGGTAGGAAATTACAAGTATCTCTCATAAGTCTAAACGAAAATGAATTTCCGAGATCGATTGTCAATGTCGCTGTCTGTCACGCGTCCCGGCTTTCTTTCTCGTGTCGAAAAACGAATAATGTACGAGAATTTCATTCGCAACGCGGCAAGAGACAAATTGGTAGAAAAGAACGAAATATTGAAAACGTCATTCACGCCAAAACACGTTCTTCGACTTTGCAATTTTCTTTTATATCGTGAAACTAATATTGCTATGTCAGAAAGGAAAAAAATTTCAAATTTTTATTTACATTCTGCAATCAATGTATATGTATATATAATCGCTTTTCTTTCACTTAGGCTTTGCATAAATATTACATAAACAATTATTTTATAAACACTGAGGCAATGTTTTAAACACAAATTATAATATAAGTAATCGTCGTAGATCAATCGAAGATCCAGATTAATTTCGAACGTATTACGTATATTTTCTATTTCGGACTTGTATGCACACGCACTGGGATTAATTGCGGAAGCGATTATTAGTATTTTTCTAAAATACAACTGGCACCAACGATAGCCATGCACCATGCAATGAACGTCGCACAAACATGCGACGCCGATCATTCTAAAATCGATTCTCGATGTTGCTGACCCTCGTGCGTCCACACGTGGTCGAACTTGGGCCAACGCACGCTATTGGACTGCCATTTTAAAGAAGGCCGGATCAACAGTAAACAGGCGACTCCACGGCGCTTTGGTCACCTTCACCAGCCCAGAGTCCCACCTGGTAAGCCTCAGTATCCAAAGCTTGAAAAAAAAAAAAATCCGCAAGTGAAAGAGATGAAGCTGAGAGCTCAGCTCGCGAGCTCTCGTTTGGCCCGGACACGCACCTGTATATACCTAATTGGCTAACTTTCACGCGAGAACTTAGCTTCTTAGAGAGGAGTGGTCACCAGAGCACCTTCTTCTTCTTCTTCTTCTTCTTCTTCTTCTTCTTCTTCTTCTTCTTCTTCATCATCTTCCTCTTCTTCTTCATTTTTTATTATTTCTCTATTCTTATTTCTACATTCGATCTTGAAAATAGATGCTGAATAGCGAAAAATAAAAATATTCAAGTATTTCTTCAAAAATAAATATATATGCACATATAGACGTATGATATTGCAATAGTATAGTAAGATTATGAGAATTTCTTGTTATTGTGGCATGTGTTGATGATTTGTAGATAAAATGAAAATATCAAATGTGCACGATACTTCCTAATTTAAATGTTAAATTTTCTTACGATAGTAATGATAGCTCTTTTACTGAGAAAACTTTATTTTCTCTACAAAGAAAATTTATAAAATATTTAGAAATATTATAAAATATGTGGTTTATAAATACTATAAAAATATTTTACGAGTGGTATAAACGTTTACACTTTACAAATCGAAAAATTAACAATTTTACTGTGTCTAATAGAATTTTCAACTACTTAATTATGCTAGATTTAATGAATTGTTTATTTTAATCATGTTGAGTGTCAATTTTATATAAATTCAAAGAAAAAATTAATAAGCAAATTAGGCACCTTAATGAAATTAAATAAAACAAATATATGCGCGCAGATATTATGCAATATTTCATGATAATTTTTGGATAAACGAATATTATTTTCAAATAAGAGAAAAATTTTACTCATGATTGAACATTATTTTTTAGTCAATGTACAACATATTATTGCAATTGTTGCGTTTATGGTTATTGATCGTTGTTCGAAATATGTATATAAATAAATCGTGAAATAGTAACAGTAATAACAGTTTTTAATATACGGACGTTGTGAGTTCCGTACATATAATTTCATATGAGAAAGTTACGTAGAATATTTAAATGATCGAATGTTTCAATATTCGAATGCATCTATCCTATTTACGACTCTCATCCTACATCCAACTTTATTATTTCTATCTGCTATTCTCTTTTCTCTTCTCTTTATTCCTATTGAAAAGACATGCAACTTGTGAAAAGGATGATTGATACGATATCTTTATGAAATCTTTTGCTAAATTTATAAAAATCTTTATGACAACAGATCACTATCTATTACATCTAATAATAAGATATTAAATTACTACACACGTATGTGAATATTTTAGATTATCAGTGTTGATACTTAAATTAAAATTAATATTCTGAAATATTATATTATATATTAATATTATGAAATATTTGATTTAGCCCTATCAATATAGTCGTATCAAGATAATCCTTTCCATGAGTGCTTTCTTGCGAATGGTTAGGAGATCAGCCACAATATGTACATAGCTCACGCGTGGATAATATATACGCACATGACACTTAAGCTAGCTCTATAGGTACACCACTGGTCATTGCACATGCACGCAACAATCTACGCTCCTCTTACCATCATCATTTCTATCATTAACGCGGTCTAATATCTTTGCACGTGTATGATACAATCTGATTCGGAGCTAGACCGAAATTTCTTATTGTTTCTTTCTAAAAAAAAAATTTTTACTTTCTTCTTTAAAGAAAGAAATCAGAATAACCAATCTTCTTATAATAAAAATATAAAATTTTTGCGCAAATTTATAAATTGAATTTTTATCGCAACTCGAATCCATTTCTATTTATACTTCGAAATGACTGTGAGTACGATTAATAAAATCAAACTGTTTCTTGGCGCGAATGCGATTAATTTTTGACAGATTAAAGTGATTACTGAAACTATGATTTTTAAATTGATCGGTAATGAATTGTGGATCATTTCATCGAATCATCCTCTCTATCTCACGGAATGAGTGATCAATGAGCGTCTGACAATTGCCTTTAGCTCGAGCACCAAGCTGCATGAGGAAAGGAGAACGAACGAAATGCACCCGCCTGCATGTTGACGCCAAAAATTACGTCTAATTGTATTTTCAGGACGAAAGAGCAGATCGACGTTGATTGGCTCCCACTGTTACCGGTCGTGCTGAAACATATTTTTGAGGGTATATTAACACATTGTATGAGAAATGTACATTAAGAAGCAGATTGAATTAAATAAAATCTTTTAAAAATATAATATTGCAAAATAAAATTTTAATGTATATAAATTCACACTGAAATATTATTAAGTACTCAAATTTAGATCAGACTGAATAATTTTCTCTCACTTAATTGTATTATTCACATACTGGTCTAATATCATTTATTGTTGCTTAAATTTTAATTAATAAAATTTGTTTTTATAAATTTTTTTTCTTTTAAGATTATTACTTGAAAAAGTTTAATTTATGATACACTCTTATATGTGAAAAATGTAATTTGTAAAATATTTGTTTTTAAATATTTTATATATAATTTTTATAAATATATTTATTTAGAATTGAAAACTAATATATAATAAAATTAAATATATATATTAATAATATATTATTATTACAGATTTTGTAACACAATACATTCATAATTAAATTATATAATCTGGTATTTACATATAATTATTAAATCAATTACGGTTTTAATATAATAAAACAAACGCAATTTCTCAGAATAGAAATTTAAATAAATACTTATTAAAAAATCATGTACACTAGATTTGTTTTGTTATATAATGCAATGCACAATTTTCATTGTAATAGAATAAAATATTAAAGTTAATGTATGATGATAATGATGATAATGTGATTATAATGAAAATTGTACATTTGAATATTAAATATAAACGATCAAATATTTTGTTGTCTATTATTACATTTATAATTATGATTATATATTCATATAATCACGAAATAAAAATGTTCTGTAACAAAAATTATATGTGTTGACAAAGTATATGAACGAAAGACTCATACATTTATTATTATTATTGTTAAACATAAACGGATGTTAAAATATTGCTTAAATTAAAAGCTTCACGGAACTTACTCCGTCTTAATAACATTAGAAACTTCAAATCTGCTTCTAATTGTATATCACAAATATGTCATACTGTGTTTACAAAATTAATAGCCAGTGTATCAGCATTACTCGGCAACAATGGGAAAAGCGCGATATATTATTGACGCAATGTCTATCAAAGATACAGAAAGAGAGAAAGAGAGAGAAAAAGTTAGGAAGAATGAGAGCGAGAGTGAGAGAGAGATGTTTCAAATCGATCAAAATATACCATAATCGATAATCAATTCCAGAATCGGTCTCAGCCCGTCTCACAGTCGTTTCACGATACAGACGTAACATACACAATACACATATATAATACGATCGTGTACATGTTCCACTTTGTTTCTCCCATCCTCCGCGAGTAAGATCGTCCTAAATTCTCGTCTATTAAGCCTCGACGTATATGTATACCGCGCACACTAACCACGACACCAATATCGTAACTCTTGCGCAGCTGCAACACGGTGGGGCTCTGGGTAAGAAAACACTTGGAATAACTTTGAATATATATTTTTCGATTACTTCGTGCCAAAAGTTCCTTCACCCCATCTCATTCTGACAATAACCTCCAGGGCATTCGTCTCCTTTATCTTTTCTCTCTTCGAAATTCTTTAATTTACGAGATTCTCCTCTCTTTAACTTACGAGAGATTACATACACATTTCAGATTTTATCAATATCTTCGGGCTTTGAATGAATTTTCTTTTTAAAGTTAAACACTTGAATAAAATATTATTTATTTTATTAAAAAATTATACAGTTTATAAATTTCTCTCTTAATATTTAATTCTCAATCTTTTCATATATAATATTTAATAAATATCGATGCTTGTTTTAAATTTATTTTAAGCGATTTATAATTGAGAATTAAATTCAAAATTTTCTTCATAATTTTATCTATATATTGTAATTATAATCACGCATAAAATAATATTAATTGTAAAGTTTAATTATAATTATATGTATATGATTGCATGTGCTGACTTATTGTTAGATTATCTCTCTGTACATTTTGTATTATAATTATGTTTCTATTGTTTTTATATCACATGACATATCAAAGTTATATCTAGTTATATCAAATTCTGCCGCGATTTATAGATCGCTTAAAATGAGTTGAAATTATGTTGAAGTATCTCATACATTCAATTTCTACTTTTCTTTTAATCAATACACGAGTGTTAAAAAATATTAAAAAGATGCTTTTGCCCCTGCTTTCAAATTTTAGAGGAAGTCCCATTTCTTTCCCTCCACCGATTCTTCCCGAGTTGTTTACGATGTATTTCAGGATTCTTGATCGCTCACGTGGACCTGCTCTTCATCGTCAATGGAGTTTGCAGGTGAGAGATCATTTAATCGATCTTTTGAGGCGGGATACGAGCCCTGAACGTAAACACTTGACTTTTAACAAAGCCACCGTGTTACGGAGCACGACACAGTTACTGCGGTTGTAAGCCGGGCTATAACGTTTCGCGCATCAGACTCAGGAGTAGCTTGCAGGAAGCAGCTTGCGGTTTCTGAACTCTGGATAGCTTTGCTTGAAGCTCGACAGGCAAACACAGAACGTGAATTAATATGTACAAAGGCTGTCACGTGTGACGTTTAAAATAGCGGATATAATTGAACCACCAATCGCGTATATATATCCCGACTATCATTAAATTAATACATGTTATATCAAACTGTAACATTTATTGCTTGCATTCCAGGCATGTCATTTTGATCAGTTACCTTTAATTACTATTCTGCTTCACGAGAGTCCGAATGATTCCATAATTTCAATTTACAATTAAAAAAAGATTTAATATGCCGCATTATCCAAAAAGATAATAAGTATTATATGAATCATTGTTCTGTGAGATTCTTCTAGTAAAAGTTGCGACATAATCCTTAATAAACAACAAGCAATTAATATACGTTGAGAGAGGCTATATTTAGTTAGTCCGGCATAATTAACTTCGCAATGTACACGACCAGGACGAAATAACTCGGCATATAATCGGGCGAGCGCGACGATTAGTTTAGATGGGTACGCCACGGTGGGGCGATCCACGTTGACGGTAGTTGGGGAAACTAATCAGCCAACCAACGCGTATATGTATACCAGGCGACCTTAATCCGTCAGAATCGGTTCGCCAAGAAGGAGACGTTCCGACATGTTATCCGATAGCTCCCGATATTGCCTGCACGCTGACACATTTCCATTCGCTGGAAATCCTCATGGGTCATGTAACGCAATCAGATGGTTGGCAGGTATTCCCACGTGGACGCGACCTACCTGCCTTGCACAACAGGTTGTCTATTTACCTTTCTGGACTGCGCCGGACATGTTTTTCTCTTTTATCAAACCTGCAAACACTTTTTTTCAATTTTGTTGACAAGCTACGAGCAAGAGTCGAGGACGGCGTTGTCGTAAGTGATTAAATAACTCCAGAATTTCAACCGAAACTTTGTACAGTATCGTATAGTTTATTACATTTGAATAATTTCGCTAATTTTATAATATAAACTTTGACGATTTCTCTTCCGTAGAATCGCATGAAGAAAAGATTTCTCTCTGAAATACTTTAAAACAGTCAAAGTGTCTGCAGTAAAAGCTAATCGACAACACTTGCCATAAAACCCGCTTAATCATAATTGACATTCGCTGACAGATGCGAGAATTCTAGAGAATTGGTGAACCGTAAAATGAAAGGGGGCACAAGAAAAGGCGTCACCCACGGATTAGTAAATAATTTATTTCAGAAAGTAATTTAACTTTTCTAATTGATCGTCTACTCGGTCGAGAGTTTCATGGAAAAGGCGAGGCGTAGCAGGTAGACAGAAGGGTGAATGGAGGATGTAGCCAGTTTCAGGATGAAATATCCTCGACGAAGCGCCACTTTGTGCAGAGGACTAACTGAAGATGAATTTCTCGGCGCGGCTGTCTTGGTCGAATGAGATATCCGGTTTTCGTGTAATACTCGAGAAATCTCAAAATGTAACGAGATCCATAATCGAGACTATGCATTCGTGAACAGGACGTGACATGTGTTTACACAACTTTTTTATAATTGATGAATCATCTAGTATCATAAATACTAGCAAACTTATTGGCACATCGATTATACGATCATTACAGTTGAAAAATTTCCATGAAATTTAACACATTTTACATGTTTCGAAGGGTTCACTCAAATTTTTGTATTAATTTAACACAAGTTAAATGTATTAGAAAGTAACAAACATTATGTAAAAAAATTAACACAAAGAATGTAACACTGACACAATTTGTAAGCTATATTTCAATTGAAGAAACGATCGAAACATTCCTTGCGATATAATACTTTGCAAATAATATATTTAAATGCTGTAATGAAAATTTATATAACTTATATAATACATAATTACACGTCGTGCTTATTTTCGTGCAGAATATACAGATATATGTACCATTTCCGATGCTGTTGATTGTTAATTTATATATCGGCTGATAATAATCGGACAATCGATAATTTATACAATTATGCAAATTGCACAAATTATATGTTTTACACGTAATATTATTGTAAATGTTCAAATTTAATAGTTAATAAAATGATGCTATCGATCATAAGGTGATTGCGTATCAGGTCATAGCTCGGCAGTTAGTTTAGTAAGGCGGATCACCGTTGAAAGTCACTCTCGACAGTAACGCGTGTCTTCCGGAAACTTGTTGAAAGTGAGAATAAAAAAAGTCCTAGAATGAACAAAAGAGATATACCAGAAAAGTACCGCACTCCGCGTTCTTCGGAATTGTTGTTCGGAGAGATATTCGCTGCGGCAGAAGAACGTAAGAAGTACCCAAAGAAGAGTCCCGAAGATATGGTACTGAGAAACGAGTCACCCGAGATCGATCCCTTCGATTCTTCAAGAGAAAAAAATTTAGGAAGATTGCCATGAAACTTAAAAGAGATTTACCGCCGTTATATTTCGTTGCCGTCATAGATCTTTTTACCACCAATTGTCCGCTGTGTTAAATTTTGTGATTTTCTACTTTTTCAACAACTGCGATTAATAATTACGACCTTCTGCTTGATTCCTAGGTATTTGCGTAAGACGTTGACGACGTATTTCACCCGAAATATTCATTGTTATTCAGATGGTATTACTGCAGTTGTTATGCGGCACATCGAATATTGATGCAGGAGTATTAAAGTGAATGAGACTTCGTGTTTATACATGCATTGACGGTGTTCATTGTCGATCCAAGAAACGGGATAATTTTACATATGAAAATAATTTAAAAATATATAAAGTAAAGGATATCAAATCAATGTACGATCTTTGATATTTAATAATAACTGGGATGTTAAGATTGGTTATACTAATATTAACTTCACAAAGACGCGCGCCAGTGTCTAAAACTAAAACGGACGTTTTATTGTTCTCGCGTAGAATTCCTACACATGTAGAGGAAGATCATGCATAGAACCCGTTTTCTTCTTCGTACTGCAGAAGAAGTTTCTAGGTTCAAGATAACCGTCTCCAGTCTCATGGCGAGTTAGGGGTTCGTTCCCAAAGGTGAAATTGGAAAAAGTTTTTCCGTTTGCGTGTGGATGCTTCTGCGGGCAGTATCAATCTCGCGGACTTTTGGTATTTCAGACCCTTTGGAATCTCTATACTGATGCACGCAATGTCCCAAGTATTTTAGTAACAGATTTTAGATCGGAGTTGAGAAAATCGCGATGATCATTTTAATATCGTTTGAGTCGTTTTTTGATCATTTATCTGTTCGTGTGTACTTTTGCTTAAAAAAATATGCTTATTTATTCTACTTGAAATTCTTCCCCGCTGATACAAAATTCGGGTGTTCCGAGAATACGCGGATTTTGTGCAGACACTAGAAGTGCACGAGTGTAATTGGAGTTTCATGACAGTGGGGCTAATTTCCCTGGATGGAAAACCGGACTGAAAACTCTCGGTAACGAGACTTATTATTTATTCTTCCTACTATGTCGCAAATTCCCTTCTCCCTTTCCTCAAATCGTGGCTTTTACAGTAGGATGTGACATACAGCTTATCCGTTACTAAGTACATTTCTTTCTCAAATTAAAAACACAGAACTATTCTTTTTAATGCATACAAGTATCGTGAGAAAAAAGAATTGTAATATATTCACAATCTGAAACAGTCGTCCAAGAAACGGGCTGACTATTTTCCTGATTTTTCTTTTTTTTTCCTTTTTTTTTATTAAAAAAATGTTAATACGCCACCCTCATTTCAGGTCATCCTTTGTGCTTTGAAATAGACACGCCGTTTATCTCTGAATTTAAATACACGTAGAATAAGAGTATTTAAAGAGCAACATGGTGGGATCGAGTTGAACTGTAGTCATCAGACGTTGATTAACGGCGACGGACGAAATCCTTTGTCTATTTCTGTTTCGGTTGGAAAATATTGCTGGTCGTTCTTTGTTCTGTAGATGGCCTGTACGAGTGGCCTAATTACTGTACGGTGTTTAAGTTAAAAAAAAGGAAAAGAAAGAAAAAAAAAGAAAATCAGGAATGTAGTCCGTTTCTCTGATGACTCTTTCAGATTACGAATATTTGGCAAAGTGCCTTTAATTATGATTTTTTACAAGAGAGGTAACACCTCTTTATTCGATTATTATTTTAGCTTTAATTGCAAAAGAGAAGTCGCTCCTTGTGTGTTATTTTGTCGTCGATGTTTTTTAAACTTTGATCTTCTCTTGGTATAATTTAGAAATAATTATATCTGCACCCTCCCTTTTTCAGATGCGAATTTATTTTTATTTTTACATCTTCTATAGATTCATTATATCAATATCTCTCTATATAGTTTGATAAATACATGTGAATATTATTATATGAATTATATTTGTATGTAATTAAATAACAGGAATTGATCAACGTTTTGTAAAAGTAAATCCACACTTATAATTACACGAAAATAATAAGATGTAGGAAGATATAACTCCAGATTAAAAGTTTGGAAGCACTTTTTAAAAATTGACATTTTTGAAATTACTTATTTAAATATTCATAACGATGTGCTTTTTTAATAGTAATTTTTTAGATAAAAAGTTGACACATTTTTGGGATTACTTATTTAAATATTCATAACGATGTATTTTTTAATAGTAATTTTTTAAATCAAATGAGTTACTAGATCTACAGAATTATTGTTAAAAAAAAAACACATTTTTGTGGATACTTGAATAAGTAATCCCAAAAATGTCAATTTTTTAAAAGTGCTTCCAAATTTTTAGTTTGCACGTATAAAGTTGTTTTTTTTTTTATAAAATAAAGCAAACAAATGTTTGATACGAAAAATGTGAAAAACAGACGTATCCTTACGGCAGCATCTTGCGGTTGCTTATGTTAAATCTTTACGGAGCTGAAAAGATAGAGAAGAAGTATGAGCTACAACGGGAGGATCCATTTCGTCTGATGCTGATTCATAGCGGTTAGGCGTGCTCTGCATTATTCAGAGAGCGCACCTGACCGTATAACGTCGCGTAACTTTAAATACGGCTGCATCACTTTTGACTGTCAAAGCAGATAATGTGGCACGTCGTACATTTTTCTACTAGCTGCATTGATTGTTGTCGTAAAATCGAATAAAGAAGATGCACAGGATTTTATGCGAGAAATGACGATACGTAGATTTATGGTTAGTGTATTTTATTATTTACACGCCTCATTTGTTTTCTATTTGACGTTCTATATTTGTCGAGATGTTATTCTCTAGCTACGTTTGGTTTGAACATTTTACGCGCTGTATTTTATCTTCCTTCTGCTTGTAATGAGCGATAAAGGAAGAATAAAACTTACAGCACATAAGCGCTCAGACACACTACTCTACGAGGTCAAATCCGAAATTTATACTCGGTGAAATAAATAAACTAAATAAAATGCTATAAAAAATAACAAAATAAAAGTCTTACGCTGTAAAAGAAAAACAAAGTATTTTTATCTAATTTAATTAAGTTTACATTCGTTAAAAGAAACTTTAAATCTTTTAAATGTTTTGGAGATTACCAGATAAGATAGCAAGAAAACGAAATGCATCGTAACGTAACAATAAATGTTATATCGGAAATACTAATATTATATACTAGTTATAAATATTTAAAACATTAACAAATTATCATACAATTAGAAATAAAAATGTAAAGGTAATGTAATTTTAAGCAAATGAGGGAAATTCGTAAAACCTATAAAAAATAATTGCAGGATAAAAAAAAAGTATAAAAACAACGGGATGCTTTTATTTAAATTTGGATACAGAGTTCATTCTCACGAATGTGTAGAAACGGCAATACACATACACTCTGCGAGCAATCTACGAACGCGCAACTCTCTATTTCGACCGACTATTTCCGGTCTTTGCGCGATGCTGCTCGTACAGAATACAACATATTTTTTTTTCTTGTTTCCTCCGATTTCGTTGGGATTTCTATGTGTGGGTATGTGTATGTGTGGGTGTATATCGCTCGCTTCACTGTACGGCAGTAATTCTGTGATTTTCTCGGATTTTTCTTTACGCATGTTTGTCAACGTTCTATTATTTCGCAAACTGTTAGCGCGCGAAATGAGTTTCATACTTGGGACTGCCAAAGACACATTTTTTATTCTTTATTTCGTTTATGGATAGAAACGCACGTTGCTCGGGCATTGTTGATTCTTTAAACAGTCGCTGTAACAAGTACTGCGTGTAAAAAAAAAGATACTTCCGCTTGAAATATTTTGTTTCTCGGAAAAAAATTCTCACTAGACGCGGTTGATAAAAGAATTGCTATTGCATTTGGTAAAAGTGCAACATGCAAATATTTCTATTTAAAAAATTGAATGCAATAGGTATTGGAAAAAAGAAAAAATCTATATTTTATATAGAAAAATTAAAAAGGATATTATTTTATATTGAAATCTAAAGGTATGTAAAAATATATAAGTGTGTAAGTGTGCGTGCATGCGTATGAATTATGTTTCTAGCGGCTAATCGCTTAGAATAATTTACTCATAAAAATCTGCTGTGTTATATATGTATTTGCAATTTCATTTATATGTAAATAAGTGAAAGATTATCGTCACATTATCAGTTTTAAAGTAGAAATAGAACTGCAGTCGAAATCATTTTAAAAAAATTAGAAAATTTTAAATAAATATTAATTATAATTAACCAAATTTTATAATTTGCATCGATTGAATCCATCCATAGTGACGGCTATTTTTTTAAAAAATCATGAATTTAAGATATCGATTTGCGATATTTTAAATAAGCACATAAATAAACGTTCGCGATCGTCACTGTAAGCCACTATTATACCGGCTGCGATTTCACCCGTCGCTCCATGCCTAAACGAGTGATCTGATTCTTTCAAGAGCTTTATGATGAATGGCGGATTCGTAAGATTGCACGTAGAGATTGCGGATGCTGGGCACGACAAGACTAGCTCGGCCACTCTCCCCGAGGGCGAAGCGGGCTCACCCCACACCCGCT
>NW_011627381.1:1627025-1678827 GCF_000204515.1 Acromyrmex echinatior | reverse complement strand
CTCCAAAGCGACGTAGTAGAAACCATCTGTCTCATTTGTTTCAGGTTCTGCCACCCTGGAAAGCTGCCAAGACCGGGACTATATCCTTCAAAATTCGTACGAACGAGCCCAATGGATTGATCATGTACAGTCGCAGCGGAGCACAAACGAGAGTATGTATTCTTATTCAGCTTTCCCTTTTCATTAAAATAATCATCATAATGAAAAAATCATAAGGATAATAAAATATAAAAATTTTCCCTTAATAAATTTACAAAAACACGTAATATGTTACGTAAAAAAAGTGGAATAATACAGAAGAGTTTCGGACAATAAAACCAAATGCTGTCAAAGTGCGATTACGCGTCCAACAATTATTGGCTACTAAAAACGTTTTTCAAAATAACAAGTCGCTTTTGTCCCAAAACTCATTTCAGTCGCGGTTGCACACTCGACTGACAGTAATTTAATTATCGATGCACAATTCCATCCTCCTGTGACATTCCGACGATCAATGCATTCTGGCGGTCAGCGACCTTCGCGTCTGAATTTTATAATTATTTAGTATTTTGACACATTTTCAAAATATTAAGTAAGTATTCTTTTTGACATAAAATTATATTATTAAATTTAGAAGACATAAATTTTGTAATTATTTTTTAAAATTAAATTAACAAATATTAACTAGATGTAAAGAATAAACTTGACTATCATAAATCAACTAATTATTTATTATTATATTTATTATAAAAAAATGAATTGATAAATATTAATTAATTTCTAGAATTAGACATAAATTTAAATATTTTATGTAATTATTATACATTACATATTTTGTATTATACATATTTTTTTATTAAATATGACAAAAAGACTAATTACAGACTAAGATTTAAAAAGATGTGAATTGCTCTAATGATATTTATCATATGTTATTTACCGAAGTTGACAAGTCTTTTTCGATGGTTAGTAAATTTAAGCCAATACATCTTCATTTACTCGTAATCCCATTAACACCAACGATACGCCGACGTAATATATCTTCATCCATCTACCCAGAATAACAGAAACTCAATAAATTACGACAATGAGCGTCCTTTATTTTAAACATAAATGAAAAATATAAATCTCACTTGGCTACAATTTATTAAATATTTAAAAAGACTCTCTATTCTATTTCTTCTTTATACAAAGTATAATTTGTTAAATTGATAATACCATTTATCAATTAAATAAATGTTCACTAGAAAATCTAATAGTATTATAAAAGTAAATACATTGACGTATTTGTAGAAAGCTTGTGTTGTGCACGTGAAAATGGTTTACTTTACATTGAAGTAGCAATATCGTAATAAATGGACCGTTTTCATTTATTACAGGAAGATCTGTTTGCATTCGAGATTCTTGGTGGATATCTTTATACGCATGCCGATCTCGGGAGCGGCTCCGTTAAAGTAAAATCGTCAAAGACACGCGTAGATGATGGCACCTGGCACGACGTTGTCCTGAGGAGAGTCGAGAGAGAAATTCGAGTCACTGTCGACAACAACATAGTCGAGTTTCGTACGCCAGGTAATATATACTTATATAGCTTTTTCTATCTTATCTTGTCAAAATATATGTGAAAAAATTTTTTAAAAAATAGAAAATGTGTATAGTATTTACAATTGTATAAGAAGATAATATTATGAAAAAATAGTAGTAGTATTATTTCATGATGTAGATTGTATTCTGCTGGGTAGATTTGAACTGGAACAGTCACGCAACTTTCTATACCGACCGCTGCATATTTTGTATAGATATATATTTTCTTTTTCCAGAAAATTATGATTAAATTCTTATCCAATGTTCTCAAATATTACTAAATCAGAAAATAATTAATAATATACAATATATTGTTAATAATAATTTAAATTGCGAAGACATTCCAAAATGATACATATAAAAAAAATCAAATGACTGATCTTGGATTAATAATTATATATATATCCAATTATCTTATAAAATTATTTATATTTCGGAAAAAGAGTCAATATCGCTCTTAAAACATAAACTGCATATCGATAAATTATCGATGCCTATCATAGCTTATTTATGCGTGCAGTAGCAGTTTTTCAAAAAGAGCTATCTCACCATATACATAAAGTGTCTAACCCGGTCCGGCAGATAAGTGTCCTCGAGTGTGTAACTCTGAATTATGAGTGGCTCGGCTCGCTCAGCTCACCGTTTACGTCGGTGGACCGCGGTGTGTCCAGAATTTACTCACCGCACCGCGACTAAGTGATAAAGCACTACGTATGTACAGCCGCAAACACGTGAACGATACCGCAAAAATGATAAAAAGAATTTCATTGAGATAGCAAGGATCCATATATCCTCCCGCAGATAACGGTGACTTAGCTTGCTGAAGATGTTACTGTGTAGTAGATACTTTACTGTCACTGACTTTTTTAAAGAAAAAATTTAATGAACTTGAAAATCAGTGATATCAACAGCAAAATGATATTAACTATATGATATCAACAGCAAGATAGGAAGATCGCTTAAAAAATAAAAACATTAATTAATAAATAATAGAACGAAAAAAAAAACTTTTAGTACACACTTAAATTTATTAATCTATTATATATTCTATATGAACTAAAATATCTTAATTTGTAAATTATTAGAAAGAATCATTATTTTTAATTATTAACTACACAAAAACAATAAGTGTCATATATACAACATTTAGACAGAAAATATTTATTTTAATTTAGCCATAAAATCTCTATAACGAGAAGGCTATCCGATAAATCCGGGACAGCTTGTATATCCACGCATATTTTAAATGCAACAAATATATATATGTGTATGTGCGCATATTTCCGTAATTGAAATAACATCGTATTTAGAAAAAAGCATGCATTATACGACGATGATACATAGTTCACTTTTTCAATTACATGTTTCAATAAAATATCTATCCAACTAAATTGAATAATTAAATTTTTCTGTTCTTGTTACATAAAATGCATATTTTAACATTTTTATAATTTTCTGGTAATGTAAATTTTTACCTGACCCGACTGACTGTCTAGAGCCATTAATTAACAAATAATAAATTATTAACTACATTATATACAGAACAGTGGTATCTACTTTTTTCTCTGAAATTTGCCGAGCGAAGGAGTTATCTGTTTGTTTCTTCTTTCCTGTTAATTCTGTCGCTCATCAGCAACTCTTCTCTACACTCTATCTCTCTATGTTTTCCTCTCAATTTTTTTCATCCAGACTAATGTAGACAATTTATCATTACCTATTACATGTTAAAAATCAAATTCAATAATATATTTTTATATTTAAAAATTTTTATATTTAAAATAATCTTTTGAAACAAATAATTAGAAAATGTTTATACTATTTTGTAGCAACAGATTAATGTGCCGTAAAGGAATATTATGAAATTACTAGATATATATTAATTAAACACACACGTTCGATAACCTACTTTATTAATTGATTTATTTGCCACGTTTTATTCATTACATAGTAAATTACATTGAATTTTGTTGTTTGAGGAAATTGTTCTGAAACGTAATAAATTTCTCCGTTTTTTTCTATCTCTTTATTTATACATATATTTGTCTATCTCTCTTTCTGTTCTCTCTCACCGAACATTCGTGAGATAAATTTACAACTTTAGTCGGACTGTCACCGTTTTCATCTTACCACGACTAGAGCCTGTCGCGGTTAGCCGAATTACACGGACGGTTAATTCGCCGACAAAACTCTCCTTTGAATCATACCAACGTAGCTTGAAGCAATTCCGTCCTTGCGCCCTTGTAAAACCGCGAGCAAATAACGCGGATCACTGCTGAGCGCAGAAAAAGATCTTTGGCTTTCATGTTCCCTACGAAATAATTTGTTTAACCGCGGTATAAACGAAAACAAAATCTACATTTGCGAACAAGGGGAATATAAGAAAGGATATGTAGGGTATAAATATGTCGGAAGTACTAAATTTTAGATTTATTGCTTTCTATTATATCAATATTATTATATATTTTTTCTTAAAGTATGAAAGTTTCAATATATCGAAATATGTTGAAGATAAGTTTTAGATCAATGTCAGAAAATATCGAAAATCCTAATTTATTTGATATTCCAGAAAAGATATTAATTAAACATCGATGTTTGTGTCACAGTGTATACATTTTTGCAATTTATTAAATGCCAGTCTTAATTGATTTATTGTGCACGCTAAATGAACGACATGCTGTATAGATTATTAGATTTTTGATAGATTTTTATTCATTATTTGCACTGTTCCGATGATTATTGAAAATAATTAAAATTTTTTATACAAAGTATATTAGTTAAGTATATTTTTTATACTTAAAACATTTTTTATTTTTTTAATTAGTTTTTCTTAATTATATAGTTTATTGTATACTTTTAAGATTACATCATATCGAATGATGTACAATAATTTACGTACCATTTTAAATATTTAAATAGATACACATTTTTACATATATTAGATATTTAGATAAATTTCCGATTATAATGCATAAAAACTATAATATAGATTTTTTAACATATATTAATAGTGCAACTAATTTAATGATAGGAGATTCCACGCAATTAGACTTGGATGGCTTATTATATATCGGTGGTGTGGGCGCACCTTTTGCGCCTTTAACTGTTCCACCTGTTTTGTGGACGGGCGCCCTTCGACAAGGCTACGTGGGATGCATGAGAGATCTCGTCATTAATGGAAATCCAATAGACATCGCGGGATATGCGCAGCAACAAGATTCGGGTAAGCGAATTGAATTTTAATATTTATTCTTAAGATGATAAGGAAACCATCTCAAAAGATCTTAACCAAAAAAAGAATAACGATTCGTAACTAATTTCGAAAAATAATACGGAATCTACGTAACAGTTATAAAATTATTTTTCTATTTTAGATTTTATTATTTATTACTTATCGATATTTAACTGTAATTACAAATTTATCTATAAATCAACATAACATGTTTATTTGAACAGAAATGTAAGATAGATTTAAAATAACGTAATTAAAGTAACAATCAAACCATAGTTATATTGTTGAAACCAAATATTATTCTGTCCTACAAGAGATAACCATGTTTGTTAACTATTTGTTACTAAAAACATCCTGCGGCGTGCGGTATTACTAATATTTATACAGGGCGAGTGGAGATACGATTTTTTTATTATTGGAAAAAAGTAGATTACAGTACGTCTGGCAGGCGTGATATTTAATTATTATATTTTTTTCCAATTTGTTGATCAAATATACGATCAGTATTTTTAATTATTATAATAATTAAAAAATGCGCTTTTGAAAATGCATAAGAATTTTTCTATTGTTAAAACTTTTAAATAAAAAATAAATTAAAAATTAGATTACAGATATTATTGGCGTACTCTTTTGTTTGCATTAAGTTGATTAATTCTTCAATATAATACTTTACGATTGTGCATATATTTTACAGGTGCAGTAAGACCCGCATGTCACATGCAAGCCCCGCATTGTTCTTCGAATCCGTGTATGCATCGTAGCGTTTGCCTTGAAGGGTGGAATCGATTTCACTGCGATTGCACTAACACATCTTTCACAGGACCTACCTGTGGCAAAGGTGAAAATATACTTAATTGTGGCTTTTTTCAAAGTAGTTCGATGTTTAAAACAAAAAAAAAACAAGCCTCTGACATGCTTCTACAATAAATTATTTAGGTTTAAAACTTAATCATTAAATAATTCCACAAGAGAAAATTTATGTAGCTTAAAGAGAGCTGAATTTTACGCGAGCATGTAATTTATGAGTTTTTAATAAGTAACAAGTTATTATTCCTTATTGTAGATGCGTCAACATTGCATCTGAATGGTACGCAACAAATGACGGCGTTGATGCCAGAGGACTCCAGAACACAGGCGGAAGAAATTGTCGTGCGATTCAAAACGACGAGACCGCGCGGCCTTCTATTAGCGACTAGCTTTGAGAACAGCGCTGATCGCTTGCAGATTTACCTAGAAGAGGGCAAGGCACATATGTTGATTCACATCGGAGACCGAGAAAAGGTAAGATTATTAAATTACTCAACTATATTTGCGAGATAAAAAAAACTTATAGTTCTGAATTCTTATAAATATTTATATTTCCTTAGAAGTGAAACACAATAGACTTTTAAATATCACTAAATACGTAAACTTTAAATACGATTTTGTTTGAATTAATTATTGTTTCTTGTCTTTTCAACAAACTTCTCATTTTATCGACTTATAATTTAATTTCATTATCATTTAACATGATATTAGATCGAAATATGTTGCCAGATATTTTTGTAAATGTTTTATTGTAAATGTTAAACAAATCTTATTACAAATAAGGACGCGTTGTTGAAAAGATAAGATATTGGATTTATCTATCTCGGACAAATTCGATCCACTTAACGTCGACGTGCATCCGCTTAGAAGTTAAAGGGCCTCGCGTGGTCCATGAGGATTTACATTCCCGAAGCATCTCCGATGTTGAGCGTCGTCCCGATATAGTTGACGTAGATCGTTCTCTCGTTGCGAACGACGTCATGACGTTAACTTAATACGTCACCCGCAGCAACATCCGCCAAGTAAACGGCTGGCGGCTCTCATCTCCATGTAACGGAATATTCTTTTTGACGGAAATGTTGGACGCGTAAAACGTATTCTCGGCAATTGCTCCCGAAGTATAAGATGATGCGCAATGATTTTCACGCTTTGCTGCATTAACTCTCTTTTAGCAATATGATAGAAAAGATTTTATAACTAAATACAATATATTAGCTACTTAATATTCAGGAACTTTTTACATTTTTTTTAAATAATGCTATTCTAAGATAGGAAAGATTGAGAAGACACAAAAATTTAAAATAAAATTAAATGAAGTAAAGTATTCAAGTATTTTTAATAACTGTCATGTTGAGTGCATAGCAATTCCAAAAAAAAAAAATCTTTTTTATTATTATAAAATATCTTATTTCAGACATAATTAATGAATCTTCGTTAAATTTTTAAGAATTGGCAAGAGTATTATCTCAAGGTCGCGAGGAGCGCTTCTGTGCTGCTCCATCGATCGTTTTCCCGGGAGCCAAATGCATTTCTGAATGCATCCTGCAACCTCTCGTTCACGCAATCTCCAACACTCCATTCCTCCCTTGTACCGCATATACGTGAAAATACATAAGCAATTCTGCAATCGCGACGCTTCCGGTCGAATGAACAGTAAATCGGCCGATTCGATTTCGCAGCTATTTTATTAGATGATGCATAAATGTACAATTTACTTTTTGTCTCTTTTTCTTTTCTTCTCTTATATTGACCTTTACAAATACATATAATTCTCAAAATATTATATTCTGAAATATTACATCTTATGTTCACTAATTGATATATTTAACAATAACAGAATATGGAAAAAATAATTGGATGCAGGTTTATATTTTATTTAATTATAATTTAAATATACACATATTATATACGATTAATATAACACAAATTGTTCTCGCATTGATATCTCATTAAATTTCTAATTTGATAAAATTATATATCCAATATAATTCCGAATTATGAATCGTCTAAGCTAAGCGTTGAGGAGAATTAGTTGGGAAGCAATTGACCCAACTATGGCATTATTATTGTGGATATTAATAGATGTTGCGTTAATCTGGGATTAACAATCTTGGGTCGAAGTCATTTGGAACTCTCGTATCGCGCGTGAATGAGGAGCCAACGTGCAGATCTACAAGTACACGCGTATAAGCACGAACGTACAAGACGTAGTAATTTACGGTAATGTTTCAATCTCTGTACCTACACGGACTCGTTAATTGGACGGAATAATTGATACGATAATGCGACGCTCGACGATTAGTCTACGGAAAACCAGATTTCCACGAAGTTCCTGGGAAGTTGGAGAACGTTTCAACGAAGATTTCTATCGCGGTAGCTTCGAACCGCGAGCTTTTCTCGACCGCGAGATTATCTGCGATTTTCGATAAATTATTAATTCTTTTATTGGCGAGAGTACTGTATAAATGATAATGATAAAGTAGGTACTTCATTAATAGAGATATTATACTGTTACTTTTATTACAAAAAAATTATTACATTTATTCAATTATTCTATTTTTCCATTCTATTATTTCAATTTTAATTACTTTATTCGACTATGCCTATTTAATCTGCGTTGAAAAATGAATAAAAAAACTATAGGCACATGTTCGTGTTCCAGTTATTAAAGCAGTTATTTAGTAACATAGTTGTTTTTAATAACATTATACATAAATTTAAAAAATATACATAAAATGTACTCTGATGAAATCTTTTCTCAGTAATTTCATATAATTTTAAAAGCTATATAACGTAAACTATATAACATATATTACAATGTTCTACGTCACATAAAGTTAAATTTTCCTCTTAATGCAGAACTTGATTTTGATTTAAATAAAACTAAAAAAGTTTCGGAAAGAATAGCTCCATAAAAATACAATCCAGTTTATCAGGACAATTTATCATGTAATGCACATTTCGTTTTTACTCACAAAGATTCTAACGAAAGTTAAAATTAATTTCTTCTGAATGGAAATTTGATAGTAAACTATTTTTAAATTTCTAGTACGTATTAAATACAGAGCATATATTTTTAGCGATTGACACGAATTGAACGATGAATTAGTACTTGTGATAATAATAATTTTCAACGGCAATAGCGGCGATGCATAGATGACATTAGATGACAAACGTGCGTCAGGTGTCACACAACGCATGATATCGTATATTGCAATGGGGACTGTGCCAGATAGTGACGAGTTGCTTGGATTTATGAGACTTGGTCGAATGGCGGGCATCTCATAGAGGTGGTTTATCGATAGCGTTAAACCTATTGCTACATGATGCTGCAAAAATGCAATAAAAATTGGAAATTTTAAATAAAAAAAAACAAAAGAAAAAAAGAAGAATTATTTTATAATATAAATATTATAATTATTAAATTTTCTTTATAAAAATCTATAATTATGTACCTTAAACATTTTCTTATAAAATCGGTAAAATATAGTGTAATAAGTTACTTATGTTTAAAAAAGAAAAAGAAAAAAAGAGTGGAAGAAAATTTTTTATGAATTAAAGGATGCGATTAAGATTTAACAGATATTATTTTATTTCAGTTATTGACAACTGGGCAAGGTCTTAATGATGACTTGTGGCATACATTAAAATTCTCCAGACGATTCAATTTGCTCAAATTCCAGATCGACGATGATACAGCAATACGAGGTATGTATATCTGCAATGGTAACGCTATATACAATAGCGACTGAAATATATATTCCATAGAAATATATACGTTATTAAAGCCAACAAATTACATCATTGTATACACAATGCGTATTTTCGTAGAACGAGATTTCAAAACTCATAAAGCGGTTTATTGATGCGAAACGTGCGTTTTGTGTAGAGTGTTAAAATCATGGTAATATCGAGAAATGAATGATTTTGTGCAAGATAAATTGAAAATGTAAAATAAATTTCTTTCACATGAGGCTTTATTTACGTACAACTGCAAAATTAATGACATCTGCCCCGTTCTATTTAAATTAATTTTAGTCTTGAATAAACGTTGATATTTTTATATTAAAAAAACTTGCTACAAATCATCGAATATATTATTGGACGTATTTTCGACAGAATATGCATTTAATTTTTTGCATTTGTGCATCAATATTCTAAAATCTTCAAATCAAATTGAACCAATGCAAACACGTTCTGTATAGTTTCATTGCTGAAATTAATTTATGAGATAGTAGAATTTAAAATGTGACAAAGTGTTAGAAATTGGAAGAAAAGTCGATTAATTTAGACACGAACTACATTATTACGGAAACAGGACGCTGTGCAAAGTGCAGCAAATTGTATGTCGGTACCAGATGCAAACAGTTGATTGGTTTCGTGCTGCTGCAATGCAAGTGGCGTCTCTGATCGTAAGGTGTGAGAAATAGCGAGATGAAAAAGACGATTCTATTTCAGAATATTGACGAAAAAAAGAAAAACAACAAGAAATAGAAAGTACCAAAAGTACATCAATTTCCATGCATGAACAATATTTCTACATTAGGTATTAAGTTGAAACAAAAACTTGAAGTTTTAATTTTTTATTCATTATTGATTGTTAATTAACTTTTTATTTTTGTTGCAAATGATATTTTAAGATATATGATTTATATAAATTAATAAACATAAAGAACAATAATTAATTGTTTTTTTAATTTAACATTATTTAAGATAGAATTTCATAAAATAATTGTTGGTGCGAGAATAATAAGTCTATTTAATTGATGTTCTTACATGTTTACTCTAAATACAGATGATAGTAGCTTTGCTTTTATAGTAATCAATAGATCGTTTTCTCTTTTCTACTAAAGCTTTTACACGCGGTTTAAAGTCGTCTCGTAATTAAACCTGAATTCGTAATGAGTGTAAAAGCGAATTATGCTTCAGGAAAATTAGAATTTCCATATTAGCTTTCCATGATATTATGATAGTTTAAAATACATTTCTCAATTTGGCGACAATAAATTGTAAGCGTAAAATGTGTGAAACTAGTGATTATTTGTACAAAAAATATCAAAGAATTCGTTTATTCTTTAAGCAAAAGTATTTACTTTTACAATTGTGATTACAGCAAATACGATAAAGATAAAAAAACTTTTATTGTAGAGCTATTGATATGCTATCAGGATAGCGTAATGGGTTTTGCTTTAAAATACAACACAAATGGTCGTTTTATTATCAAAATCAAAAGGCTATTCATTCGAGATTGCTCTCTTATGCTTCATGCTTTTATTTTACTTCCATTTTTTACTTTATGCTTTTACCATGCAGGATATGCTTTCTCTCTTTATCTTTCTCTTTTTCTCTTGTATCATGCTTTTACTTCAAAATAATTACTTCCTCTCCCATCTTTCGCAAAGTGCATTTGCTTTACTTTTTTTCCACATTGCAGTAAAAAAGAAAATCTGCGTATATAAATCACTGTTTTAGACATTTAAAAATTCGATGCTTTAAGTATTTCAAGTTTTTTAATTAGATTTTGGGATCGTAAAGAAGCATTATTTTAAACCCGATTAACATTATTAAGTTTACGCAGTTCTATGAAAATGAATCTCTCTTTTCTGTCTTGTGAATTACAGTCTTCTCGTTTTTAGTCATAGCTCAAAGATTGAAATTATCTTCATAAAAGAAAAATTAATTCAAAATTGATTAATAAACGTGCAATGAAGATAATGCACTTAACATGATAATCTTGTATAAATTAATTTTACATTGACATAGCAAGTTATCAAAAGAAGATTATTATACGGGAATTATACGTAAGGTTATTATACGCGGAATAATTTCTTTTCTTCAATAAATCTTATGGCGCATTGCAAGTTTCGAAGGAGGGGAGTTTCCCTGTCATGACATTTCGAAGCAGAGGTACTTTGCACGTCGCATCGATTGCACCAGCTCGAAGGATCCTTATGCATCGTATATGCATGCGCACGTTCGAACTTCCAATCGCAAGGCGAACCCACGCAAGGGAGCAATATCATATTTCGAAATCCTTATTTAGCATAAATATGTGGCGGAATCTCCGTGGCGGAAGTCGCGAGGCCAGAAAAAAGTACGCAAAGAAATACATAAAGAGAACGCACGTGGAAATACGAAAGCTAAAATCGACAGATATGTGGGAGGAATCGCGTTCAATACAGCTCAGAATACGTTGTTCTCGTAGGTATGATTAATCGCAATAATACGTTTAATTGACAATATTATTATATAAAAAAGGATTAAAAGAAAAGGAAAAATTATTGATACAAATTTCAGTATGTTATTCAGAATAGATATACAGTTGCAAATTTGTGTTAAATTTAACACATTTCAAGTATCCCAAATAGTCTACACAAATTTTTGTATTAATAATAGCTGAACATGTTAGAAAATATTTTATAAGAAATAATATGATTTTTCAGTATTTCTTTCCATTACTTTCTTCAATATTTATCAATAGCTCGGAACAATTCTTAATCTTTAACATCATGTTTACAGACTTAAAAATCTTTGAAAAATTCTGTTTCACTACGACGTCAAAAATCTTATTAGACTCTCTCTGGCAGATTCTCTTATATCTTTAGTCACCTCTGCAGCAGACTCTCTCTTAGAAAAATAAAAAATTACAACAAAAAGTGGAAAGATAAGCACACATGGAAAAATAAGCAAACAACGATAGACGCAAATGTCGAACTTAATTATTTTATGGCAAAGTTACGGCGTCCTCAAAATTGGGAAATAAAAATATTTGACTGGAATCGAGTACACGTACACGTCTGTATACTCGACGGAAAAGCATGAAGTACTAGGAGAGAGGATAACGATGGGGAGGAAACGCAGAGAGAGAAAGAGGGTAGGATTAACTGCATCGTACGACCAAATTGCCCCGAGCGTATAAATACAGGTGTACACGAAGCGAGGGTGGAGTCGCCATGGAGAATTCCCGTCCGATAATCAATTTCCACATCGAGATTTATCAGTCGGTGGATTCACCGCGGCGGGATCATTCGGTCTACCAAAGATTTATGCGAGGACCGTACGACGCGGCCGTGGCCTCGCGTAGAAACGACGCTATCGCGCGGAAAATAATTTTCTGCCTTCTCTCGATCATCACCCACGCTCGTTATTAGTGTTGTTATTTGTCGGACCGACGAGTCGCGAAAATTGGCACGGCGATCATTTCAGAGTTAAATCGTCCTGTCGTTTTCGGCTATCGCTGTTGGCGATGATCGAATGAGTCATTGGGTGTGACAGTTTTATAAATCTTTCGCTTGTTTTGGGAAAATGTAGAGAGACTCGCGCAAATTATTAACATCAAGTCCTCTTTATTATAAAGAATAGCTCTCTTGTAGCTCTAAATATTACAATAGTAGTACTTCATTTGTCTCAAAAGTAAGAAATTTTAAAGCAAAAAAAAAGTGTTTAGTTTTAATAATTTCAATAAATCGACATGTTTTGGACTAGTATTTTACGTACTTTTTATGTTTAAAATTGGCACAGACATTTTTTTTCGTACATGCAAGTTCTAATTATATAAATGTAAGTCTCGTAAGTATTTTTTATTTTGAAAATAATTTTTACGTGTATAGAATATTTTCGAATAGTTCATCAAGCTACGAGACGAATAATTGCGTCAGTTTGGCTGCTCCATGAATTTGAATAATTAATGAAAATCGCCGAGAAAGTTTCGCAAGATCGATGAGCAGGCACACGAAATTAAAAATTTCTTGAGCAATTTTTCACGCAAGTTTCGAGACCTCTCTCATCGCACTCGCATAAGTTGTGCAAATGGGACAAATAGCGAATTAGAAACTACTGGTTTGTTGCAAAATAGTAGTTTCCTGAAACTAAGAACTTGGAACATACGTTACAGCTATCTGACACTTTAGACTTTGTCGATATAGCCAATATTACAAAACTTAGAAAGATTGATGTCATTCTAGCAAAACGAAACAGAGAAAAATATTTAATGCACAGATTTGTCAAATATACATTTTGTATTTTTACATACATATAAAACTTACATATATTTATACTTTTTTTAAAGTAAAATTTGCATGCTTTTTTTTAAATAATTTACTTGTCCGTATTTATAAAAATTTAACGTTGATTATTAGGTTATTTAATAATTATATGAGTACTCAATTACAATTATAGTACATCTTGAGTATCTCAATTTTGAATGAAACATAAAAAACTAATAAATGATTTATTTAATATTATAATAAAAATTATTTAAGAAAATCACCGACATTACATTTTTCTGTTGCGCGACATTTATATGTAGATTTTATAATTTCATTGCACAATCATTCTGAACGAATTAATGTGTGTAATTATAATAAATAATTAATTATACAATCTCCCGCATATGCAAATAAGAGTACGTAATTAATATAACACAAATAATTATGAGTTAATGAGTAGCCTCCTTTGTATGCTTAATCAATTTCAAGAAACAATTAAAAAAACTATTTATAATTCTTTTTTATATTATATCTTCAATTTTGATAGAGCTTAAAACTTCATCTTTTCTGGTTACACTTCTTCTATCGGTTAAATTACAAGTTTCCCGCGGGTGCTCTCAACTCTCCTGCAATCACAAATTCAAAATGCATCGCGCATTGCGTTCGCTTTTGCATTCTGTCGGCGACTCTTCGAATCGAGACACTCTTATGAATGTTAATCGAAGATTTTTCCAAGGCTGCGGTCGTTATTGCACTCGATCGGTGTGTCAAACGTGAGAAATATATTAGTGGATGAAAATTTCGTTTATAAATGACAAAGATATTTTTAGTGACGAGACTGAAAAATGTATCAACTAATATATAAGCGAGCCATATGAAGTCATCATCTCAGGGGCAATCGAGCGATAAAATACAATGAATAAGATATAAAGCATATTTATTTTAAGATAGAAGGACGAAAAGACATTTTATGGGTGAAGAAGACTGTTTAGAATCTTTTGAAAAATACAATACCTCTTAAACTTGTTATTTTTATAATGAATCACGAAAGTGAAGTTTTGTGTAAAAAAGTTTCATTCTATTTCTACGCTTTTGGATTTATTTTGTGCAAGTAAGCTTATACACTAAGAAAGATTTCTTGAAAATAAACCAGTAAGATTCTAATCGTATCAATCAGAACTTTGAGCATCATAATTGGACATCCAGTTATCTAGAATTATAATAAGATATAAGATATAACCAGATAATTCTGATTCGTCCATTTTCAACTAGAAATTTTTCTTAGTGTATGATCGATAAGAAAAGCACGCGTTTTCTTCTCCAAGGCAAAGAATTCTCTCGGCTCGCGGCCGCGCGTGAGAACGTCCATTTTTCTCTGTTTACGCCGATTCGCCGACCGTATTATTTACGAGCGGTAGATACGAGTCAGTGCCATCGATTTTCCGACATCCAGCGGACGGATTACAAATCGTGGGCATGCAAATGCGCTTTTTATCGTGCCGACTCCTCGAAATGCTCTTCACGCCGCCGCCGGCTGCGCAACGAGAAAAGTGCATCCGGAATCGGTGATACCGAGGGAGGAGGTCGACGTCTGCCGGGGCATTCGTGGCACTCCGTCGCAAAAGCGTCGCTTCAAGTATAAAGTAAATTATATCCCCGCGCGATTCCATCAACGGTAAACCACTTCGCAGAAATTCCCTCAGGACTCTCTCGTCGCGCACAAATTCCGCGGTTAGCGGAACGAGGGACACGCTACGGATGAGCAAACAATATCGATATATCGGAGATCTTAATACGATCCTCTCTCGATAATCAACCATTTTTAATATCGATATCATATCCGTTTGACAGCGTCGTTATAATGTCTCTGCCAATATTGCTACTGTCATATTGGCGAGCCATTTAAGATCGTCGTGCTCAAATTGACGTGAAGACTCTATACAGTTTGGAGGATTGTCACAATCAGTTCTATTGCAAATATCACGTAATTTGTACATTACGTATGTATTATATTATATAATTTATGTGAAAATAATATAAGATAATCAAAGCAATTAGCGACATTTCCATAGGAACGGGACGCTGATTCAATCGAGCACATCTCGTATCTTATTAATATCGATAATATGAACAGCACGTGATTGGCTTACCAATCAGTCTGGCCCCAATCGGCCCCTGCAAAACAACTCCGCCGCAGTGGCCACCGTGAAACAGCCACCCTCGCAAAGCTGTCTCTCGGATCACCCTATTAAACTGACGGCGAGTGCCGGCAATATTGAGTTAGGTGGCAATAGCCTAAATTGCAGCAGCTCTGCACGGCCTTTACTTCAGCGCAATCGATCGCGCTGGGACGATAATTGCTGCACAGCGAAACACATGCGGTTCCCGTCTTAGCCTGGCGTTGTTCAATAGTTCAGTTTAAATGCTAAAGTTTCGTGCATTCACGAACCTTTGAAAATTTTACCCAGTGATCAAATCTCTTCTTCATCCATCTTTTCACTAGACACTGACATACACGATACTTTCGCAAACACTCGAGTATACAGGTATACTCTAAGTAAAATATATTATAAGGTGGCACAAAAAAGTTTGGCCATAAAGTTATATGTTTATGAAATCATTAGTAACGTATATTTGCGAAAAAAAATTCTAAAATGTCAATTATACTGTATTAAATATCGAAGATAATAATTAACATTCAAAACGTTCATCTTTAGCTTTGAAGTAAGTTTTAAAGCGCTTTAGAAATGCATCAGTGATAGCTATGCATCTTTTTATGAATAAATTCTTTCAGACAAGCAATAAAGAGATCTTTAGGTCACTAATCGATGAAAATCTTTTGATTCTTTTAATATTTGAAGTCTTTTTGGTATCTAATAAGGCGTAATTAATTCCAGAGTTTGTTTCTTTAAATTTACGTTACTATAAAACTCAATTAAAATGACGACAAATAACGTCAATTTGTTAGCCAGATAATTTGATGAACGCACAAAATTTTCTAACTAAATGTTTTATCACCTTGTATACATCAAATAAAAAAATTTTTAATTAAAAATTATATAAATTGTAAATAGCTAAATCTATAACATATAACGTGTTTTTCATTTGATTTAATATTTTAAAACGCAGTAATGAAAGAACTAAGTTTGATACGATATACATATAATTTTTGTATTATTAATTAATATAGTTTTTAACATTAAATTATTTTCATTGAAGACGAAGATAAGCAATAAGATCGTAAATATTTTCCAAATTTTGGTATTTTCTATTTAAACTTAATTCGCGTTTCAATTTAATGACGAATGGCTGTTTGTATGCAAATGTAGCGGAAGCGCAGCTGGGAAAGCAGGGCATCTTGGAATTTCGAACGCTCCACGTAGGCGGATATCTTCACGCAGGCGAGGACATACCACATTTCGTGGGCCAGCTGCAACAGATCTGGTTCAACGGATATCCATACCTGGAGATTGCGCGCAGCGCTGGAAGCCATCAAACCTCACATCAGGGTGTCGCGCCTATTATTCGAGTCACCGGCAAGTTTGGGAAAAGAAATCATCCGGTTCACCATCCGGTCACCTTCACCTCCAAGCACACTTTCGTAGGACTTCCGGTACTCAAAGCGTACTTGGAGACCAACATTTATTTCCAGGTGAAAATTAATATTTTCATTCACGTGTCATAGATATTATATGACAAGCTTTCGGTAAAAAAAAAATCCATTTTATCCGCGATATCCATTTTATCATGTCTATTTTATCATAAAGATTTTATCATCAATCGTAAAAAGAATATAATCAATCAATCTGCACAGAGAGAAAGAGGGAGAACTCATCGCCTTACACTTGTAAATTACTTTTCAGTTCAAAACGCGCGAAGCGAACGGCTTGATCCTTTATAATGCCGGAAGAGAGCATGATTTCATTGCGGTCGAGCTGGTAAACGGACACGTACACTACGTGTTTGACCTAGGCGACGGAGCTGTCAGGGTCAGGGACACTTCAAAATCCAAGTTGAACGATGGCAAATGGCATGCCGTCAGTATTGGCAGACCTGCTGCAAAGAGGCACACACTCTCTGTGGACGATCACGTGACCGCTGTCAACAGCCAAGGTAGCAACGAGAATCTTGATCTCGATGGCATTTTGTATATAGGTAAGTGGAGAAGGGAGGAATAATATATAATTCAACTATACGATTTAAATATTTTTTTATTTTACTATAAAAAAAGATTTTTTATTAACAATACTAAATTAATTTAACAATGAACGTTGCACAAAAAGTATAATTGGTCGTTAATAATTGAAAGCTTAATATAATCTGGATAATTCTAAAAATTTTTTTAAAAATATTTTTTAATATTAATTTATTTTTTTATATAACGTCTCATGATTTTATATAATGTCTCATGATTTTATATAATGTTTATGATAATCTGAATGCCGCGTTTCCTTTATGTAATCCACCCGTTATATAACGCGCGGCAATACAATTAATCAGGATTCTATTCGACAATTTCATTCGAGAGATATTACTACAATAAAATAACAGCGTGTACGCGATATTAATTTAATTTAATTAGTCAGTCGTGATTTACATCTGCAATCCGTTTATTGTATAAGTTAAATATGTCATTTATGTATTGGTTTCTTAATTAGTTTAATGAATTATATTATAATTACATTCTCCTCATTCAGCTTACCACGTTTGTCACAAAATCTGTTTGATGAGACTATACTGACAAATACATGATTCTTAAATTCTTTAATCTAAACATGCTTAAGTTATTTCTTTTTTGTTTTATTGAGCAAAAATATTTCTACACATGTAAAAATATCTTTATGATTCAGTTCTCGCGTTTTGAAAAATATTAATACAAAATATTAATACAAAAATATAATACAATAATTTATAAGTTTCAAAAATATTGACCGTCTTGCTGAATATGTAGAATTTATATCATAGATTAAAAGTTAGATACATGCTATTACGTAATGTTATTACGTTTGTCTGTTTTTGATTTATGCATAACTTTTATAATTATTATACCAAATATAAGATTGTCGTATTAATTTGATAAAATCATATTCTGTTGTTTATCACGTATTATATAAAATTTGTTTTTAATTTGACAATTTATATGAAACTTATTTTTATAACTAATATATCAAATATAAAAATATGTCAAATATAAGATTGCTATATCGATTAGATAAAATCATATTTGGATATATTAAAACGCGCTAAAAAGATACACAAATTTAATATAGCATTTTATTAATTTAAAGTAAATTGCACATCATCTTAATTTAAAGTATGTCCTCAATATTTCACAATAAATATCTGGAGAGCTTTAATTATTTAATTGTTTCCTTATTTGTCTTCCATCTTTCTGTCTTTCTATGATTTTTACGTTCTATAACAAAAAGTAAAAATCGATTATTAAACTCCTGTATAAATATGTACTGAATGATGTGTATTAGGAATTTGATGATTATATCTCACAAATTAATAGTAATTTAATAATTGCCATATAAAGTAATCTAAAATTTTCAACATAATATTAATATTACAATTAATCAATTTATAGTTAACTTTTTCTTAAACAAAATACAAAATTCTAACAGTTTTAACATTAGAAACATATGTCGCAAACTGAACTTTTAGAAAACAATGAATAACAGAATATTTATATAATTTAATAAAACAATATTTTTTCAAAATATTTAGTGTCAAGACAAGAAAACATGCTTTAATTTTTTCTATGGTTATAAAATTCTGATTCATTCATCGTTAAAATTTAAATTGCAGAATTTCTAGAATGATTCGTTCGAATATTACGTATTTCAATTATATATTTTTTATCGAGAAGGTTATTAGATTTTTTGTAATTAAGGATTATCCTAAAAAGAAAGAGGTAACTCACATGACAATTCTACAACGTCCTCTACTATCTTTTCTTTGTCCTTCGGGACAGTATGTAGGTACTGTAATAATATTCCTTGATCCAATCTGTGGGATAAATCTATCAGGCATCACGATATTATCCTGAACACTATTCTCTTGCTCCTTTTCTCCTGCTTCCATATCGCCGTTTTCAATTCGCGGGATTTTCTCCTCATTTGTCGCCGATGTCGTCTTTGTTGCGCCACTAATCGATTTACGATTGTGTAAGATTATTCGCATTAACGATGTTATTGTAGTATTAATAACGTTTGGATGTGCATTCGCCGTCGTTAATGTCTTTCAGTTTTGGCTTTATTGCATTTTCGGATCGAATACGTCGTTCTTATGCATTATTGAGTAATACATTTGAAATTATATTCTTATTATTTCATATTCTATAATTTATTTATTTTTTAACCATTTATTTTAATTTTTCTTATATGTATCAGACACTAGAAGATATTGATTCAATAATCATCAAAAATATAGATCTGGATATATCAAACAATCTAAAAATGCCTTCGTCTCGTTCAGGTTGCAACTTATTTTGTATATCAGACACGATGCACTTTTTCGGAAAATCTATGAAAAGAACAGTTTCCCTCAAGTATCTAAAAATTTAGCTTGATATAGATGTGATATGCAATTTTTAAACTAATATTTTTTTCACTTTACTTTGATTATAAATACAAATATAATGCACACACATCTTATTTAATTATTTTGAATTTTTTTAACTTTCTACATTATTTTTGCTTCCATCTGTTACCATGTTCAAGGCTTCTCTTTTTTTATAATTTGAATGCGGAGTAAAAATTAAATATAAATTGAAGCTTTAATAAAAAAATTTTTTTCTTTATCCATCCTATGTCAGTTATTGGATGAATTGATTGATCTCGAAAAGACATTTATTTGTAAATTTGAAAAGAGGCAAGAAGGTTTGAAATTTGATTCGGACTGAAATTATATAAACTGTTAATAACAGATCTGAAAATAATTTTGTTCGAATCATCAAAATAACTATGTAGGACGCTCAAGCTGATTGCTAGATTATTAAAATTTTTTGCAGCGTTGTCATCAAGCTTAATCGGTCTACAAAATTATATTATCTATTTTGATAGTCCAACAAAATTATTTTTAAATCTAGTTAAACTTCAGCAAAATTGTACTTTCCGTGTAACAAAACTGTTCTTTCCGTGTATAATAAACCTATAATAAACTCTGAGAGATCATCATGATTATTTCATCGTTTGTATTAAAATAAGACGTTAATCTAAAAGCTAATTTGTTCCGACCCGAACGAACATGTCTTTAAATATATTTTTTGTCACATTTACATACGTACTGATAATCTTTTCCTGAATACTTGTATTCATTGGCAAACATCCAGTTTTCGTCCGGCGAGACGTAACCCTTCATCAATCGAATCTCGATTTGCGGGGCTTTGAACTTCGGATGTACTGTCCTCCATTTGTCCGGAATATGTTCCGGGCTCCTCGCTGATTCCGGCGAAAATCGTACAATGTACAATCTTTGCGGCTGGATGATCGACGTCGTTGAGAAGCGAACAATCGAGATTAGCAGAATGCGAATGGCGAGCTCGCGAAGAGACATAACGGTCAATAATTTATGAAATAAAAGTTATTGAATTTCCGCGTCGATTTAATATATCTCATGACGTATTGAAGCTACTATGGTAACGTGATTAGCGAGTTCGAGATTCGACGAATTATACTGATTCAAGAGAATGATAACACCGCTATTATCTTCTTATCGCGCGTCAAAATAATTTCCATCGATTCTCGCAATGACGTCTAGCTTTTTTAGCTTGATTATTGATTACACCGAAGGTCAATTAACGAATTCAAGCGCTTTATGAATTCATGCACTTTCGATGATGATGAGTAGACGACTGCTTGAAGCACGCAAATCGACTCCGTGATTCTAACTAACTCAGCGAGCCGCACATCCGTCATTCGACCGCAACGCAGCCGCAATGTAAGAAATTCGTGAGTGAGCGATTTACCGGTTATTATGATTAATACGATTTAATCATGGCTTGCCAAATATATCAGACATGATAACGATACAGCTGGCTGATAAGAGCGCGACCGCGCCAGTCTTATTCGTAAAAACATAAAAAGTATGCTTGGATCGAATTAATCCAATGATTAATATAATAATTTTTTTTAATTTGCTTTTACATTTTTTAAATCTTTTTTATACAGGCTCGTTTTTTAATTAAAAAAGGCAATAATTATACAAAGAGTACGTAAAAAAGTTAATATGATAAAAGTGAAAAATACAGGATGGAGCTCTTACATAAGATTTTATTTTCGAGAAGCTCGGACAACTTCAATTTTACTTAGAATTAATCATCTTAATAGGGAAAAAAAAATATACTATATTAAAAGATATATTAATATACTAATAAATTATAATCGAAATTACCTGAAGAAAGAAGTGGAAAATAACAAATATTTGTAAAATCATATTGTTTTGACATTGTTTTTATTTTTTTTATAATATAACTGCAAAATATATGAACTCCAAAATGTTATGAATACATACCATTTCAAGCAGTCGTATATTGTCGTATTTGATATGTCATATTTGATAAGGTAACTTTATTCTAGGCAATTATTTACAATGGGCATGCTTTTGATAATCTTTGCCTTGACATACATATGTTATAGAGATGTAAATGATGATTGAAACCCTTTTGGTTTGAGGAATATACTTACGTAAATCCTTACGAAAATTCAATTTAATACTAAAAATTATTTATTTCGAATTATTTATTTTATATTAAAAACTAAACTAAACAACAGTGTTTTTAATATTGAAAATAAGTAATTAATCATTACTTTCCAGTATTAAATTCTTATAAGGAAATGCTAAAAATTTTATTTCTTTTTATAATTTTCTTCATATCACTTCCTCTCTCCGTCACTACGACATGTTTTGCCAATCAATCGTATCGGTAACTTATCTCTATTTATTTTAAGATGCCGATTATCGACGCAAATTCATAAATTACTGAGTAAATAAATTACTTGTCGTCTTTAATACTTGCTTTGACTGTATAATTGCTATTTTATTGTAAATTTTTGAGCATCGATAAAAAAAACTAATCGATTATTTTATTAATTATTTAGAGAAACGTAATTTGAAGTAATTTGATTATAATGCAATTTCTGTGTAACATTAACGTATCATTCCGATCGTTTAGATTTTCATATGACACGATGTAGGAATTATTTATCATTTGAACTTTTTGCTTTCCTGATACAATTCCATAGTTAATTTGAAGGCTACAGAGAAAGAGAGGGATGTCACGCGATGATTATTATCGCGTTGTGTAAGTACATAACTTTTCAAACAATAAATAACGTAAGTAATTTATGTGAGGAAGTTGATTTTACCTTCGTAATAATTATCTATGGAACTATTTTATTATTTAGATGAATCAGCTCAAAAAATTCACAAGTGGGCCACAGGTTGCGTATCATTGATTTAGATATCTTTTTCTGTTACGTGATGTATTTGCGAGAAACAATGTCTGACTACGAAAAAGCTTACGATTTCTTGACGGTAGATAATATGGTTTGATTTTTTCAAAACAAATTATGATTTTATATGAATAATATCGACTGATAAGGAAACATTTATAATGCAGATATTTTTGCATTTCTAATTCATAGCATAGATAGGATAAATCTGTATATGTCTGGACTAATGATCCGAAATTCAGTTACGGTATCAGTGTAGCGCGCTATGAATTACCATTAATTAGATCCATATCATACCGTTCTCGTTGCTTAATTCATTAATAAATCTATCGATCACCGTCGGGTTGGCATAAATTGGCAAATCAGTCATCAATTATTCTTCAATAGTGATTGCCAAATCGCAATCACATGTCATGAGATCAGTTCAACGCAAAAATTACGGCCAAAATTTCACTCTGATTGAATTTAATTATCAAGTTTATATTGTATCGAGGTATCTCTAATAGCTTTTACATAATGCGATAGTCAGTTAAAAATTTAATTCTAAATATAATCACGATAATGAAGACTTTTTTCAATTGAAATTTGTCTCACTGCATGTCAACATGTTTTTATTCAAACGTCCATTACTTCTTCCTCATTGGTTCTTTATCTTATTATATTATTTAGTTAAAAGTTTATTATTTAGATTTATTGTTTAAAATTTATTGTATTTTTACATATTACAATATAGAGAGGAAAAGAATGTTGTGGCATTTTGTTTTATCCGTAAAATCCCTCTTTAATACATATATTTTGGATGAGATACTTTCACACTGCATACAAGCTGATTGGTCAGGCGATTGCGTTTCGAAGTTACTATCCACGCGGTCATACGGAGTATAATGTGTGACCGTCGAAATAATTTTCGACTGGCGGCGATCCCGCAGGATTTATGGCGGCGGGATCGACCGGACGTGTGGTCGTCTCGGTTCGTCGAACACTCGCGATATCCGCGATTGCCGAGAGGCCTGCGGATATCGCAAGGCTGCGAGAGTTTGCGAGAGAGATGATTTTGATTTAACTATCGAATTTCGGTTTCGATATTTTATGTCAAGCGCGACATCCCGTCTGCATTTTGGCAATTTCATCTTGCGACAAGCTTTATGTTGCGACTCGCGATGCAAACGAATGTGTAAACATTTTAAATATCCGCTTTATTGTGATTTTTAATAATTAAAGGATGATACTATTTTTAAAAATGTCAAAGTAAACGTCAATCACAATATTTATACTAATATATTTAACCCTACTGATCTATTTGGGTTTATTTGACCCAAAAGTAATTAATTTTCTTATTAATATTTTACTTAAAAAATTTGTTCCTCTAATATTTGTTCACTTCGTCTGTTAATACAAGATCTTTTTCTCATAAATTTTTTTATATTTTTTAAGGTTTTTTTAGTCGCATAAAAATCGAAACTATATGAGATCATTTAATAAATTTGAACAGAGCAACTGAATTAATAAAGGAAAAAAAAAGTGAGAGAGGATTGTTTTTTAAAAAGTCAAACAAGTTACGTAAGAGAGATTTGACGTCTCATTTATTTCAGGTGGAGTGGAGAAGGCGCAATATGGCCAATTACCAAAACAGATTCTCAGCCGTCACGGATTCGAGGGGTGTCTGGCGTCGTTGGATCTCAGCGGGGAAAGTACCGACCTCATTACCGATGCCGTCGTGCCGAGTTCTCTCGTCACATCCGGATGCGACATTTACACCAACATACATCCGGGCAAGAAGTGCACTCATGATCTCTGTGCCAATCATGGAACATGCGTGCAACAGTGGAATAGCTACACATGTGACTGCGACATGACGAGTTTTACCGGGCCGACTTGTAACGATGGTAAAGGAATATAGACAAGAGAAACATAGATATGCTGGTATTTGCATTTGTTTCGAGAAAGGGAAAAAGAGAGGGGAAAAAGAGATTATTCGTCCACGCTGTTCTTTTTACATACAAAATCGCTAATTAATTAATAATTAATATTTTATTAAATGCTATCTATTAATATCACCCTATGCATGTACTACATTATTATAATAACACATTATCTATAAAATTAACAAAACTAAAGTTTGAATTATTGGATTATTCTACAATATAATAATTATTAAAGGGATGTAAAATTAGTTCATAGTTTGGCTAGAATTGATTTCTTTCGAGAGGAAATATTTTCCATAATTAATCGCAGTTATTGATGAAACTTGATAAATAGGACATTTCTAAAAATATATTTTAGAACGAAGATTCAATTATTATATGGTAGGATGATAATTTAATAAATAACGAAGCAAGAATAATCTCAGCACTTAATATATAATAGATGAAACATCACTTTAACATCAATATGTTTCACTTCGCAGAAGCTATCGCTTACGAATTCGGAGCAGGAAGAGGAATTATCACGTATACCTTTCCGCCTGATCGTCGACCGGAAATGAAAAGAGATACTGTGGCCTTGGGTTTCGTTACCAGCGTTAATGACGCTGTATTGCTTAGAATAGAATCTGCGTCGAGTAACGATTATCTCGAAATCGAAATTGTTAGTATATAATAAATTTGAAGTTACACAGCATTATTAAGCACTATACATATATATCGTATAATATATAGATTATATAATTTAGTACAGGGCTTCCCAAACTTATATAGATTGCGATCCACTTTTTAAAACAACAAACATAGTTGCAACTATCTGACAAATGAAAAAAACAGAAAATGAATATGTTAATTAATTTATATCATTTTATTTATGTATTTTATTTTATGTATATTCCAACTTTTTTATATTTTTTATCGGATGTAATATTATAAATCCATTTCTCAGATAACGAGACAAATTATAATACCTATTATGACGGATGTAATAAGAATGCCCTTGTTCCTTTCTATTTCTGTTCTGATAATAGAATGTTGACATCGATATGAGTTATTTTTAGACGCAAGAAATTTGATAATTAAAGTTTGGAAATTAAAGTTTATTTTGAAATTTTAAATCATTTTAATTTCTATTATCTATTGAAAATTTAATCTTACATAGTAAATTGTGAAAAGACGTGCACATAGGCAAATTTGTACAGCTACGCAAAGTGATGAAGTGTAATTTAACATTGTAAAATTTTTTATGATTCCTCGAATCACGACCTATCCTTTGGGAATCTCTGATTTAATCTACATATATAAATAATAGTATTAGTTAAATCGATTTTTCGAAATTATTAGACTTATATAATACGAATTAGCATATTATATATCAAATATCCTTTTAAATTGATTAATTTATTAGGTGTTGGAATTAATTCGTAGCATTTTACAAGTGATGGGAAGTACTTTCATTAATGTATTTTTTAATGCTCATGTGAAATAAATAACATTCTTTCATTAAAAAACGCTACGAATTAATTCCAACACCTAATATATAATTTTGTAAATTTCTTTTCCAATGATTAAATGTAATTGGCACGAACAAAAAATTAAATTTCAATGAAACAAGAAATTAATAATTTATTTGTTTCATAGGTGGAAGGTAACGTTTTTGCGGTTTATAATATGGGCACCAACGATCATCCAATAGGCGAAGTTGGCGTGAAAGTTAACGACAACCAATATCACGTGGTTAGATTTACCAGAACTGGGCCGAACAGCACATTACAAGTCGATGACTACAATTTGCAATCTAATCATCCATCGGGTAAGTAATTTTTGCATAATGTATATTGTAGGGACAATATTGCAACTCGAGATAAGCTATCGTTGATCGATCGTTTTGTCAAGCTTATGTCAGGTGTATAATAAAAAATTATAATATAAAGTATTATCAGATATCAAATATAGTTTGAAATGTTAATAAGTTAGTATCATACACATATGTCAAAGAGAAAACTCCACAAACTTTCTCGATTCATAAATTAAAAAGCAAAGTGAAAAAAGCGCGACGATCATCTCCGCGATTGTCATATATTTGTTAATCATGATAACAGAAATTATAATAAATCACATGAAGCATAACGTTTAGAGTGCAGAGATCGTGTTTAAGTTTAAATAAATATCGCGCAAATACGTGCTTTAAATACGAGACGATCCAAACAGCACGAGAACTGCCGGGAAACTGAAGACGAAGGACTCCCATGTGCTCTTTTAAGAGCATCGTGGTATCAGGACATTGACCCGTTCCATGGGAAACAGCCTTGATCAACCGTTCACGAGACCCGGCCATTGTCTCGTCCTTTTCACGAATACGAAGGCCGCCTGCCGCTCCCACGAAAAGGCATCTTGCTCGTGTTGGGAATGATTTATCGATTAACTAGAATTATCAGGAGATTATCCGGAAACGTTCCTCCCTCCACAATTGCACTCGGATGCATTGTTGGTTCTAAAATTTATGAAGATCTGCACTTAACTCTCCTTGGTGCTCGCAATATTTTTCATTGATACGAGTAAATGTACAAGTTTGTTTGAGATATTTAAATCCGCTATTTTTTGTTTAACATCGCTTAAAAATAGATAATTTATTGAAATAAATTATATTTGCTTATATTTATGTTTGTATCTGCAAATATATCTTATTTCATAAATTAAGATATTGATTGAGAGATATTGATTGAGAGATTATTCTTGTGGGACATTCATCTATTTTAGTAATTTTATTGTAAATATAATAAATACGAGCCTTCTATAATTAATGGATCGATTGACTGAATATAAGCATACAATAGCAAAATCATGAGAAGAAAATTTTAAAAAATACTTTCAACATGAAAGTCACGGAAAATAAATATCAAATCGAGATCAGATATTTTATAATATTCTTCTCTCTCAACATAATATTTTTTCTAATATTTTTTTCTTTTAACGATTTACTTTATTATACTTGTATAGAAGATACCTGTCAATTACATGATAATTTTTTTCATACATATTAAATTGTTAAATCAAATCACACATTTTAGAAAATCTATCTCCTATTCTAACGTCTGATTTGCTTGGTTCAAATAATTAGTTTTCACATTCTTTTTATTCGCGTTTATAAAGATCCCGTTACCATTATCATCTTTGTATAATTATCTTACAATTTTATAATTATTAATTACAAGTCTGATATTTTTAAAATTGTTAAGAATGTATTCTGACGCACATATAATGATATACTTTTTATTCCGTTGACAAGATGAAATCCTGATGCTCGACCAAGTAATCGAAGTTTTATCGAACACAAACTAAGTTTATTTACTCTCTTACAGGCTTTGAATTTTCCATCCATAACATGTTGTCCTGATAACTTGACCTTTAAAAAATGCTTTCGCTTATCTAACAAGAGCTCATATTAATCCTGTTAATATCTGTGCGATCCCATTATCCTTCGAGAGAAATTAGATGAATTGGTCAATGAATAAATAGATCTCCGAGATCAAGAATCTTTATAATAAACTATCTACATTAAGATTAATTAATCTACATTATTTTGATTGAAATTTTACGTAATTATATTGAATAAAAGATGATTATATCAATACAAGGCAGTGTTACGTATATAACGAGTATATTTCTTTGAAATGTATTTATACATACACACATACATTGCAGCAAGAATCTATGGACATATTTTGTTTTCAACCTGCGCATGAAACGTTGGAATATTAATTGCATGTTTCTCTGTCAAAAATTGAAATAAACGCCGACGAGCAAATTAATTAATTAATTTAAAGAGATAGTATGTACAAACAGAAAAGAATTTCTACGGTAAACGCCACGTATTTAATTAGCAAACGGCAAAGCGGGATTTCTACTTTCTGTATGCAATTAATTTTGTAATGTCGCTCATGTATCATGTTTACTAGGAATTGCATTCGTTTATACTGTAGTGTGCGCGCGTTAATATAATTAAGTGCCTCACTTAGTTATATTACTCGAATTGTTTACACACATATAAATAAACTGTTGGTTTACTTAATATAATTTAACAACCGCATAAACTGCAGATTAATACAATATTCTGTTTGTTATAATATTCGGAATTTTTTCTACTAAGCATTTTCTTTTAAGGTTTTAATATCAATAATTATTCAGTGATTATACGATTTGTTTGATAAAATTTCTTATTTATCGTATAAAGCAATTATATTTAAAAAGATATTTTGTTATATCTGTATATCAAATTAAGATTTTACGCAGCTCATTGAGCACCATATTTTTTTCATTCAGCTACGTCAGATAACTAGATTTACTTCACCATATAATCAGATAGTTCATATATCTGTTTGTGTATTTCTGCACAGATATTAATTACGAGGCAGCATTATGCGTAATAGACTGCGTTGCACTCATTTTCCTGACCCAGGCAAATTTATCGTCGACTAATGCACGATGCATTTTCATAAGTGTACGAGCTTTTCCCGCGAGCATCGTTTGCACATTGCAGAATTCGCAAATATGCACATATGTTTAATATTTAACGAATACTCATCAAATCTTCTGCTTTTAACTCAATAAGTAGTGCAATCGACTAACGCCGAGACCGTTTGAATGAATAGTTTTCACATGACTAAAACATCTACGAAAATATATGCCAGATAAAATTTAAGTTTCTATATTATTTTATATTTTTATATTTCAATTATTCAAATCATGTTATCTGAACATCGTCGAATTGGTTCATCTATTTGTTTATTTGTTTTGCTTAAAGAAATTAAAGAAATTTACGTAATGTAGATAAAGAACAGATTAGGATATTGAATTAGGAAGATAAAAATATAAGATTTTCCTTAATTCTTAGGTGCGTACAAGTTTCTTATAATTACAAATATTTTTTTTAATGGGTTTAGATTAAAGAATTAATCAGTTATAATTCCTTCGACAAAGTGCACATTATAGTTTTAAATGTCAAGTTATCAAGAATTGCTAAGAAAATTATGTGTCAGATGTGTGGAATTTTGTGGGTTAGAGGCATCACGGAAACTTTGATCTCATGGAATATAAGCCTTTGTTACATTAACCCTTTGAGTCTGTCGCCGCACTCCAATTACCTGTTTAGTGATGTCGCATGTGTGTGATGCGGAACTCCTAACCAACATTGCTGCCCTGATAGCTTCCTAAATTATTTGAAACCCTTTAGAATCTGTGGTGATCCTGTCCTGCTAATAAAAGTTAATGACGCAAATAGATTCGATTGAACCGCTTTTGCGGAATGTCTTAAACGATACTAGTCAATTCCAACTAATAATTGTTGCCAACTAATTACTCTCGACATACGGCGATGTTATTTAATTATAATTAATTCGGACGGCCGACATGAAATACCAATACTTTATTTAATTACTAGAAATATTTATTTCTGCTAAAATAAATAATATTTTACATAATTATGATGCAAGAACGGAGTGCTGCCTCGAGTAAGAAAATACATATTTTAATAATGTCCTTGTTTTAATATTTTTTAATTTATTGTAATGTATACTTATGTTATTTATATATATATGAAGTGACAGTTTCGCGTTCACTTATGTATAAACAGATACAATTATTAATAGAGTAATAATAATTAATAGAGTGAAAGAAAACGATAGATTAATAATTATAGAGAGATTATTTCATGCACGGTTTTAGATATTCTCGTATAATTTGATATCAATTTAATAAACAATGATTTAATAATAATATTAAATAACGCATTTATAAAATGCATTAAATGCGTAAAAAATATATTTTGTCACGAAGTTTTTTATACGTATGCATTAGATTCTAGTCTGATGACATTCATTCTGCCATCTTTATCATTAGAAGTTCGCGCAAGCTTAGGAAATTCGATCTTTTCTGGAGCACGTACGATGCCGCCACCCTCTACCCACTCTCCACCCCATGTAACTCGCATATCATGCGGCTTGCAATGAAAGCGAGAAGAGAATCCTCTTCGCGCTTTCTACTGCTCTGCTTCATGTGTGGAAGATTGCTTATCCTCAAGCCACGTATTCTCTCTCACGTGCGTACTGTCTTCTCGATCGTCATATATAGACGAAGATATAGAGAGATAAAAAATAATAATATTTTAAGTATCTCTAGCAAAACATGATTATAGCCACCAGACGGCAGACTTGTTTCTTAAGATACAATAAGAATAATAATAAAGAATAATTTTATAAGATTAATGAAAAATCAAAAGCGCCTGAAGCATAAATATTACAAAACACTCGAGAAATGAATAATGTGCTTAGTGTCAGCGATACTATACGACGGAGTCGTTAAGTTTTCACACTTCAAACAATATTCCTTTTTTATTTCTGAAAACGAGATTTGTGCTAGAAGTGAAGTTATTTATTTCTTCACTTTTAACAAATTATTATTATTAAGAGAAAAGATATCTCGGAACATAACGTCGAAATTAATTGAACTATATTATTCTCGATTCAAGAGAACGAAAAGAAAGAGTACAGAATAATCAACTGTTTTCAAATAGAATAATCGACGCTAAGAATGGAATATACATTGGTCATTAAAAACGCGGTTGACAATAATAGGGTTAACTACTTCAATTGAAGCACCCTTTCGAGACTAATTGAAACCAACCCCTTTAAAGGAAAGCTCGGGCGGAACCTTCTTACATCGCATGCATCTCTGATGGAAAAGGTCACGTGGTAGGCCTTTTTTCTCATTACATTCCTCGCTCTGGTGGCCACGTGTTCAACCCCTGTGCCACTTCTTACCCTCCATGCTAGCCCTATCATAAAATAGTTTGAACGACACGTGGTACTTGAATATTTTAGAATTCTACGATTAATATTTACTTTTGCCACAACATAAATATTCTGCCATATTTATACCTACATAGGTATTCAAATGTAATTTTACATGTAGACGCATATTTTCAACATAGCACAAGCATCCGTGTTATTAGTTTGATTCTTTATTTTAAAAAATTCAAATTGTTAACTATGACGTATTAATAGAAGAAACAAATAAAGAATTATCGATCACACGAAAATAAACGAGGGTTGGAAATAAAACCCTCAACATCCTACGAGGATCCCATGCATCCTCCTCGATCGTCCTATCTTCCTGATATCTAAGTAGATCAACTCGACTAGAAGGATCAACCCTTTCGTTTCTATGAGCCCCGAACCTTTTATGCAGTACATTCTTACTGAAAAGTAATCTATCGTCTTTACTGTTCATAAATTCGACGATTTCCATAAAATTCACGTAATGCATTATCCTTCTTTCAAAAAATGTTTATACCACAATGACACATATTTCATTATAATTTTTTTGATAAAAAAGTAAAAGTAGAAAAATTTTAATGTACCAATAGTCTCGTATATTCAATTCAATATTTCTGTTTCTGAAGTCCGTTTTTAAATTTATTATTAAACGTATTGATAATTACGTGATTTGCGATTGCTTTTCAAGTATGAAATTATTCGATAACCACGCCTAGGACTCGAGAACACTTCTTCGAATTCTATGCTACCCTGGTCTCTAATTAAGGAACTCTATTCATGGTGTACCCTGGGGGTAATGTAATCCACGTCCCTATGGGAACGCCTATGCATTCTAATGTAGGAATAATAGCCTCTTCTGCCCATTATTTCAAGTCGTTTTAACTCATCCATATGTACCATTGATGCTAAGTGTAAGTTAGTTCAAAGCTGTAAATGGAAGATTTATTTTGAGTATGTCTACTTACGAATTTACTATGTCCAATTATAGCTCTGAAAATGTAATGAAAAAATATTATTTATCTTTTCATTGATTTTATTACAAAAAGAACTGATACGAATTATTAAAAATTGTCTAATTTTAATATATAAATTTAAATAAAAATTTATCTTTGATAGCACGCGGCAAGAATGTTATTGATAATTTTAATTAATTTTCACATTAAAATTAATTAAACTGAGTTAATTTTAATTCATTTTGTCTTATACTCGTTATTGTTATGGAAAAGATGTTATAATTTGTCGATGGCAGCAAGAAATATTTTATTTTATTAGAATAATACCTATAAAGCTTTTAGTATTTATTTTGGAATATTTAAACATTAATTTGTAACAAAATTATAAGTAAAAAATTTGTCTTACATTTTCAACAGTTATCCCCGAAAATTGATAAAAGCTACGTTAAGATACTTTTCTTTAATCATGTAAATATTGGTCGATCATTGAAACTAGCTTGAAATATTAAATTTACGTTCGATATTTTTCGTTCTTATTTTATTTATACAAATACGAGCTTCCGTTTTTCTTAATCACTCTGTCAGACACGTCTTAAAGTTTCTTCTTGCATTACCCTGATGTCCTAATACTCGATCGACGGAATTTGACCGTGGGCGAGAATCGTTCTCACGCTCGAGGCAGGATCTCGGCGTCCTCGACGAAGGCGTCCTCTGATATAGTCAAGGGGTCGTGAGAGGGTTCGAACCTTGAATCCTCCTTCGCGATCTTCCCTCCGCGCGCGGTATATAGACGAGGACCTTTGAACCCGTAGAATTTCGTGTCGATAATTCCTAACACGGCGAAGGAGGCTAAATTCAATGTCGCGCCAAAATAATTCACATCATGAAACATACATAAAGCGATAAGATACTTTCTTGAAGACAGAAAAGGTTATCTCTACCATTCTTGATGTATTTTAAAATCATTTTCATATAAGATATTCTTTCATACTTTTATGTCGCAAAAATAATCCCTGTTGATCAATATATAAAAAGGCATTGTTATTATACTAAAGTTATTTTCTGCAATAGAGTACTAAATGGATAAAATTCAAATCCTCTGTCTTCCTGTGCATCTGAATTTATTTAAAATGATATTCAAATATATTTACACAGTATAAACTACAAAGGCGATACATTTATATAGATTACAATATTTCTCATTTCGATCATTAATTGTTAGAATTGAAAAAAATATGCTCATCTGATAATGTGATTTAGACTACATGTTACATTATTTTAAGGGTTAAAATAAATTATTGAGTAATAAAGAATTTTTCTTAATATTATATTCTTATTATCATGTAAGTTTCTAAAGCAAAACAATTGCAAAAATTTATTGATAAAATCCTTCTTAAGTTACCGTGTGACTTCCACGATGTCCACCCCCATTCACTATTGTTGAAAGATCCAAGGTATCAAAGTTCTCGGAAGATACTGTGGATCTTCCTCTTTTTCTTTTTTTTTTTCACGGAAAGGCAAAGCATCCGTTAGGCTCGTGGGAATCGAAGGACGAGTCGCAACAGGCGTGAGAAAGCAACTTCGAAGAGAGATCGAATCTTCTCAGGGTTACTAGGGAATCATTCGGTGCTAAGAAGCTTCTTTAGGACCGAATACCCGTAAGACGGTTATTAAGTAATCCTATTAATTGCACTTCCGTAATTAATCAGCGCGTTAGACCAAGAACGTAGGTTACTAGTTGTTAAATTTTTCAACTAATTATATATGACTGCTTGATAATATAATGATATGTTTTCATTTGAGATTATTGAAATGGCCATAAATTAACATGGCCTACATGCTCATTAAATTACTTAAATTTGCTTTAATTGATTTTTCCTCTTCCTCTGGATTTATTTTTCTCTTACTTTTAGTATCAAACTTATAAGAATAATGACGATGAATCAAAACATTTGCATATTTGAGATAATAGAACACGAAGCTTGCAAAGCTTTCGAAGAATTTTGTGACTGCTGAAAATTTGATAACACTGATAAATAAAAAGTTATAAGAATCTCAATTCTTATACGCGTTCTCTCTCACAAATATTTTAGATTATTATAGGAAAAGAGAAGATTGCTACATCAAAAAAAAATTTATTAAACCTCAATTCACACATATTTTTTTCAATACTGGCTTAATATTTACTTATAGTAAATAACTGTTTAATAAAAAAAGATATGATTAAAAAAAGAAATAATTGTTAATTCAAATTAATGATTCTTGTACCAAATATAAATATATATATTTACACTTAGTAAATATCCAGCTAGTATTATTCAAACGATATTATTATTTAGTACATTTTTTGTATAATGTCTTCTAAAAAGTTAAACTTATTTTTAAAACAAATTTCTCAAAACTGTGTAGCAGCCACTGTTGATTCTATTTTTTCTTATATCGATAGTGATCAAATACGTTTACTATTATATTAAATTCTCATTAAAATATAACCTTCTAAATTTCTAAATAAATAATTATAATATATTTATATATAAATTATTTATATATGTGTGCAGTATATATTACACATACATGTCTCATTAGTCCTTTAGAAAACCATTCTCATTAATTCTTTAGAATTTAAAATTTTTTAAATAAACTTGTATTATTGTGTATATACATGTCTCATTAATCCTTTAGAAAACCATTTTCAGTCTCATTAATTCTTTAGAATTTAAAATTTTTTAAATAAATTTGTATTATTGTGTATATACATGTCTCATTAATCCTTTAGAAAACCATGCTTAATCTCATTAATTCTTTAGAATTTAAGATTTTATATAAACTTGTTCTAAAAAAACAAATGTATATATTTAACTTATAATCAGATGTAAAATATATGTCACTAATTTCGAGACATTATAACACATCTCACGATCCTTTAAAGATTAAAAATTACATAAAATATTTTAATTAAGTATTTTATTTTATAAAAAACTTAGATTAATAATTTAAATAATTAACTAATAATTTAATTTTCAAAAGTTACATATTACAAATTTTTGAAAGAAAATGATGTTATAAAAATTTTCTGATTTGCGACAAAATTTTATTCTATTTTGTATAATTTTTTAATTTCTCTATATTCAATATTTTTATATTTATTTGTACATAATTATGTACTATATAGATAATTAGAAAAATATTTTATATAAAAAATTCATAGTTTTATTTTAAAAAAGAAACCGCAATTGCATTTTGTAAATGCGGAAAAGATCGATTTATAAAAAGATGTAGCATTAAGTCATGCAAAGCTTTCCATAATGAATTTTAATAAAGTTAATTTACATGATAAGTTTTATCGAGGTTTTATTTATGTGATGTTGTTCGCGTATAGTTGCACCTGAAGATCCTTTCCAAGTACTTCCATAGTATTCTGTTTTCCCAATAAGAATGACACGCTCGACTGATCTTCCTTAAAGAAGCATCCATTAATCAATAGCTTCTTGTTGAAATCTCTTTAACAAGTCCTTCCTTTATATACCTCGTTCTATATCGCGATGACTTTCAATTGTTACCATAATTGACTTGAGAGAAACATAATTGAATTAGTGTCATATTCCTCGACACATTCTCTGATGAAATGTAAAGTTACGTAATTATATTGATTCTCAACTGAATCCCTCGCATTAAATTACAGACTGACATTTTCAAGATTCATAGAAATTGCTAAACGATCACAAAAAAATGTTTAAATTTTTGATAAATATAAAATATAATCTATTATATTGTATGTTTATTTAATGCACATTACTAGACATTTATAACGAGATATTAAATTGATATTTAATAAATTTTTGTTAGTAAAAAATTTAAATTATATATATATATATATATATAATATATATATATATAGAGTTTAAATTTATATATATAAATCACAACTTCAAATCGTCACAAAAATCATCACGGAAATTGGAGAAATAACAACAATGTGAATCACAATTAAACAGTCATAGTATGTGAGTTACTGTGATAATTCTGTCATACAGAATTTATCTTAATTGATTTTATCTTAATCGGAATGTATGCGACTATCATTCTTGAAAAGAGTCACGACTTATTTAAGATATTTAATCTAATAAAAGCATTTAGATAAAATTCTCTCTTTATCACGAAGATTCAATAATTTCCTTCTACAATATGTAAGTATTATAGACATTATTTATGTCCAATTTCTTCACTTCTAGATAACTTTATCCAAGAGATATCTGCCAGAATTCAATGGAGATATTTCCTGGATAAAATTATCCGCAACTTATCTGGAAGTGAAGGAATTGGGCATTAGAGAGATTATAATATACATATTTAAAAGTATTACTTAAAGTAAAGAAAGTAGAATGTTTTCATCATTCTAACTTCCATAAACTTCTGCTGTAATATTTTATTTGTGTACTTTAAATTCTAATCTCTATACATATAATCTATCACTGGAACAGCCTTGAGAGACTTCTTGCGTCGCGTTTACAAACGAGAAAGAACGTTCAATAGCAGTGATCAGAATCCTGAGAAAAAAACATTGACAAAAATTTCATTTTCTTTAATATATGTGTGTGTGTAAGTCGTGTCTCTTTCTTAGCGTGACATTCTTAGCGTTTCCTGATATCCTGATATTTGGTGTTCGATTAATTCGTGTTTACAACGTTCTTCACGCCTCGGTTCAGTCCTTAACATATCATTAACGATGTCATTATCAATACATTTTAATCAGATGCAACCGAACAAGATGTAATATCGATACGAAAACAACATTTCGTATCTCATGACACCCATGGCCGCGTGCGTGGTCGGAATTTAAGTATTGTAGTACCGCTGCTTTCTCGATGACATGCACACCTGGTAGAAGGAGGCTATAAAATTTCCGTTAGCACTTTTTTAATATAATATAGCGTTACGCAAGACCGACAAGATATTTCGATAATACATCGACAATAATGATTAAAATATTATTGATTATATTGATTTATTTGTAAAACACATTTTGAGAATAAGGATTAAAATATTATTGATTTTTTATTGATTTATTTGATTTATGCTGATTAAAGTCTAGTCTAAAAATTAATTGTTTTGTCGGAAACGATTAATTTTTAGCTAGCAGATTACAGATAAGATTATACATATATATAATCGTTTTTTTTTCTTGCAAATATATAATAGCAGTAAATATTCCGAATTTTGCATATAATTTCATACGAAATAAAAATGTACACATCGTAAAAAATGCAAATATAAAAATACATGAAGAAATGAATGTAAAAAAATTAAATATGTGAAAAAATAAAGGTGAGAAAAAAAATATATGCAAAAAATAAGCCTCGATGTGATCATTACTTGCATGCTAAGCAGATAAATGAAACACGAGGGATGAATGTAAGTCCAACTTGGAAAGTGCCTCTTCTAGCATAGCAATCCGATCTTTTTCGAACGTATAGGGCCTGGTCAAGGTTGAATTTCGTCAAGAACCACTTCGACATTTCTGCTAGCCTAATAGAAAATCTTGTACTAATTTATATTTACAACGCTTTTCACGCCTCTCAATGAATTACGGCGGCATAATGGGTGATAGTCGTTATGTGATCTTTCTTTTAAACGATTTATTAGCAGACCACAAATTGGATTGTATTATCATTAAGGATTCTCGTCCATCTTATAGAAGATTTTTTAACTTTCTGTCATTTCTACTGCCCTGCTCACTGAAATACACGAGATATCCGTTGAAAAATATTGGAGAATCTTTCGTCCTACTCTATATGATTCTTTATTATGATTAAAATATCAGGAAGAATTGAATATAATACTAACGTGCATCATAGTCTTAAATATTCGTATAAATATATTTTACATAGGATTAATACACAGCTTATCAGTTTCAGTAATAAGCTAATATTAATATTATTAATGCTAATATTATTCAACATTACGGACGAACTATATCTATAATAGTTCAATTTAAATTGTTACTGGTACTTAGAAATTTACTTCTAAATATCTTCTGCTGACCTGACACTTGTTGACCGAGACCATTCCAATGCATAGACTCTTTCAGACAAACATAATATTTTCTTCTCGTATTCTTAGGGCTCCTACAGACCTAAACCCTCGAAAAGGCCGGAGAAGCATTGATTCATGTTGCCCTATTCCAAAAGCGGATCAACCGCTTCGGGCTTATAATTTTTTTCTTAAGTCTACAAATGCTTCTTTAATAATCTTTTCTACAATATAGTCTACTAAATATTATTAATGTTAAATCTCATTATTTGGATTTATATAGAATTGTGAAATCAAATTTCTTTCTCTCTTTCTCTTCAGAAAATTATAATGTATAATAAAGTACAATAAATACACGTTGTAAAAGTCAATAGGCGTAAATACGTGTATAAATAAATGTGAAAATTAATATATGTAATTAAATATCTTATGTATATGTTTACATGCAATCAGTTTGATCAATTCGCGATTACGTTTGATTCCTAAATTATGCAAATTTTAGATTGCACGTCCGTCCATTCAATTTCACCTGCTTGATTACATAGGGGGATTCGTTGGGGGATGAGTGATGCATAAGACATCAAGGGTACACCTGTGATACACTTGTTGGACTCTCATGATACCCTGGTATCAGAAGCGCCACGTTCCTTCGTGGTTTTCCCACGAGCCCTCTCCAAGTTCTCACGCGGACTCCTTCCCTTCCTCCACGTGTCTTGGTATGGCCGTATAAAAAAGACATGAGAGAAAGAGAGGGAAGAGCGAAGAGGGTCGTGGCGAGAATAGTAAATGATTTCCTCGGTCGATTGAGTCACACGCGATCCAATATATTCTTTTTAAATGTCACCGAAAATGGGATACTGATTGCAATGCAACGAGTGTCTATTTTGATTTAAAAATTGCACAATGCGAGTTTTCTATTTCTTTCAAATTAGTTAGATACATATAAATAGTACAGGATTATGGTATAGTATTTAGGATTAAAAGTCTAAAAAAGTGCATAATTTTTTTTTAATATGTATATTTTTTAATATATAAAATTTATTATTCTTGATTGGCATATTAAACTTAGTACGAAAGTAGCATAAATTCTTCAACTAATCTCACATCTATGAAAAGAAAGGGACTGATAATTTTAATTTAAGTTACACATAAATTTAAAGTAACATATATGAAACACGAGCACATATAAATTCCAGCTCTGTTTTTATAAATATTTTTTGAAATATTTTACGAATAGAGAAAATACGTATCTAAATTTTGTACTCATCAACGATATTGTGATATTAAAAGATGAGTTACATTGATTTATCACTAATAATAATTTAGAGAAAACGTGTCAATGATTATAATTAATAATAAAATATGAAAATTAATTCCTTTTTGTTTGAATAAATAAATATTCGGATGAGCGGTGAGAGAGAAACTTCTTGAGAACGGATGAAGTCCTGGCAATCCCGAGGCTCGTTTTCTTGCGTTCCTGGAGAGACTCTCCCACGGTGCGATCCCGTGGGAACAATTTAATTGGCTTAAGAAGCCAGCCTCTTGTCCCAAGACGCTTTATCCTCCTCCCACGGTGTCGTCTTTCTTTCTCGTTCTCTCCGTCGAGTGCTGGTCATTTTAAGCCGTTTAACCCCCCGTGTCGAGGATCGTCGACCTCGAATTGAATGCCCGCTCGTAAAGCTTGACCCTTATCATGATCCATTCCTCTCGGAACTTCTAATTGTACGGCTCAGCGAAGTTGATTGTATCGTACCAAATGACGATTTCCGTTCGTGGAAAGTAGTGGGATTACCTACTCTTATCTTCTTTGTACCCAATGGGTAGGCACGTGGATCTGTTGCACGTGAGAATGGGGCAATTGAGTTTTGCCTTAAAATCCACACGGGTTCGATTCGCAAGCCGATAAATAAGAGCGGCATGTGCAAACTGAACCAGTGCGAAACTCTTTCGCTCGTCTGCAAGCCTACTACCGAACCAGATCGCTTGGCTGGCCTCAGGGACATTCTGTCTCACGTTGCCGCGATCAGCCTGTGGGAATGAAGCCGTGTCTGGAATTCGTGAGAAAATTCGAACTGGAAGCACACGTGCGACACTGTCTTTTCAATGGTTGCAACGTGCATCGAGAGTACAAACACGTTCTCGGATTTTAAGTCCGTAATTTACAGTCTGGAAGTCGAAATAGGATTCAAGATGAGAAACTGGCAACCTATATAATATCATTTGAAAAGTCTTGATAATCTATAAAATTAGACTTTTTACTTTGATGTTTATAAATCAAGGATCGGTAAATTTCTTCTTCAACATTTAACTCTCGCAATTATTTCTGTTATTCACAAATGATCTGTTATTCACAGATCAGATCGTGTCCATGGTACATAAAATTGATGAAAGAATAAATTAAAAGTACAGAATACATTCTATTATTTTATTTTTAAGATATTTTTGAATATTTAAAAAAATAATTTTTCTTGTTTTATAAGGCATTTTATTGGTAATTTTCGACAACATTGTACACATAAGTACATATAGATCTATTTCAATCAGAAAAAACTAAAAATGAAAATTTATTTAAATATAATATTCTATTTAAAAAATTACAATATATACTATAATATATATTTTATTAAATCTTAATGCTTTATAAACAGTTTGGCTTTAATTAACTTCTGTTGTTTTTTTGAATACAATATATACAGAATTCCTTTTATTTATGCTTTAACAATTGCTATTATAATCAAACAATGTATATCCTGAGATAATTAGATATTATTTGTGCTCGATGAAATGAAAGAGGAGGAAGTAATTAACTTGAAAAAGTAGATTTTCTCGAGAATAGAGAAGAGACTCTCACGTGAAAAGACTTCTACATTTTTCACGTTACTTTCCCACGTAGAGTCGTCGTCACCAATAACGAATCATCCTGCACGCGACCTTCGCGGCTAGAAGGTTGAAGAACCTTCCAAAGGACACGTGATAGGAGTCGCTCCTGTACTTTGATACGTGCCTGGTGCACGTAGTGGCGATTTCAGCCCCAAGTTCAGCATCTTCTCACGCTCGAGTCTCGCCGTTATGCCTCCGAAATCTCATTATTTTTTGTATCAGTAAGCGATGAGAAGCGCGCGCGGGCGCGTCATGAGAAAGCCGGCAAAGAATGCGCTACGAGACTTTTTTCTCACGATTTCGGAATCCGTCACCTCTAGGATCGTCTTTTTTTAGAGGGAGGAGATTTGTTAGACCTAATACACCGAGTTTATCGTTGTGGCCATACCTACTCTGAAACGATACCTACCTGAAAGATATATGACAAAGAACCTACCTAGGACATAACAAGAGGTGCAGCAAGCGAGTAATTGTCTCTTCTCTTTTCTTTTGATAACTTGACGACGATTGGAGTAAATTTTTGAGCAGTTTTTGTTTTATTTCATGTTCTTATTATATGTGAAAATATTGAGTTTAAATTATTAGTTTAATAAAATAAAGCGATTAATTGACATTAACATTTAATTTCCATTTTATATTATTATTAAATTCATTATAAATAATTTATTTTAATATATTAATTACTAAAAGTGTCGTTTTGATTATTGCTAACAATCGATAAAATCCAAAGAGAAACATTATATACATTATTTTGTGAAAACTTTCTTTCAAGTTTGAACTATATTTCCTTTCAACCCAAAATACCAACATCTTTATCACATTTTGATTTCGATCGTAATCTAAATAATGGAAATGAAATGCAGATAGAAAAATCTTTGTTAAAAAATCATATCTTCTTTGATGTCCATGTTGTAACACATTACCAAGGAGAATAGATTCAGCGGTAATGTCCGCGCTTCATCAGACAGGTTAGTCGTTCTAAGTTAAGTGCTTAGAAGAATCAGGCAAGCATAGCGAGATGGTAGTCGACCTAAGCTGCGCTCGTGCGCTAGGAACAGCCTTGGAATCTGAAGGTCGTTCTAAACCTACCAGGCAAGATTCAGAGACTGGTCGAGCGTGCCGATTCCCGCGGCGCCTCTTTGTGTATTGCTCTTATTGCTTGGAGACCGAAGCAACCAAAGTATCAAAGGAAGATTTTATACAGGAAAAACCTGGAGATTCGTGAGAAGTACTAGAAAAGTTCAAAACAGATAATAAAAGGCGCCCTCAATTTTTTATTCTACTTGTGATAAACTGTGAATTATACTTGGAAAGAATGATTTTGAATTTAAAAATTTAACTAGATCTAACTAAGCTCTAAAAATAATTTTGAACCAAATAATTGTGTTATAGGACACTCAAATTGGTTGTTAGAACATTAAAACTTTTTCAATTAACTTTTAATCGTTCTACATACTTATTTTGATGGTCCGACAAACTAGTTTTAAATCTATATCTATAAATAAATTTTTAAATATTTTAACAAAATCGTTTTTTCTGTATAAATACGTGAAATTTAGCTAATCGTAAAGTATATTTGAACAAACATTTACTTATAAATCATTAACACTTAATTAACAAGAACAGTACATTAATAGAAAAGAGATTTTATTATCTAATTTATCACCAACTTTTTCTTTATTTTTCTTTTTATGTGTCTTTCGATAAAGAATTATCAGGTAAATACATGTCTAAAACTAGAATAATTTAAAAAAATCTTAAAATCTGTAATTAACGTCGAGTTACCTCCAGGCTAGCTGCAAGTGTACGAAAAATTCATTTTCTTGACTCATTAATCATCGTCAGCTGGCACGTGAAGATGTGAAGATTAATGGCTCAGCAGTAATTAATTCTGATGCAGTGATAACGTACAATCGGTCGAAGACGATCGAATGGAATCTTCCCTCTGATTAATGCAAATTTTGGATCCATCAGTCTGACAGAGCTCAAGTTGGTTTGTGCACCAACTGCATGATTCGTATTTCTGATTCTTAAATATTTGCCGCTTTTTAAGTGCCTAGTAATTATAGAATCGAGCGATTTAAATTGACGCTCCCATTGTCGATAAGGACGCAGACGCGTCCCACGGTCGAATTGAGCCTGCAATTCCCAAGCATGCACATTTGTCTCGCGCCACAACCGGACAAGTGACAAGCCGACCGATGTACGAACGAAACGTACGTGCACGTGCGCGTTTACATGCACGTGCGCGTTTACATTCGCTGTTCACGTTCGTATACGAAACGCCGCTACCACCGCCTGGGAATCATCGATGTTTCCCATACCCAAGCACTCTCCGTTCTCACCGTAAAACAGACGGTTCCCAAAGCGCGTCCGTGAGACTCCGTCGTGAATTCGGAACCTTTAATTTTTACGAGGATTTACTCCAACGCCTCGATTTTACGTGATCTTCCTCCTCACTTCAGAGTTAGTATAAGATCTGTCGATAACAAATAAGTTTCATTTTACTTCATTTTATTTCTTAAATTTATTATTTTGAATTCGTTTGGAAACGGAACAAATTTATAAAATTTAAAATATATATAAAATATAAAAATATCGAATCTCCGTATAAATGTGAAATATATAAATATGCGGACATCGAATATTCTCGTCTCCTGATTCACTTTAGCCGAATGTGCTACTTGTCTAAGCATGACAACTCAATCTACTTTCGGATATACCTCTTAGTGCATCGTACTTCCCTGTTAGTTTATTTATCAATTTAGATTATGTCGTGAAAGAGCTAATTACCTGAAAATCTACACTTTTATTTTTAAACTTGAAATGTATGACATATCGAAATTTATTCTCAGCAACAAATTAGTAAAACGGTTTATTTCCTTACTTACACAAAAATTATAGCGCTTTATTCTTTGTACACAGGCAGGTTTTAATTTACAACACATTTTTTGCCAAAAATATATTTCATTATACTCAACTTTATAAAATATTAGTATTATGGAGAAATAAACATGGAATAAATATGGAAATAGCTATTCTCGTTTCAATTTTATACCGCGGTCGCTAATCTCACGGATCTTATAGATTTATGGTACAGTGAAGATTACGGGTTCTCTCCCAGCTTTAAAAGATTTGGCTTCACGCTCTATTCGACTCCCGGTGCCAGACAGGAGTACCACACCCATCGTGTTCATGCTTCCCTAGTAAAGTGATACAGTTTATTGGACTTCTTCGGATTGGAATGCAGCGTCAATGACATCCTTATCTCGATAGAAAGGGAAAGATGGAAAGAGAGAAAATAAGAAAAGAGGAAGGACGAGTCCGAGCGGTTAATTCGGGACGCATGTCTTATGCACATGACACTTTGCATGTCACTGCTCGCATATGGGAACTCGATTTTACAAAGTTGATTATACGTCGAGTCTACCAGCTGTATTTTTATGCCATACTGATGAACTGGCTATGCCTGGTCAGTGAGTGTCAACTGTTACTCTTCTGTTATTAGACATGTCTGCATCACACGTATAAAAACCTAGTGATGAGCGTAGATATTTTCACATAGTTGCTATTGTGATAAAATTATATTTAAAATTACAAAATTATAGTAGATAATTTTGGGATCCATTATTAAATGGTGTATTTACACATATTTGGAAGTAAACTTATAACTTACAGATGAAATTATTTTTCTTTATAGTAATTAAAGAATTTGCAAAAGTAAATACAATATAATACTTACACAATTGAAATTAATTTATTATAGAAAAATAAAAACTATAAAATACTTGTTATTATAATTTTTTGTTTAATATAAAGATATGTTTACACAATTGAAGATGAAAGTATATATTAATTTTTCTGCTAGAAAAATATCAAACTTATTTCTTTGAACCAAATTTGAAGCATATTATTAGTTCTAAGATAAAAATTACTTGTTGTACTACTGTTTATAAGTTCGGAAATACTTGTGATTTTCTTGTATAAAACACAAAGTTAAGGTAAAATAGTCTTCAACAATTTTTGAAAAAGTTTATACGAATCGAGAATGTTATAAAAATATTTTTTTATTTGTTTACTTCTATTTTTTGTTTACAAAAATTCTTTAATTTATATTTCTTGTCTATAAATATTCTTTAACTTCGATGTTAATAAATTTTTACACAACAAATTCGATATTATTGTGAAAAATCATCATATCAATTTTTTAAAACATACTTTGAAGCTTAAAAATTTACTTTAAAATACTTTTTATTAATTTTTATCGGATATCTTTATCAAGTTACAGTGTTTTAAAATAGAATGAAAATGTTAAAAACAAAAATAGTGAAAATTGCCAAATTTTCAATTATATGTAATTTAGGAATAAAATATCATATCAAGACAAAAAATTAAAAAACAAATTTACAGCTCTGTTCTTTTTAAAATGCATTATTAATAAAAACTCTTCTATACTTTTCAACAAGATATAAATAAGTTTTTGCGAGACGCGAGAAAATTGCAAACGTTACCGAATTTATAAACAGTATAATGTACACATAAGAATGACATTAACCAATTGTTATCAAAAAGTGTAATTATTTAGATTATACTGTAAACAATATTACTTTGAAATAACGAGGAAATTGATGATTATGGAGAGGGAAAACAAACACCGCGCCGGTCATGCCAGTATTGACCGCCTGTTAGTTACTTCATTCGCCACTACGCGGCTACCATGCGGCGATATTTTCTCGTATTTAAGTTTCATCTCCAAACTGTATATAAAGCCCGTAAAATCAAACGTCTCTATCGCTTCTCGGCTCTTTGAGCTAAGATCAAATGTGTAGTATCTGTTCTTATCAGCTTAATATCTGATACAATCCCCATAGGGGATTCAGAATATTAATCTCATTTTTGGCACAGGGTGGGTGTATGGAGCTTGCTCCGTCCCCACTACAGGTTGACCCGGTCTTGCAGTACTTCGGGTTCGGCCTATAATAAACTATTCTAAAAATAAAATTTCTGAAGAGGGAATGAAGGAGGTTTCCTGATTTCCAACTTTCATTTGTATTTGAGATTCACCGTGCGGACCATGCCGCCACTGGCTCTGATCGTACGACGTACGTACAGAGAGAGATAATAATCCAAGAGAATTCAAATAGAAATATTTGTATTCTAACTGTCAATGCTGATCGATAGTCGTGACAACGAAATCTTTACAAATATAATTCTCATTGTATGATACAGCTCATATATACGACTCACAACAGAACGACGACAACTCTTGTTGTGATTGTTTTATATTAAGCAAATTTTAAACTTTGTTCGTTTTAGTTTTATAAACTGCGTTTCGCAGATTGTTCATAACAAAGTTTGTGAAATTTGCTTAATATAAAACATTCACAACAAGAGTCGTTCTGTTTACATCGAAAAGATATTCTTTAAAATATTCATTAGATTCCTTCATTTTGCTCATTATTATTTAACTTCGTACACTTTGTACAAAAGCTTCCCTACTTGAGTTAATAATAATGTAAAAATTGTATATTTCTATGATTAATTATTTTGTAGTGATAACGTTAAGTTACTCATAAATGTTATACATTTCATAAAGAATATTAATATACAAAATTTTGATGATTATAGTTAAGTCGACCAATAACGCAAGGAAAGATAAAAACAAGCTTTAGAGGTTTGTGTATTTTTCGACAGGTCATCAGCTGACAGTGTTCAACAGCCAGTCTACTATTCAGGTAGGCGGTCGATGGAATCGTAGCAAGGGCAGAGTGGAACGACCCTTCCTCGGCGTGATAGCCGGACTGGTCGTCAATGGTGCCAGAATTTTAGAACTGGCAGCTGCTAAAGACGGTAAAGTTGCAACTAGAGGAGATGTGCAGCTTCTGCCAGCAGGAAGTCTCCTGGATCGCGCCCCGCCCTTACAAAGAATGCAACAGGTACGTAATAATGTCATTTGAAGTTAATCTCGAGTAATTCCCAAGATAATTGCTCAATTTTTAATAATTCATTCTCTTTGTAGACACCGGCGTCCGGGTTTCCCGGCGTCATGGACGACCTCATTTTCTCCGGCGCCGGAAGTGGCTGCGCCGGCGATGACGAGGACGAGGAGTGCACTCCGATCTACGAGTCAGGCTCCGGTAAGTGTAAGTAATATTTCCGAAGGAGTAAGTAATCTATTCTACACGTTTTCCTCACGAGGGAATCTTCTCTACGTGCGCGTGTCTTGTTGCGTAATTTTTTCTCGATGGCATCTCATATTAATGTCATTACACTTTTTCGCATATTTATCACGCGAAATAATATTTTTACAGATAATTTATTTCTATATAATTCTGAAAAGATACTTTCTTTAAATTTTTGTTGAAATATATCGCATGTTTTTGTCATATATTACGCGAATTAATTGCTAAACAACTTGTAGTAATTTTTAATTGTATTTAATTGTAATTGAAAATTCTGAAATTATGTATACATGCTATTGTAGCTTTAATTTTATACTAATTTGTTAGTGTATCTTCATATATATATTAGGTCATTTAAAAAGTATCCGCGATTTTTTGTTCAATTTTTGAATGAAAAAACCGCAGATACTTTTTAAATGACCCAATATATATACATACATATACATAAACATTATAATGTTTTGATTTATCTAAGAATTAGATCTAGCATGAAATAAAGATTAAATTCTAAAAATTACAACGAAAATAAATACGATTTTTATTATAACTTATTATAATAAAATGTATTTATTAAAAATTTGAAACATATAAGTATAGCTATTTGTTGAATTCATTTGTACATAGATAAAATTGTATTGTAAGGTACTTTGTGATATTTGCAACAAAATTTTCCTTTACGGTTTTGCAAAAGGATTGTTAGATTAGAAGTTATTTGCAAAAAACCTACTTTCTCGAAAGCGCTTGCGAACCAGTCACTCCATATATAAGAGAACGGTATCGCCTCCTCCACCGTGTTGTATGAAAGGAGAGACGTTTAGCACTCCCCTAGACAAGGATGGATCAATACATGTAATGGTAGGCACTGTCGTCTGTTGACGGCACTTACCAACATTTTTTTTTTGTTTATTATTATTCGTAATGTCAACAAAATTTGTTTTATCATGGAAGAAGATTTTGATCCTGTAATTAATCTTTTAATTAATTTTAATTCTATAAGAAAATTGATCAAATCTTTTCGATGAATTATAAAAATTATTCAATATAGACATTGTTAATCACAACAATAAAATATATGGTTACAAAAATTGTTTAAAAGTTTAGACATTTATATTTCCATATTTTTTTTATATATTAGATATATTCGAGAAAAGTTAGTATTTGAAATATTCCTATAAAATATAACATTATATCCAATCACATGTATAATAAATAAGAGAAAATGATAATTAAAAAATTGTCACTTTCATACGAAACAAAAAGATAATTATAATAATAAAACGATTCATAAAATTGTACAATTTTTCATTAAACAGACCGTTCATTCATCCATTAAATAAATCGTAATTAACTAAAGAAAACATGTTTTTAAACCCTTTGAATTTCAAAAAGTGCAGCTTATATTTTACAAAATTAATAAAATAACTTTTTAACAATGTGTAATTTTTTCTATAAAAATGTAGAAAGAAGCAGTTAATTAAAAGTTAATTTGAAGCAGTTAATTAAAATTAGAATAGACAATGAATGTTCTTAATTGATTAGCTTCTGTATGCAAAATTGCTCTTAGGCTATCGTTGATATTGACTTTTCTCTCAGCACGCATCGCACATGAGAGGAAGGGCGTCCCCGTTTATACGCTCACGCATCACATACACATTCAACACGCATCGCACGTATCGCATGGCATGGCCACCTTTTCGCCTTCATGTTCGCCCGGTTGTATCTTCGATTCATTTACATATTTAGGATCGCCGGCCGGTAGAGATAAAGCCTGACAGCTTCCTCCTCTCTCCTTCCAGCAAACCTCTTGCGACGAACTGAAGTCCCGCTCCAAAATCTCCTCCGACTAACTAAAAACTAAATTAACATCGTCACGTTAATGAGACGCGATAACTGCGGATGACCAAACGTCATATCCGGTCACTCTGTAACACGATGTATATATTATGAAATTTCTACGCGATCCAATTACACCAAGAATTTCTTGGAAGAGTTTATACTTTAAAACATTATTATAATTTATTTTTGAATGGTTTATAATTTAATGCAAGTTTCAGCTAATGAATATTACCTTCAATTATTATTCGATAAAAATTTTGATAAAACCACGTAAGAAATATATATTTGCAATTACTCTTATGGTGCAGAATACAAGATTTTATTGCGAATGTAATTACTCTTATTATACTGTATGTCTATATATTTCGATCAAACCTTCTAATGTAATCAATATCGTTCGTTTAAACAATTGCGTCGCTTCTATTTTCAGATGACATCATCACGCCAGTATACGTGGCGCCTACACGATTGCCGACGACATTGAGGCCGACAAAGCACAAAGAAAATATTCAAGAGCGTCCAACCTGTGACGACGAGGAAGATTGCGAAGAGGGCTCTGGCGATTCTAGAACGACAGAAGAAATTTTTGTCACCTCGGCCACCGGTCCGTATTCCAAGAACATTGTTCCGTCTAATAATTCTTAATACCTTTCTTTCAGCAGAAAGCTGCAAAATGCAATTTTACAAATGTTGCATTCTAAAGAATTTCTGATTCGTTTTAAATTGATATCATTAAAAAATTAATATCATTTATGTGATATACAGATGTACAACTTAATATTGTATACAATGTATATATATATTATGTGTATATTATGTATATATACACACATATAATTATAGAAAACTTGCCATATAAAATCTCGCGTGAACGAGCATCGATCGATCTTATCGTTCTCGGTCATCGGCTTTATATACATACATATAAAGAATCCTCTGTAACGGAAATACGATGTGGGCGTCTTCCTCATGTTCATGACTTTTTGTGACGCGCGCACCAACCATCGCCTGCCATGAAAATAGCACTACCCTGTTGCCGGGGGCGACATTCCTTTCAGTAATAACATTTGCCTCGTCGAGTTATAACGTCAAACTGGATACTCTGTTCTTAATTTTACCCGAACGTATAAAATCATATAAAAACATCTTCGAAATATTCTCTCACATACATAACGTGAAGCTTTCATAGAGAATTCCTCATTACATTTTTTGTATGTACGCCTATCTGGATCATTTAGAATTTTAGTGCGTAATCATAAAATAGTATGTTTACTAAAATACAGTGCCTCTTTGTGTTCGTTTAAAACCCTTAATAATTACATCCAAGGATAAAACCTCACAATAACATACTTAAATTTCAAGAAGTCCTCACGTCTTCATATCTAAAATAATGCAAAATTATGTTTATAAGGCGAGCTTCTCCGTTGCAGGTAGCATATAATACAACATAGTAAAACATATAGTAGAAATATATAATACAAGCGACAGCTTATTAAAATAATCATTTTAATTTCACAATAGACTTATCGTCAAGTTTTAGAAAACACCATGAAATGTTTTATACTGTACTGTATATATTGAAATTAGAAAGAGAGAGGGAGAGAGAGAGAGAGAGAGAGAGAAAGAGAGACTTAATTACTGCCCCTGCCGCTCAAGAACTTCATTCTAAAAGCTCGGCCAATGTCCAATATCCGTGAACTTCGTGACTACGTGCATAAACGCGAGACGTGAACATATAAAATAGTAATCTTGTCAAAAATTAACTGAATAAACAAGTTGGCGTATCACTTTATGGACATTTCTCTCGAATGCATACATATGTGTATCATGTGATACGTTCCTGTTGCTCTCGGGACCGTTCGGCTCGTAACGTTTCTGCTTACGCACGCGTGAATATTTGCCGGCCTACGCACGCGTAAATATTGTCGCCTCCGCACGTTTCGCAACCCATCCCTTTCGCTTCCATACCCTACTCCCTGCTTTTCCTCCACTTTTCCTCTTCCACCTTTCTCCCGTATCATCCCCTCCGCGCGATGGAACGGAGGCGAAGCAGCCTTCTAACGCACATTTTTTTTTCACCCTCTTGCTTTCTGTCACAGATATCAGCTCGGTGACGTACAC
>NW_011627381.1:1539614-1624141 GCF_000204515.1 Acromyrmex echinatior | reverse complement strand
TAAGAGAAAATATATTATTTAATTATAACTTTTTATATAATAAACATATTTATGTCTATGAATATTGATAAATTATGAGATAAATTATAAAATTTAATATCTCTAAATAAATTTTGTTAATTCTTTGATAGTGAAGGTATTTTCAAACATTGTTTATACACGTAATATCTTGTGATAGTCAAATTTTAAATGGTTTTATTCTACTCTCGACGTGCTGTTTATAAGAATAGATGTTGGAAGTGAAATGTTAGGAATGAAAGCATCATGATGATCGTGTATTCTATCCTATTTATACATTCATTATTGTATAGAAAAGCGACAGATAATATATATGACACACACATACTTATCGATTATGTTATGCGTGTATAAATTGTTTTACTAATTAAATAGATTTTATTAAAGTCTGTTTTGAGCAAAAAATACATGACACATATACCTAAGAGTTCCATTCTCGAAAGATTCGAATGTGAAATAATTTAATGAGGAATGTTAAATTTATCGAGAATATTTGTATTCTTTATGTTTATTATTTATAAATAAGAAATATTGGTTTTATTGATCTTTGCATACTTTTAATATAAAAAATATATAAAATTGCAAAATATTATATTTTCAAGAAATAATTTTATTAAAAAAATAGGATTCATCACTTGGAAAGTTTTTATTAATTTTACAAAAATAGATATTACGAAATTTGTTTAAAATAGCAATTTTTATAAATAAATGTGATTACATTTTAGAAGTGATAGATTACTCTACGTACAAAATTGAAATTAGTTACTTTAGAGACAATATCTTTAATGCAAATTTTAATGTAGTTTACGTATTGTTAAGTGCGAATTAACATACTCACGGTATTCCTCATTCATGTAAATTGCACACTCGAATCCTGTTTCACGCGAGATTGTACGTAAGTGGCTCTTATACATATGGAAAGTATCTGTAAGTAATCCGAGAGGAAGGATAAACTTGATGAATGGATGATTTATATAGCATATACGCAAATATGCTTATACATAAATACAGGGTGTGTGAATGCATTATTGCCAGTACGAGTTAGATTAGGTAATGTTTGATCGAGTCGTATAATGGCATCGAGCGTGATTGCACGGTGCGTCGCAAGTGCATCGAGTCGTTTCTACGAAATTGCATCGTCTCCTCCTAACTGAGATTCACGATACGCTCGTTTTTATACAGGTCGACCTGGGTATCGCGCATTGTTTCTTCTCGGCTATAAACTCTTCAATAAATTTCTCGAAAAACATAGCGTCACGTCATCTCTCTTAACGAAGACTCCAAATTGATTCGGGAATTTATAGACGAGGACCAGCGGTACTTTGATGCATCCTGTATATATAGCTGTGTATGTTGTTAACTTAGTATTACTATTAACAAAGTTAATCGTTGACGTAGTTGGCGATAATAAAGATTTTTTAAAACCTATTCTGTGAAGCTAAGGTCAAACCAGATATGTTAAGGACCGAAAGATAATTTATTATCCCCCCATGCTAGGTTGTATTAACATAGTCGATTAATTATATTAGTAGCAATGTTTAAAAAAATAATTTATAAAAGAAATATGTTGCTCTTATATAAAACAAAGATGTAATTATTATTGTTATTAATATAGATCAATTGACATTGATTTCTAACACAGTGAAAATAATACTTAGTTCACAGAAAACAGAAAAATAATTTATAATTCAGCGGAAAGTGAGATGTTAATAACACAAATTTGCAAGACATGATATAGTTTATTATAAATTTATAATAAGCTATATTATTAATTTATAATTTTCATTTTTATACAATTAATATACTGTTATCGAGTTATTAAAAGAAACTAAAAAAAACTTTCAAAGAAAAAATTAATTAGTTCTTTATTAATTTAATTTAATTTCCATCTAAATTATATAAATTCACAGCAATAGCTGTCTTAGAAAAAAAATTCACGTTTATCTTTACTTTCTCGTAATTACTATATGTACTATATATACTTAATTGTTTTGAGGTAAAATTAATTTCTATTAACGCGACTGGCAATTAACATGGTTAATAGTAATAAGTGTAATAACAAGTCACAAGGCAACATTTTTATCGCAAATAAAGAAGCAATAAATAATAAACGGGGTTTATCATTCAAGTTAATCTCAAGCGTGGCAACACATTTAATTTTCGAAGTGTTGCACCGCCCGACTCTCGAGCGTTCGTGACAATTCTCCACATACATAGAAGATCCTGTTCTTTTCGATTTTTTTACGCCTGTACTTTTCCGTTCCAATTACGGAAAGCGTAAAGAAGTACTACTGAGAAAGGAAACAGATCTTCAGTGGGAGAATAGGATGGAAGAGAGTGTGTGCAAATTGTCGTTCAAACGCACCTTTACGCCAGGGATGAGTAAAATACTAAAGTAAAATATATATGTGTATATATATGTATATATATATATATATATATATATATATATATATATATATATATACACACACACACACATATACCAGGAGACGTTCCAAAAGAGATGAATATATGTATATCTCCTAAATATTTCTCACAATTTTCTGCACGCTTGCCCGAGAAACATATAAATAATTACTCAATTGTTGCCTAATACATTACAGAGTTATTATATTGGAGTAAAAGATATTTAAGAGTGGATACGGATTTTCAGTTATACATGAAGGTCTACAGTTCCTGTAATTCTCATCTCCAAATCTTTTACAAGAAAGGTTTATTGACTTTTGGAAAACATATAGTTCTTAACATATTGATCATTTCAAGAAATTTGTTAAAAACATATTTTTTTATGTTTTCGCATAAGAAAAGAATATAAAAGCTCGCTATTTTCTTGTAATATCCCCAAAATTTTTTATTGACAGAATAGTGCGATAGATTGATAAAACGATGAGCGAGCTACCTCTAATATTTGAGGATGGAAATAGTACTTTGCCCATCACTGGTCGAGATTGTCTCTCGGCGATTAATCGAAGGTGAAAGAAAAACGTCCGATTGTTATAAAGTGCTCTCGAATATTTTGTAAGTCCTCCTTCTGTAATGCACTCTTCCTACGAGCGAATCGTCCTTCTTTAGATCACACTGTTCTACAAGATCTTGAAATCGGTTGCTAGTATCAGTGGTTTCTCTATATCTTTCTCTCTCTTTCTCTCTTTCTCTATATCTATATTAACGGCTTATTCGCCGTTTCTCCTTGCGGTGAAATAGCAGATATATGATTAACAAGTCGATACGCATGTATTTCGAAGTAACAATCCTCAGGGAAGAACAATTAACGCGAACAATCGGGATTAATCGATTACTGTCTATTAGCAGCGATAGGTGTTTGCTGATTGCGATTTTTCCGAGAGTTTAATCTCTCTATCAAATACTCTCTATCAAATGATGGTTGTTCTGCTTTAGCTCTACAGATGTACAATCTACAGATGTACAATCCATTGAGAATTTTATTAATCAGGCTTTTAAAGTAGATCTGATTTTTCCGACGAGTAAATTAATCTTCAATAAGATTATGACACCGATAGATTTCAGTGGCAATACGCACTACATAATATTGCAAGCTGACACTTCGAATAAGCTTCTTTAATCGCACAAAAGCTCGGATCTATCACTGAGGCAAGAAAAAAGTGCCACTCTCAATCATCGTGATCCACATTTTGCACGGATCGTTTTTACGCTTATTAACGAGACACAATAAATCTTAACTTTCTCTCGTCTTCGCTAGACTTGCAATCGTTCACTCTCCCAATCTCCAATCCCCTCGTCTCATCCCTCCCAAAGGTCATTTATGGATAAGCAAATCGGTGTGTGAATTTTATATATATTTATGTGGCTGAACCTTGCGTGGGCAGTTTTAACGATACATCGATAACAACGATATTTCGTGTAAAAAGAAAATTTCTTCAATCTCACGCGTGCGCGCTTTCCTTTAATATAATCGATTGATCTTCAGGTGACCGATACTTCTTGCGAAATGAAAATTGGACTATGACTACTGTTTCCTACACTAATGGTGACATAACTTTCGTGAGGTGGTTAAAAAAAAATTATTCTTCTGTCTGTTCTCTTTTTTCTTTAAGAGAAAACGCTCTTTATCGACAAAAAAACTCTAGACATATTGTTATCACTGCCCTCTGATTCTCTATCTGCATATCCTTCGATGTACTGACAACTAATGTTTATACTACACTAAATTAACTTCTATAAAAATATATTTAGTGAGCAGTGTTTACTCTAACTATTAACTTATATACTATGTCGAACTTAAAAGCGTGTCGCGAATAAGCACTGGAGCAGTCGGGTTCGTCCATAATTGGGTATTAATTTCTATTTACTTTACTCTAAACATAAATAAAAGTGAAGTTTTTATCTAAATTTAGCGATTTGTTTTGCAAAGATGAAATGGGAAAGATATTTTTTAAAAATATTTTTAATTTAAAACGAAAATGAAAGATAAACAAATAAATCTTGATTTAAATAAGAGATGTAACAACTGCATCCAAAATCAAAGATAGGAATCTAATAAATTAGGAAATTGTAATTTATAAATTTCTATTAAATTAAAAAATATAACGCAATTTGATTATTTATAAAAGTAATTATTTTAAAAAGTAATTATTTATAAAAGTAATTATTTATAATAGAGTTGATAACAAACTAGAAATCCTGTATAATAGTCAAGAAGAAATTGTATGAAGATGTCATGATAATTATAAGATATGGTTAATATTGTTTTAGTTAAAATATTTGTTATTAACATAATAATAACTATTATTATATTGTTATTCGCATAAATTTTTTACTATCAATACAATCATTGATAGTGATATTATTTATGTCACGTATTGTGTGTGCATTGTTTGTTATATTGAAATTATAAAATTACGAAAATATTCAGACAAGTTGCTCGAATATTGACGGCTCTAGCAAACGCTTCACATAAACTATCGATTATCCGCCGTAGTATGGCAAGAGTTGAAATTATTACGATTACACAAATCGTAAGAAACAACCGGAGGTATCAGATCGCATCTGAGAATTAATCGCTAATTTTGTAATCTTAACTTTGCTATAGTCTTCATCTGATAAAACAAATATGCATTTCAAAACTCTCTTCGTATATTAAATGTTACAACAAGTTGTAATGAAATATGCAATCGCTACTATAAAGTTTCAAAGAATTATTCTTATGTATAAAAAAGAGGGACTACTGTAAGAATTGCTTTTGTAGTTAAAAATAAAATTATGTTTTTATCGCACGTATTCCAGATTTTTTGGAGATAGTTTTAAAAAGAGTACGAATGATGTCTCAATGAGAATGATACTTTGAATATAATCCTAAACAAATTGTTGCAACATTTGATAAGTAAACCGAGACATCATTGCAGAAGTGCATATTTATTTATGATATGATAAAGTTGCCGAAATGTCACCGCTGTTTAATGGACACATAATACTTGGAATAAGATGAAGAACGATAAGAAACAAACGCTCACTCACAGCTGTATCTAGAGTTGCTATAGCTAGATGGAATTATATTTTACATTGTACAGTCGTATATAAATGCACTATAGTTAGATAGTAAACTACATTCGTGGGCGAAATGGAAACGGAAGGAGAGCGAGCTAAGAGAGACGTGTTATAGAGAATGAAATTGCATTGAAGCGGACACACTTTTGTTGTCGGCTAATTGAGAATTTCATATGACATGTGTATGTATAGTAGAGAGACATATGCAAGAGGCTGATCCGCTGAGAAAATCCGCTGTCGAGTGGATCGTGTTGCGCAAATCGGGGCTACGAGTCACTACAAAAGGAAGGATTACAGTCCAGCAAACATTAACTAACAATAACTTATAGCTAATAGTTACATTTATTATACAGTTATATTGTTGGAGAATTCATCAGCTCAACAATATAACTGTAATATAACGTAGAATAATTATATGTAACACATAATATTTATATTGTTGAGTGAATAATTAAATTAATAGTTACGTTACTGTTAATTGATGTTTGCTAGGAGAAATCGTATACGATATTTAGAATCGAGCAGGAATTAGAAACGGAATTATAAACAATCTTGAGTTCAGATTCGGCTACTACAGGCGCACGATTATGATCGTCTTATCGTTATTGTCTTCGTGTCTATTTGCAAATAATAGATGCAAATATAATGAAATGCAAGTTTCTCTCTTGCGTATCTGCGGCATCGGGAATCAAAATTATCGAGAATTGTATATGCCGGTTTTAATATTGTTTGGTTTCTCGATTCTCGTTAGAATTTATTTATACAAGGGGATACTTTTATTTCTCTAACAAATTTCATCCCCATAATCACATTATCTTGTAGCTCGTTGGTTCTTCGTAAGGACAGGCCTTATTGCGCTAACACGATCCTATGGCGGAAATCGGAATCAGCCGTTCTGTTCCAGGTTACCGTGAAGTATAGATAAAACGTTAAATATATACGAGATAGGCGCATGCGATGCAGTTAGATTTTTTACACGTCAAGGCGAAGGGGTCACGTTTCGTTGGCGTTCGCGTTCTTAAGCGGTGTATATCCTAAGCTACGCCTCGCGAGAGATCGATTACCGTTATTATTTCACCCGGTATATGGTTTTCAAAGACAAACGGAGCTGAGTGAAACGACTATTTTTATATTTATACGATCTTATTTATTTGACTGCAGCGATCGGAGAGCGATAACGTTTAATTTGCATAATTTATTGCTACAAGACGTTTGAGTATCTTTTCGCACAATGCGGGAAAAAACGGGAAGAAATAGGAATGAACTGAGTTCACCGTATCGATTAAATACTGAAATAGCGTTTTCATCAGCTTCGAGGGTGCATTTTCGCGTTAATCTTGTTAAAAAGAAAGAGAAGTACGCAGATACACACGTACACATGTACACACATCACATTACATCACACACACAGTGAGTACAGTATTGCGTGCGCACTGACGCATTACAAAATTCTCCTGAGATTGGAGACGTTGTAAATACTTAGGAATAATGCCGTAATTACGAAATTATATGAATAAAGTATTGAAACTGTACACGGAACACTCTTTTCTCCCTTTCAACGTATCGATAACTTTTTTTATGTTTGTATCGATAATTTTCGACGCAAAGCTAAATTTCATTTTCCCAAATCAACGAATCTATGGTACTAAAAATAAAAGTTCTACAAAGATTAATGAAAATTCATGTACAAATGAATAAATGTAAATATATAACAGAAATAATCTCAAGAAACACAAGCTGACGTTATTTGTCATCATTTTGACACCAAAATGACGTCTTTATCGAAATGACAACAGGTAACATCAATTAGTTTCCTGAAAATGGAACGGATAATTCATTGAGGTAAACGGGAACAAGAACCATCTTTTGTTATGCATAGTTTTATTTCGTAAGATGCAAATGTAACATATATATTATTTGTTCTATTAAGTCTACAACCTACCGTTTCTACACAATCACAATCACAAGTTATATCAATCGATAAAAAAGAATTACGTCTCACGATTATATCGTTATTTTACTTGGCGGTCAGCGTGCTTACAATGACTAGATACGATGATATTAACGAGGATGTAGAAGGTGCACGGCGTAACTTGGGCTTTTATCGGCAAAACCCTGGAAAAAACATGACGATAAGAGGACGCTTATATGGTCGGTATGTAAGTGGACGATGTGATGCTGCTCCTCAACAGCGTGTCCGAGGTATGCTGCGCTCCGGAACCCTTGCGAGATGCGCGCTTGTGCGGATGAAGATTTAACGGGGGTAAGTTCGGATGCTCGATTCTCGTCGGGGAACTCACGCGCGGACGAAGAGTTCCTCTCTGAATCGTAAGTATCCCTAAAATCACATGAGATCCATTATGACTCTCTCTCTCTCTAAACGCGCGACATATACAGTGACATTTCTTTTTTATAAAAATTTATTGCGTGTCTATTTATATATTTTATATAAAATCAAACTATTTGATATATTACGTATTTTTAATTACAAAATAAAATTTAAAAAACATTAAAAATATTTCTATATATTGTAGTTAAAGTAACACAAAATGTACGGTAGAGTTTAAGTTTTAAAACTTAAATCAAAATTTTTTCAACAAGTATACTTATATTTTTACAAAATAATAAGTATAGCCAAGTATACTCCTAGTATTAAAAAAAAGAAATACATAGGAAAAAAAAAATACATCAACCCATTGTGTGTACTAAGAATTGCGTTAGAACATTTTTATGTGACGTTAATTAAAGAACATCCGTTGGAAAGACATATTTTAAAAAAATTAATTGTGCTCTTAAAATGCATCGTTGTATCAATCAAGCTATATTACCGGATTCATTCGGTTCCAGAACGTCGTTGAGCTGATAATATTCAGTCTTGATAGACAATGGCTCTTCATAATCTACGAAAGCAGTGTTATCAAAAGCTTTGTCATCCTTTGGACGATTTTGCACTGGACTAATAGCTGGTGGATCGGCATACGTCTAGAAAAGCATTAGTTTATATTTACATATGTTTTACACGAAATGAATTAGTTCTTTAGTTGGATATAATCTTTAGTTGGATATCTGACAAGCAAATATATATTCGAGACATTCCTTATTAAAATATTAACAGGCCAATGGTTCTTAAACAATAAAAACTGAGAATGAAGGGCGATTTTCATTTGAGAAAAAAAAATTTCTATATGGTACAAACAGATAGATAAATATTCATACTTATTCATTGTTAACTACATTTAATTTTATCTCAATTGCGATTTAGTTTAATTTTTCCTTTACAAGATCTGTGACTTAACGATCAGTGATAAAAATATTTAATGTTCAAAATTATTTAAAAATTTATTCTGATGTCTTTGTCAGGGAAAATAAACTCTAAATTGAAATCTAAATTAAAGATTTAGAAAAAAAATAAGCATGTTCATGAGTTAAAGGTCTCACAAAAGAATTTTTTTAGAATGACTACGCACGAAACAGACAATTGTGTAATAACAATAAACATATTGTTAGATTGCCTTGAGTTTTACATGTTCGGTTGGTGTAGTCGTACAGGCGCGTTTATGGAACTGTCCACCCCCGATGGTTTCGTACGTATGCTCCTCCAAATAGTGTCTTGTGGTCCCGCGTGGGGTAAGGGTAGCCCACATAACTCGACTATCTTGCATGGTGTCCGCCGCGCAAGGGTAGAGCACCGCCTCGTTCTGGAGCCTACCATTTTTCGTCTGCATACTGGAGTTTGCATTCGGCATGGAAATCACCCCGCCTTTGCCGTTCCTGTTGCTATTATATTCGTTGCTTGTTTCATTTCATATTTTTTTATGCAAAATTGAATGATATAGAAATTCACAGAGCTAGATTATTCAAATTTGATTTGCGACAATATTATTTTGTTATTAAATAACATTGCAATTAATGTAAGAATTAAATATGATTTGGCTTTTTTAATTTATTGCGGATATATGTATATATATTTTTGTTTATCCGCGATTTTCTTTCAATGTTAGAGTTATAAAAGACGTAAACAATATAATTTATTTTCAATGTCTTTGAAACAAATATAAAAATTTTAAAGATACATGATTCATATTTATAATTTATACTTGTTATTTAATTACTAGTCTGAATTATATTTACTGATATAGCATTTTTTTTAGATTAATTTTCCATGTAAAATAAAATAATACTTACAATTTGCATTTTAAGAGCAACGTCGCAAGCACTATGCCAATAAAAATGACACCAACACATGATGATATTAGAATCAGAAGCCATGTATCGTCAAAGACAGTCCCTAAAAATTTATATATATTATATATATATCTAAATTTAGATATAAAATTTTCAAAAAGTAATAAAATAAAGTTCATAAAGTATAAAATAATTTGATTATCCAGTATTGATGCGTTTATATAAAATGGTTTAATAAAAATTTAAATATATATTAAACCAATTAAGTTTTAGTTTCTCATGTAAATAGTTGTTTTTTTACCAACCTTGTTGAGGCATTTCTATGTATTGAACTCCTTCGGAGCGTCGGTCGCAGAAATGCTTGCAAGGACTGTCATTTAAATGCGGTGGGAATGGCAGGATATCAGAACTCGGATAAAAATCAGAACTTTGTTGAAGAATGGCCGGGAATGGTGGCGGGGGTATGTGAAGGATGTCGGGGGGTGGTTCAAGTGTACAGTAAGCGCAAGTTGAATTCATAATTGTGTCCAATGCTCTCATCTGTAAATTCGTAAAGTAACAAAGCTGATTTAAAATATTTCGATTTATGACAAAAGTAATAATATAAATTGTCAAGAGCTTGAATTTATTATCGAATATATTATTACGAATATATCATTACAATATTTTATACATCTCTCTAATATTTTAAATAATTTTATAAGCCAATACAAAAAGGAACAATTTGAAATGTACAAAAAAATAGAAAATATCACGGAAGTAATGAAATAAAAAATAATTTTTTATAATAACAAAATATAAACCCTATTTTAATTGCTATAGTGTTAATTATCAGATGTTATATGTAACATCAATTAAAAACTTTAAACAGTCTTAATATGTCAGATTTCAAAATACAACTCTATTTATTTTACATGCCGCAAGTTTTGATATATATAATTTTATATATTTTATATATGTTTGTGACGTTTGTGTATGTATTTTAATTCTACAAATATTTTTTGTATTATACAACATATAAAATTATAAATAAAATTCCAGTTTAAATTCTAATCGACACAAATTACGGACCGCCTAAATACGTTTTATATAGCTAAATTATTGATACCATTATTTTAGAAATAATTTCTAATCTATTTTTGTCGAAACTTTTTTTAACGTTTTTCTAAATAAACTTAATAATTAATAAATATACAACAAGTTTTATAAAAATTATACTAAAGATTAAAATAATTTTTTATATATATAAATAATAAATTTATATATATATATATATTTTTTTTTTATTTTTAAATATGTATACATGTATATATTTGTATCTAAACTTAAACATAAACAAATAAAATAACATATAAAAATATAAGTATTATCACAATATACTAAGGAAATATCACAAAAAGAGTATTTAATACAAAAAATACAACATTAAATTAAATCGTAATAAATTAAACTAAACAAATATATATAAAACCTTCTCAAAAGTAATGTGACAACGTTAAATCTCCAGTCACTCTTTCATTCCATTTCCTTTCTCGTCTCTTCGATTGTGTTTCAGCCTATACACCTTCGAGCCAAGCACCGATCTTACGCAAAACAAGCCGAGGATGTTCAAGTAAATTCGTCCATTTTCCACGCGTCACAGATCACTTCGTACGAACACAATCAAGAAAAATATGACCGTGATAAGAAAATTCACTCTTACCATTGAGCACTAGCCCCGTGCAATTCTGATATCTGAGGGTATCTCAGACTGGTGCAGGGCGCACGCGCGTTTTTATTGAACGTAAATGACAAACCATAGCCAGTTACAAGTGAGCTATACGCACCTAAATCCTAAATTCCAATGTAAAAGCTATCCTATTATATGTGAAAAGTGTATCTTTCATTTGATGTTTCTTTCATAGTACTTTTGAGTGGATTCCATTATATATTTACTGTAATAATATTTACGTCTTCATTTTTTAGATAAAACAACGTTAATACAGATTTCAATCGTGATTATTTATAAAAAATTAATTAGAGGAGTAATTATTGAATGCTAATTTCTATACAAAATGAAACATTTTATTGATGATAATATAAAAAATCTGTATCCCATTTACCGATAAAATATAATTCAAGACCGATAGACTTGGGAAATTTACGTAACTACTGAAATTATATAGTTTATAATGTAATGTTAATTTTATAATTTATTACTATCTTGATAATGTTTTGTAAACATATCTATAAATCAATAATATTCATTTTTTATTTAAAACTGCATTTTCGTTAGTATTATTAATGCTTAATTTTTTCTTGTAAACGATAAATAAAAAAATTTTCACGAATATAATTATATCATATATGTATGTTTATTTATGAAACATCTATATATAATAATAAATAATGAATTTTTATATGACACTGTATTATAATTTCTCGATAGATATTTATCGACAATCGAAAAATTTATATCGACAGAAATGTCGAAATGTCGATATTTTTCAATTTTTAAAATGCTAAAACTGACATTGTCGGTTACAAAAAATTACTTGTTATCTCTTCAGATACATTTTATAAACATATCTAAAATTAAATTTTATCAGATGGGGGACATCAATTAAAAAAAAAATGAATTAATTAAGAAGTGTATTAGAGTGATTTAGTTCTACAAAAGCAACAGTCACTCTGTAATTCTCTAGACCAACAATTTAAATAAAATATTCAAAGACAGGAAAATAAAAATAAAGTTCAATTTGTAAATATTTAATATTTTACTCCATACATGTCATCATTTCTCGCTTTTAACCGTTAGTGATTTTAGACTCTTTACTGTGTAAGCATTGTTACAAGAAGTAGGAGATTTAAGTCAACTTAGCTAAATAATCGTTACTAATAGCTATTTTAAAAAAACTCATTTAAATTAACACATTTTACAAAGTAAGTAACAATATAAAGTATTATTATTATCAGATTAAAGCGTAACACATTTTATGCGTAACATATCTTTTAATTAAAGTGCATAAATAACCTTTCATGTAATGTTGTTTAATTAATTAAGAACGTTTAATTTAGGTTAATAAAACCTTGGAAAATATTTGATATTATTCACTTTTTTCCATTGTCATTGTAAGTACGAGAACAATTGGATAAAACAGGATTATTTTAAATTTTGTTTAAACTGACAACTCTAAATTCATATATTATGAAAATTTGTATAAAAGATCAACGTAGATTTGATTTTATAACTTTTATAAGATATTTTATGTAATAGAAACTGGTATTCATAAAAATGATTCATTTCAAAATATCCGCACCAGGCAGGATGAGCTTATTTGGTGAACATGCGGTAAAGCATAAAAAAAATAGTATAACAGCTAGCATAGATTTACGTACCATGATGACATTCACCGATTTATCGCACTTGCCTTCAAAAAACAATATTGAAATAGACTTTCCTCAAATCTACTTACATCTTAACATACCTTTACAAGAATTTCTAAAATTCTACAACAAGTCCATCCAAAATATAACGCTACTGCGTGAGCAGATTGTACGATTCACAAACAGTTTATACAGTCCATGTCATCGGAAGGAAATTGTACAAACATTTTATTATTTGCTTGTTTATATCTTATACAAAGAGCAAATTACTATATCATCTTTCAAAATATATGTATCCACAAAATTTATGATTGACGAGGAATTCGCCTGTCTGTCATCATTCACAGTATGTCTCACGGCATGCTTATTACATTGGTCACGTGTACAAAAGGGTATTACAGGTAAATTTCAAAACACTGATTTCCAAAAGATCCAATCATATGCCGCACGCTGCGAAGAAATTTCTCCCGCATCTGGGATGATCGACGTAACTGCTTGTGTATATGGCTCAATAATAGAACATCGAATAGGAATAATGACTTTAATTTCATTGCATAAAATGCCAAAAATAATGATTCTATTAATTGATTCAAAAGTAACGCAAAATCTAGATTGTCAGACACAACGAGTGACAGAGTTAATGAATATCTTTCCCACAATTGGCAACCTTATTTTAAAGAACATTGATATTGTAACAATCATGGCTCATAATATACTTAGAAAAATTAATAAAATGTACAATGTTAATAATATCTCATTGAAACATATTTCTCAGAAAAATGAGGAATTAAATGTAAGTCTTCTTACGTAAGTCAAAAAACATTATTCTCTTACATTTATATTTCCCTTATGAAAAAAAGCATGAAAAAAGCTGAAAATTGTATAACACTCAATACTTTTTCAAAATTTTCAGTGTTTTTTCCGTAAGAGTATGTGTAGCTGCGTCTTTCAGTTTTTATTTTCAAATTTTTTTTACACTAGTTTTTATGTGAAAATTTCGATGACATCGTTACAAACTTAACTTACTTTTTTACACTTTTCTTTCACAGATTTACATTAATCACAACCAAAAATTATTACAAATGTTAGGTGTATCGTATGACCGTCTGGATAAAATATGTGCAATAGCACAAAAATTTAAATTATTCGGAAAATATACAGATATTGGAAATGGTAGATACGCATACATTTGGTGCCCACTATATACAAATAAAGAAATATTCATTGAGCTTCTGTGGGACGAATTGAAGAAATACGATTGCGATATCATGAAAGTGTATTTAAGTTGTTGCGGAGTGAAAATTGAATCGGAAATTGAATCAGCTTGTAGCAAAGAAGCAGTTGTGTGTTGCGATGAACATTCTAATAAATGATTAAATATACGAGTAAGTATTATATCAAATAAATAACGATGTTCTTCATTTATCAAAAATAATAATGTTTCTTTGCGTATTGTAAACGATCGTTAACATGTATACTTTTTATAAATATGTAAATAATCGCGAATTATCGTTGTCGTTATCACATAATATAACGTACTTTTATGGCTTTATGCATACCAAAATAAATGTTTTTTTATTATGTTGCTAAACATAACAAAAAAAATTATTTATATAAAATTATTTAAATTATTTAAATTTAAATTATTTTATTATTTATATTTTTTAAATGATTCACATAGTAAAAAATTTTTTGTACTATTATCTGCTAAAAATATGCAAAAATCAAATATCTTTAATAGATAAATTTAAATATAAATATGTTTCAAAATTCACTGAAAGAAAATCTTGTATAGAAAGTATATAGAAGAACAGAAGCTGGTTTGCTATACTTAGCACATTCATTTCTAATATAATTACTTTTCCTAATCCAATTCATAAAATTTAAGCGTAATAAATACATCACTTAATAATTCTCTGTAATCAACTTTTTAATAAAAATAAAAATTGTTTTTTTAACCTCGCAATTTGTAGTAATAGTGTAATTAAAAAATTTGTAATATGATTAAATTAAAATATAATTTTGCAACAAATTTGAATTAATATTTCGTTATTTTTTATAATCATTATAATATATTAATATTAATGACAAAGTATACAAGTATAATAATTTATAATTACATGAATTTTAATTAATGCTACAATATCTTTTAATATAGTATTATACACATATGTGTATATATATATGTATATGTATATATATATATATATATATATATTTATACGTATACAATACATTTAAATACAAAATTACGATATTTTTATATCAAACTTATACTTGTTTATGATACGATATTGAATGAACATTCGCATTAACAAGATATAAGGTATTTCTGCTATCACAGACAATATGTAAGAGCAAAAATAACTAATCACAATATATCCCACACCCGTAACCATCTGAAAATAAAAATTAAAAAGGAATAAATACATTTTTTAAATCAATTTCTTAAGTTAAGAATTTTAAATGTTCGTATGTTTACTATAAATAAAAATTCAAAGTGAACTGTTGTTTCACGGCTTAAGTAAATCGATCGTATGATAACAGGATGTAAAAGATAAGCACAATACGTGAGTCTGCTAAATGGAACCCAGATTTTAAATGATAAAGATCGAGTAATAATGTCTGTAACAAAAGCAAGCGTATATTATTATTAATACATGTTTTTAAATTAAAACACTAATTAAAAAATAATACGTTACTTATGAAAATATGCCAATTTAATATAATATAACTACATATTAATAAATAAACGAACCTCCATTTTTAATAAAAGATATTATTATAATTAATGCTATAGGTATTGCCCAGAATATTTTGTACAATGCAATATAAATTGCAGTAGCCAAAACGGACATGTGTCTCTCATAAAGACTAAATACAAAAACATAGCAAGCGCTAGCAAGACACCAACACGAAATTACAATTTTCTGAAATATATATTAAGTTATTATAAAACGTTTCTATTTATTTGTTTTTAATTAATTTATAAAAAAAATTAGTAAGTTACAATTTATATTAGGTGTTGGAATTAATTCGTAGCGTTTTACAAGTGATGGGAAGTACTTTCATTAATGTATTTTTTAATGCTCATGTGAAATAAATAACATTCTTTCATTGTAAAACGCTACGAATTAATTCCAACACCTAATAAATATTTCAATAATTATATTTTTATCAGAGAAAAATCAATAATTATTAAAATGTTCGAATACATTTAGAAAATTTATTTAAGACAATAGAAAATAAGCATGTTATTCCGCAATGCTATCAAAGAAACGAGAATTATTCACTTTTTCGAATTATTTAAAATGTGTTTGCCAAATCAAAGATGCCAAACCTCATAAAAAAATAATGTATACATGATTGAAAGACTAATCAAAAACGTTTTTTCCTGATATAAATTTTATTAAACATTAAACCAAGTGCATTGAAAAGCAAATCAAGTATATCAATGAATGACGTACTTGTGGATTTTCTATTGTTATTTTAATCAATTTTTATAATGCGCATTTTGGATAATTATTAACTATACCTTATAATTTTTATTGAACTTATACGTTGAACTATAAAAATAGAAATAATACTTTACCTTTTTTAAGATCAAATTTTTTGTTAAAATATAACCTGTAATTATTCCAATAATGTATGGACTTATTCTGAACCATGGTAAGAAGTAAAAGACATCTCTAAACTCTTTCGAACGTTCATTGAATCTATAACAATATAAAATAAAAAGACCGCTTTCTTAATTCATTCTTGCAAACAAAATATGTTAATAACTTACGTCTGAAATGGTACAATTTCATAAACGTAAGAAGTATAACCGCTAAGAATAATTGAGCCAATTAAAAGTGCACCCAATATCGTAACAGCGGTGTAGAAATATCTGAAATTCGTAATATGTACGTATTTGAGAATTTATTCGATGAACATATTAGACTTTTGTCAATAGCTTTACTTACGCAGTCGATAAAATCAATAATGTCATAGCAATTACATACAATTGCATGTCATTAGCTATATACCAGCTCCAACTCATGCACTGTATACATAATACAAATTTTAGAATAAAAATTTTAATGTTTCCTAATAAATTTTTAACCTGATTATAATTAAGCGCGTTCGTACCATTGCATCAAGACCAAAAAAATTATTTATGTATAGAAGATTTCTCCACCAATACTTAGCGCAAGTTTCATGCGACTTTTCGCTCACATAAAATTGGGACGTCTTATCAAACCAAACCGAGCTTAATTGAAATATACCTAACACCATCATGTAAGCCGGTGTCAGTCTTAAAAATAAAATAATAATAGCAAGAATTTCATTACAATTACTGTATTATTTTTTCTTGTTGCTCATATTAATAAAGTAAACATCGTAACATACCGAATAAATCTTTTTATTATATGAACAAATAATTCAATTAACTTTTCTCTATTAGTCGACTCAAGTCTTTTGTTCATTTTGCTCATCAAATATATATAAGTCACTAAACATCCGCTTAAAAGAAAATAAAAGTCGATTGATACAATTCTAATACCAACTATATAATTGTTAAGATGGTAAAACTGTCTCCTCCACACCCATATTTTATTGTCTGTGTACACAAAATAATTTTCATTATGCATAAAAAACTTAGAAATCCATTCAAATGTATTTTTAATTATTTACCAATAAAATCCATTGCATAAACAATTGTATGGGACATGATTATGCAACACATGCCTAGAAATCTTACGCCATGGAGGGCGGATATTGTACCAGTATCTAATTTTGTGCAAAATATTTCTTTCGTATTTGTATAAACGGAGAAACATATTAAGATGCCTCCAATTATATTTTCTTGATGTGAAAACAAATTTATTTTCGTATTTATATCCTTGGATACGTATTTCACATCTGAATCACAATTCTGAATTTCTAATAGTACATTAATATAGAAATCAAGATGCTTTTTAATTAAGTAAAAATAATATTAAATGAAACTATTTATACAAATAAAATTACGTAAGTAGAATTATAGTTACACAAAAAAAAACTTTATATTATTGATTATTACTAAAACAATTAAAATTGTTGATTTAAAATCTATTTAACAATTTGAATAAGAAAAATGTGCATCTGATTTGTTAAAGACATATTAAGCGTATTAAAACTCGAAGTAGTCTACTAAAATGAAAAGTATTTTTAGAGATTTTGAGTATAATGCTTACTGCCATTATTTGTTGCATTTTCCTTCATATGTTTTTGATGAACGAATATATCATATAATGTTCCAATTGTTACCATAAAAAAAGTAAACGCCAAGGCTATACTACAAACAAAATATTTCTGTATTAATTCTTTATCGCTCTCTTATTAATTTATATAGGCATTTTATTTATATTGGATTCATTAAGTCATTGAATTTTTTGAAAATTAGAGAATTATTAGAATGTCAACATTTTATGAATTATAATTCACTTTATCAGAGCGAGGAGCAGTCTGATACTCAAAAGAAATTCGTAAGAATTATATTTTCGCATTTGTAAAATTTATTTCTAGCTGATTTTATATAGATCATGTTTTTATCAACATTAAGAAAACGCAAGTTAAGAAAACGCGATTAGTTTCCGAAAAATAAGAATGTGTCTCTTTAAACTATGTCAATATCGGTGATTTTCCTTTACTAATTCTGACTTACTTCAATAAAAATTATTTTAAATATTGCATCTCTCTTTTACTTATCTTATTATTGTGAAATAATTGCTATTTATATTTTTTTCGAGACGTACCCGACCAAAAATAAGGCATTGCTGGATAGCCATTCATTATTATCTTTTAGATTTTTAACTTGAATTAATTGGAAATCCACGGAATAAAGATCATCAATTAAAGTAATTTTATTATGAAATACTCTTTCCAAAATAAGAATTACTTCATTTATAGTGCACGATGCTGGTAAACAAAGTCCGAGCGAAATCACATCCTAAAATAAATTTTCTATTTAAAACATGTTCCTTATGATATGAAGATCTCATAAACTTACCTCGTTAAATACATTTACATAATATTTAAGAGTACTATTATGTCTCAGATGAGCAACGAAGTAATTTACTTCGAAAGGCGGAAACTCTTTATGCGGATCACGATATAGCGTAATATTTGATATTTTCTGTTCTGCGATCTGTAAAGGAGCCGTATTCATCGTATCGAGACACTGGCTACGACTACCTAGCCAATAAGTATTACCATACAGAAAACCTGATTCAAATCCGCCACTGGAATCTAACACTAAAAGATGAAAATTAAGTTGTTATTATTTATACAAAATCAATATGTAGTAATTTTACTACTGTTACTCAAATATCCTTGAATATTTATATTAATTATACAAAAGAGTACCAAAAAGATCATTATACGTTTTGCATTATTGAAATTTTTAGATACCTATTAATATTGTCTTAATATAATATATCATTATATTCTTGTTTTCATAAAATCGTATTCTATAAAAAAGAATATCACAGATAGATGATAATGATGCAAAAAAGTTATGTAATCTAAACAATATTTATGTTACAAACAATATTTATGATACATTTTACGAAGAAGTTCTTAAAAACTTAGCAAAAAAATAGTAAAATATTATTATATTATATAATACGAATTTTATTACACAAAATTATTATTTATTATATGAAATTGTAACACCACTAATTTATAATCTTTTAACATTTTACTTTTTTTTTACAAGTCATATATGTCTATATCTTTTTTTTACAGGGGTTGCACTAATATTATCTACATTAATTCAAATTAAATTTCACTTAAATTAATTTAAATCTTTAGTAGAACTGTTAAATATAGACTGAACGCTAATGGAATTGCTCTTGACTAATTTTCCTGTCCTTGATCAGATATGTTATCCATATTTATGATTATTATCCTAAATGTGCATACTTTTCAAGCTCCATGGTATTCGTTGATCAACAGCATTTCGAAAATTCTGTAATTCCTTTCCACATTTTGTCGAGCTGAGATCATTTTTCGAAGCAATGATATAAGCAGGCAGTGTCTGAACACGAGTAATTTCATGAGTATATGCAGAGACACAAAACAACGTAGTTAGGTTTGTCAAAACACATAAAATAAACACAAGTTGCCGTTGCTTCATAATGCTTTAATCTGTAAGAATCACTTCTATTTCTTCATTTTTGATAAATATCTATGTACAACAATCATAAAATTATTTTTAAATTGCAGAAGAGCAAGATAGTTTTATAACAAAATTTTTTACTGCACAAGTGTGTATTACTGCACAGTACTGCACATAACTTTTTCATAAGTATGTAACTATTAACCCTCAATCTGCACAACTGTCAAAATATACGATGACAGCAGCAGAGAAAAGATGAAATCACAATAAACTTCGATGTATTCGAGTATCGATTTAATATGCCCTTTTTAGTAAATCATATCTCCTTTTATTTCTAGAAATAAATATTTTATTAATAAAATTATATATTTATTCATATAACAAAGAAATACGTAAATAAAGTGTCTCAAGACTGTAACGTAAATATACATTAAGATTGATATTCATAGTCGGTTCTTATTTTAAAACCGTCTTAAATAATGTCTTAAATCGCTAATGCAGCCCTCTGATTGGTTCCTGACTACTTAAGACAATCTTGAATATAAGATCTGATTATGAATACCGGCCTTACGACAAAAATTTTAAGAATTTAATTTTAATGATATTTTAGTAAATTCTATATTTTTATATTTTGTAAATTTATATAAATATCCAGTTTTGTAATTTGAGTGCCAAAATAATTTTTAGTCTTGAAATGCAATCATACACAGAATTAAGGTAATAATATCACAAATTATATAAATTGACAAACAATTTAATAATATTGTTGCTAATAAGCACTTTGGAAAACTGTAAATAACTTAATGCTAATAAACATCTTTAAAACTATAAATAATTTATTGCAAAAAAATATTATCTTAACTAGGATTTGAATTTGGACTTCCCTACATTTCGTGACATGTGCTTAAAAAATATATAAATGTATAAAAATATTCTCACAATAAGTAAAAAAAAATGTATTATTATTTATGTTAATCACTCTAGCGAAAAATTATGTACATATCACACTTGCGTATACGATATCCACGACATTTTTTAAGTCATCACTATTTCAAAGTCCTTGTACGACTAAGCTCGTGCTCTACACTACAAGTAGAGCAAACCAATGGTTTTTTTCCTAACTTGTTACTATATAGGCAATCTTTATAATTATAGTTAATGTATTGATGTTTACTACTACATATGTATATATATTACTTATATAAAATAACTAGGTTTTATATTAATTAACAATAAAAAATTAATTAAAAATATATATCGAGTATATATATTATATACATTGCATATACATTGCATCTTCTTATTTTAAATAGAAATAATAGTCTTCTCTTAAATTTTTTGTTTAATTTAATATTTTTCTTAGAATCTATCTCATATAAACTTATATCATATATTATCATACATTTAACCATTCCATATTTGCAACAATTCATGGGCAGATAACACCCGCGAATGAGGAATGTCGAGCGTATAATGGTAATATACGTATGTCCCAAAATTCGCTCTAAATAATACAGCAAAAAAATAAGTTTATTTTAAGTAGTCGCTTTCAAGGTAATAAAGTTTGTAACCAATTATAGATTATATTTAGATAGTTGTTAATACTACTGCACGTACGACAGGTAGCCAGAGCCTTAAACATAGTCTGTAATTAGCTTTATTTATGCCCTTATATTTAAAAAAACACTATTTAAAATAAATATTTACACATAATTTTTTTACTTAATTTTTCAAGACTATAGTATTCTTGCTATAATATTTTGAGTAGTGAATTCTGGAATATCTAATATAATATATGTGTGTATATAAATATATATATATGTATATATATAATACTTAAGTATATAATTTCGATAAATTATAGTTATTTTTTAATCGCGTTACAATTATTTGTTAACACCATTGACTAAACAACTTTAAAACAAATATTACATATGGTATCATTACTGCAGGCGTTGCACATTCTTTTATTTAACATCTGTAAGCGTATGTAGTTATCGATGCGTGACTCATGAACAGGTGACCGATTAACCGTAATCTATAATTTGCCAATTTTAAACCTATATGTATACTTAAAATTACTTTTCAGAACGACAAACGATAAATATTTTTATAGCTTATTTTTTCAAAAATTTTTTTGCTATGATATTTTGACTTATAAATTGCGAGGCACCCTCTATATATTCTATATAGATATATATATATATATATAAAACTAAATACTAAATATGTATTTCATGTAGCAGATATTATTACCTTTCGCACCGTTTATTAGCGACTTGAGAAAAACTTTTGACCGTATAATTATTGATGAAAGTGATAAAAAATAAGTAGATAATTGTATTGCTAATATAAATTATCTATTTTGAATTTTTAATAAAAGCACGTCTATTTATACTTTATCAAGTAAGTAATAAGTAAAACAGAAGATAATATATATCATTTTTAAGTTATAAATTAAAATACATTTTAATACTTTTAAGGAATATTAATAAATTATAAAACGACCTTGTAACAAGTGATAGTATTTTATTTATGTTATCTCATTGTGTCGTCAATACAATCGAATAAAACAAAAATTTATGCGTTAAATTAAATTTAGAACCCTATTCTGTGTGTGTGTGTGTGTGTGTGTGTAAATATTTTTTAAATAAAAATTCTTATTCGTAGATGAACAAAATTAAAATATCTGCACCAAGCAAGTTAAGTTTATTTAGAGAGCATACGGTGAAATATGGTAGAAAAGATGTTGATAGCTGGTTTAAATTTACCGCGTTCACAGAATTACCGTCATTGGATTCAAATAGCTTTATTCAATTGTACTTTAAATTTTATAAACCATTGTCTTCACTTTTGTATACAAAAGTGTAATACAACACAATTAAAGAAAATTCAAAATTCGGAAAGTGCGGGGCTGTAAAAATTATAATTTTTTTTATTTTCTGAAATATGGAATGAAGTTACATAATTAGCATAATTAAACTTAGCATAATTAAACACAATGAAATTATAAAATTTAAAAAGTACTGCGCTTATACAAGTAGTGCACTAATACATATACTTCATACACATGCATAAAAGTGTCTAAAGGTTCTCGATGTAGGTAAAAAATTGTGTCCCCTACATTACCATTCCATGTTAATCCATAATCAAAGTTTCTTATCAAAGGAGAAGGAAAAAAAGAGAGGTAAAGAAATGCAATATTATTTCGTAAGAGGCGCTGATTATTGATCAGCAAGTGCAAATATACAGATGCAATGACGGAGGCTGTTGAGATTTTCAAAACAATATTAGAAAAGGCAGAATGACGTTGTCTTATAGTTATGTGCCGGATTATTTTTCCCTAACGGATATTTTGTGTACGGAAGAACGAATATCGTGCAAGATAGAAGTTACGCTACCTCGCTTAGGTAAGCTGATCAAAATTTTATTACACCTTTTCTCTATTAAAACACAGATTGTTTATTAGACTTAAATATAACATTATAACAAAAACAAGCAGACTTCTTCTTGTACTTCTTTTATTCACAGACGGACATTTCTGCGTAATATACTTATTAATTAAGATTTTAATTTGAAATTATAATTAAAGTTGCAATAAAATTATCAATTAATTTTTCCTAGACAGATATTTTATTCCTTATGTTAATGTGATTTATTGTGTAAAAAATAAGAATTTATTTCTTATAAATATTAATGATTATTTTACATAATTGTGTATAGTTACAATAATATAGTTATTCTTACAATAATATAGTTATTAATCAAGTTTTAACTTGTAATTATAATAAAAATTGCAACAAAATTAAACAGCTAATTTTATTCTAAACATCAAATATTTTATTCCTCATGTTGTATATGTTTTGTATAGAAAATAGAGTTTATTTTTATACATATGATCGTTTTACATTGTATTGTACATAGGTTTCCTGGATCTATCCTCTGAGTCAGAGGATCTAAAATCAGGTGCGAAGTTGGAACTTCCATTGTGGTTAGCGCAACCACTAAATAAAGTAAGAGAATCAATAGTCAGTGTAGACATTCCCAAAACATATAAGGAAGGCTACAGGTACTGGAAGGCTTTGTACTAGTTTGTATACACGTAATAGAATTAATTTCTGATAAGGAGAATTTTCTAACAATTTGCTTCTCATATTTATTATAGAGAAATTTTATTAGCAGATGCTTGTACTGTTGTACTAAATAAATGGAATCCATATTATTACGAACTAGGAATGTATTTGAGGAAATTCAACAATCGTGATTGCGAAATGATAATTGATAGTTTGCTATTAGTAAGTGGTATTAACTTTAAACTATTCATTAGTTTACATTCATTGTTTAATTGTTCTGTGTTTTTCAGACTTTTAGATCGCGATTTAGATTGATTATGGACTGGGCACAAAATCCTGTTTCTGATCCTATGCTTAACAGCTTACTGCCAAGATTAGAGAGAGACTTGTTTCTCACAGGCAGAAATGCCAAAGTACAATTGAACGAATGGTTAAGAAAAGGTTCATGCATTATTGAAACTTCACAGAGCGCTGTAAATCTTAAGAAACGAAAACGAACGGATTATGAATTGGATTAAAAAGTGCACTGCATACGATATATGTATATATGATAAAATAAATATTATATATTTGTGCGATATAATTTTTTATACGAGTGATTAATATAATAAACGCGATTGTAATATTAAATAAAATTTATTGTTTTATACATTAAAACTACATATCCCTTTATTTAAAGATACAAATATATATCTGTGTAACTTATTACTTATTAAATAACAAATAAAAATTTTATTTATATATATAATATATACATACGTATCTCATATGAAATCAGTCACATTCGAACTGTCAACAATATATAAAGAATCATACAACGAAAGATAATAATATCTATTTCACAACCCATGACTAAAAACTGTTAAAATATCTTAGACATATACAATGAAACACTAATATATGTTACACTTGCCAGTGGAACATCGTTTTATTATTAACAATGAAATTACGCGCGTTTCTTCTTGCATTAATTTATACCTTACATTAAACATTAATATTTATTAAACTCTTCGTACAAAAATATAAAATATGTTTGCCGAACTAATTACGATATCTACTTATATTAAAATATGTCTTTTATATAGTACTATGTGTTGTGAAACTTTGTTTATAGATATAAATATAGATATATATATATATATATATATATATATATATATATATATGTGTGTGTGTATATATATATATATATGTGTGTATATGTTTGACACTGAATACATGTCATGAGAAACTACAGAATATAATGCAAATATCGCATATTCATAAAATTATTGCATCAAGCAAAAATCAAATTAGTTGAATTTATATAAACAAAGAAAATATACAGTTGTAAATAAAATGATTTGCAAATTTTTGTTATCATAATAGCTTTTCAAATCGAATACTTTGAAAAATGGAAGCGATTCGCTAGTCCATATTCGCACAAAATTTTCTCGTGGTTTACAATTGTTCTCGCGTAATTATAACTTTGTAAAAATTATAATTCAAATCATTATGCGATCGATGTATGTTTATACAATAGACGTGTATTTGTATTACTCGTAATAATCTGTACTCATTAACTTCTCTACATCGTTAACTTTACTTGTTATCCGATTATTATGCTATTGCTTTCTATCCGGCCATATATGTCAGCATTGACATTTTAAAATGAGACTAAAGACTAACACCGCGATAAGGGATGCCTTCCAACAAGCGACTCAGTACAACACGGTGATCATCTTATTCTTGTTTAACATTGATAAACAAGGATGTAATGATGCACTATATCACACCGTGTCATGTATGTTCCTCGAAGGCATCCAAGATGCACTAGCCATTTTTTTTATTAGATACAGCCGTCGTATCGGCTTATCGCTCGACATTCGTACACACAAAATGGCCGACACCTATGCATTCCTCATCACTACTGCTACTAATGGTAAATTGCATTGCAATGGCGCACTTTTCATTTTGCAGGGGACCCACATTCGATGATTACGTTAGCGCGTCCCATCAGCTATCTTAAGACTATAACGCTTGCTTCGATACCTCTATACTTGGAATGTTATACATTATTATACGTTGCTGCATCATGCTATTTACATTACATCACGAATTACAACGCTATTCAACCAATTCGGACTGAATAGAATAGTAGAAAAAAATATATATATGTATTTCTCGTTACATCAATGTTTGATGTTTCCATCTACTTACTCGATTTTCAATGTATAATTACTTAATTCTATGTATAAAAATATAATAATCGGATATGACCTTATTTTCTATTCTCTAAATCAGGATTTGAAACCGATTTTATTTTGGTGAATTCGAATTTCGACATCGTAAGACACAGAAAATCGATCCTTATTAATATTAGTTACATAATAAAAGTGTTGCATCAATTATGATAAAGCAAGGAATTCTTCCTTTTGCATACTTTTTGCAAACAGAAACTCATTTCAATTGCATCGGTTTTAATCCCTGCTTCAAATTAGTCGCTAATGATCGAGATAGTATGGAACATTTTAACAATATTGCAATTACATTTTTTTGTGGCATTTTGATGTCGCACATCTAATGTAACAGATAATTCTACATCAAATTTGTAATCTTTCAGTTGACAAAAATTTGATAAAGCTGTTTCAATATACTTGACTGATTGGAAATGTTCAATGCTACCTAGGGATTATTATTGTCAATTGCACGATTATTATTACAGTACACGTGTTATTCTCGTTTTCTGACCTTTTAAAAACGATCCGAATACTGTCGCGACAGTAGTAATAGCAAGTAAAATAGTGGCAAGACACGATTTTATCGCTTATCAAATTATCATTCATCTTGATTAACGATCAATCGTTATCTATACAAGTGAGCAGGCTTTGGCTAATCGTGAATCACAACTAGAAAACGTGATCACTTCCGCGTCGTTAAATTACAATCATATAAATCTGGATATTTTCGCGCTAACTCCTCTCATATGTTGCACAACATATATCGATCTTTCGTCTCTTTCACTTCATCTTATTTTTCGGATCAACAATCACATTTGATTCGACTAACATAATACGAGCTGTTTTGTTAATTGAGCAACAATTTTTGAGCAGAACGTTGGCTATCCAACAATGAGCTCAGTTTCCCAAGCTAGTCAGAAGCTAGTCTCGGGCTCGAGACTGGGCTCCTGCTTGAAGTATCTGAAGTCCTGATTCGGCGTGAGATCTCTCAGAATCATGACGGGCATCTGATCGGTTTGCGGGCTCAAGTCACCAGTGTTCGCTGGCGTCAAGGGGCTGCTGGGACTCTCGTTGCTACTCATGTAACTGCCCGGCGCGGTGTTCGAGATCGGTAAGGGGGTAGCAGTGCCGTTCATCTCCGACGTGGTACCGCCTAGAAATATTTCCTGAAGTAGATTATCGATGTGTGCTACCCCGAACAGCCTAACAAACTGAATCTGCTCGACCATCTGCCATGAGATCGACTGCAGAGCTGGTAACATCAACAAGATATCGCCGAAGTGACCTGGTAAATCGCAGCGGTGATCGCTAATGTGATTCTCGAGCTTTATCTGGATGTTGTGGCGCAACTCTCGAACTGTCTTCTGATCGCTCAGTCCTTTCGCGTCTGCAAAATACGGGGAATATATAAGGAAAAAGCTTAATTGTCATTAAATGACGATTGTCAATTCTTTGGTTTTCGGTTAGAAACTGACTTTTTAAAGGAATCTCCGATTCTCCAGCTGACGGAAAAAATCTCCAGCTAACCGCTCAAGATTTTAATGACTCTTTTTTTTTAGATGTGCGCGTCCATTTTCTCTGATTTGGAAAAGAAATCTTCAGCAGAGAGATCAGATAACAACGACTTTTGTTTTCTTTTAAAGAATGCATTACAAACAATAATTTTGATATTAGCAATCGATTTTCGACAGGAGAACTGTCGATCTTTAGAATATTAATCGAAAAATGACAAACGTAATTAAGAATTCAATTGCCACGATTCTCAACTTTGAATCGCGTTAATTATAAAGTCATGTAATATTTGAATAAAGATATCATGATGTAATACTAAGTTAATCGGTTTACTCGATGCATCAACGTGAATTGGGATTCGCAATTTTTTCTCTCTGTATCACTGATATCTATAAATAAGTAATGATTTGCGTCGTTTATAAAAGCCTGGTGAAACCGCGAGACGTGATTGCCTCAACGAGACCGAATTGACCACAAGAATGTAGAGATTGTGATGAGCGAATCGTATTCGATCTACATTAACAGCACGCATTTATTGCATCTATTGGTAATATTTTCTATTCCATTTGATTCTGCGTTGCAAATCGCGATCATCGAATTGTCCCATGATGATCCTTCGAATTTATAAACTCACTCGGGTCAAAAAACACGATGGCTTTGAGAAAAGCGAACTCCGTGTCGTCGATCTTGATCTTCTGAAACGGTTTCACCAACTCGTCCATCACCCTGATGCCCACCTTACTGATGTCCAGGTTGTCCTGCTGGTTGCTTCCTTCTACAAATTGCAACGATATTACTGATAGACGCGATTACACCGTTGTTCCTTCATTTATCCCATAGAAACTGAGTCCGGTGTGGAACAAAAAAAAGGAAAAAAGAATATCTGCGCCTTGCAGATATTAATTGTAAGTCGGTGCACAAAAGATTCATTCCTCCGTCAAATTTCATAACAAATAAATAAAGACCTTATTTTTTAAATTTCTTGAAAGGGAATTGAAAAATTGAAATTTTTTTTCCTGTATGAAAACAGAGTTACAACTTTGCTGTAAATTTATTTTTGATCTTATATTGATCTTATATGATAAATATGGATGGATAAATACATAAGGACTTTCTGCACCAACTTATAATAGGTATCGCCAAACCAAACATTGATGTTCATGCATTGACATGCATTTTAAAGTGACATACTTAACACACGAATTCCGGACTCAGTCAACCACCTAAGCCCCATAATCGTGCAACGAAAACAGACGAAACATTTAGTTAATAAAATAATAAATTATCAGCGCGTTGCGATTCATTATTATATTATAAAGTAAGCACAAATTTTCGCGATATGAATTAGGCTATGAATGTAGCTGAGAAAATTACAGATTCGGGTAAATTCGATTCTTCGAATATTAAGATTCGATAATTTATTCATATGTTCGTTTATTGCAGATATTCGTACTCTTGAGTAATTAATTATCCCCAGATCAACAAATCTGGATCTTATTTACAATTTCAATTTAAATTTATTGTTATTCTTCAGCGCAAAGTTGAAATTTAATTATCGACAAAATATGGTAAGATTTGCTTACTTGCGCATTTATCGTAATTAAAAAGATTTCGAATTCAATGAGTCGCTTTGCGCGTGATCTCCCTAAACATCAAGCCTTCTTCCATTAAGTAAAGTTAATAACAAAGACAGATAACATATCATCCGAAAATGTTTTACATTGCAAAATACGATTAGCTCGCGATAAATAGATGGCGTTCCTTTTATTGGTCGCATAATACGACACAACAATTTGTTCTCGTAATGTAATAAATTGTTAAATTTTGAACGAAAAAAGAACATTGCGTTACGAAAATCATCTCTTTTACAAAATTATTCCGATTTACAGCAATTAGATTGATATATCGTGATGATTATACATGGAAGTACGATTTTGCTGAAATATCTAAACATTTGGCTGTAGATATAAAAATAATTTTGTTAGACTATTAAAGTAATTAGAAATCTCAAGTATGACGAACAGCAAGATCACACAAATTTTGACATTCTAGTAGCTAGTATAAGCGTCTTACATAATTATTTTGATGTTCTGCCAAAATTATTTTCAAATCTGTATCTGTATTTAAATTTTTAGATACTTCAGCAAAATCTCTCTCTGTGACTATCAAACATCAATGTAAAAAAGTTTCAGGGGTTTAAGTAAAATCAATTCCCATTCAATGATTTCATGCTTCTTATATAAAACCGCATAAGGCGGTTAGAATTATGTGTATATTTATAACACATTACATAAATCTAAAACTTACACTAATATAGAAACATAATCAAACATTAACATAATCGCAACATAACTCAAATTTAGCATATTCGGAAAGGAAATCGTAGAGAAATTTTATATTCAAGAGGTATTTTTATATCTCGCGACTCACCAAATAGATCCGGTATGCGAGGAAAGACCTATGTTCACGATAAAATATTAAAATATAAAATATTAAAATATAAAATATAAATTGTTTGCGTGTTTTACGTATTTATTGAGAAGAAAACTATTTATAAACGAACGAAAACAATCGCTAGTTCTCTAGCTGTGTTTTTCATTCAAGAAACTCTTTTCCTTCTCTAATGAATGAAATCACTATTTAAAATTGATGTGTGGTTACACATATAATTTTATTACGGGATGGTGAAACGGGATATAACGTTTTGAAGAAAGCATCGCATCACGTAAGTGCTCGAATAAATCATGATATCGGCGACACATACATGAACGATGAATTACGTAAGCGAAAAGGTGAAGGTTGCTATTTAGAATCGGCTATTTAGAAGAAGAGATTCTCTTTCAAGCGTACACAATTCTTGGAAAAATATGCTGACACAGACTGTGCAAAAGGACGCTCTAATATTGACGACTTTTGTCGATGGTAGTCAAGATATCTTTGTTCGCTTGATAAGAAACCACATATTCATGCTGTTGGAACGTTTCCAATACGTTCTATATGTGCGGGAAATGCTGCTTATATGTATATTTACAGTAAAGATTAATCTTTTCAAATCTTACTTATTAAAAAGAAGGCAAATTCTTTGTTTCATCCATTTATTTTGATTTAATATATATGACTTAATAAGAAGAATTTACGGTGCATTTTACCAAAAAAAATAATCGATTTTAACTTACGAAATGTAATTCTTCAATTTAGCTGCAATGAAAAAAACAAAAATCTTAAATGAAGAAATGTCCTTGCAGTAGACTTATAAAATCGTTCTCTTTCTATTTATTACTTCTTGTTTGAACGTTTCATATTTATATTAATTTCTATATTTTGCAGTTGGTATGCATAAAGGAAGATACGATGAATTCGTTTACGTAACGCACGCCAGAAAAAACTGAGTAAGATTTGCTTAATATTCATCTCTCGTATTTACTTTAATCCAAAAAGGAGGATTATCAATCTCAGAAAATTTTTAAGCATATTCTCCATTTCGCCCATATGCACACGTTCCATTGTTATGTATTTAATATCATTATTTAGCGAAGCCAAAACATGTCATATAAATGTTAGCAATAAGCCTGAACGGAGCGTAGATTGATGTCGAACGTACTTATGAAACTTTGTCAATATGCATTCATGTGTCTTGACAAACCGAGACTAAGAGGTGGACTTCTGAAAATGCTAAGCAGCTCCTAAAGCATCAATATTATTGTATAATATTTAATATTTTACAATATTATTGAATGACTGAAGGCTTTATTGTGCCTTCAGACTGTTTGTTTTGAAATGTTCAAAGAGGGCATTAATATACAAAATAATTGCACAATAATATTGAGCATTTAAAGATCACTTAAAGAGCCGCGTTCGACGAGTCACCTTCTCTTTTCGAAAACACGTACTTAAGATATTTCTCAAGTACACATATTTTGTCAGGTTTTTATCATATACACGCATTGGAATTTTCGCTCGACACTGCTCGCTCGGAAAAGAAAAAACTTTAAGAACAACCGTGACACCCATAATAAATCTGTAAATTTTGCATACCAGGACAATTCCTCATAATGATGCAATCATTGCCGAGCAGTAGGACGTCCGTGAAGTTTCTACTACGCCTAGCCACCCCCAACAAAAGATGCTCGCCCGCGTGGGCCCTCAGCAACGCTACTTGATCATCCAGTGACAGCGCTTTGAATTCGTCAAAGCACTTGGCCCACTCGATCAGGATCAATAATTGTTCCCTCATGCTATCGCACACGTCGTTTATCCCAGCTATTCGTTTCGTGCTGAGATCAATTTCGCCGTTCGGACTGTCTGGCTGCTGGAGCTATATGAATTGAAAATATTATTTTATTAACATTTCCATATTAATGCAATATTTTGCAAGAACTTTTATTGTACATGTTCTCGCTTTTGAATCATCACAATCATAGTAATGGTGAGTAAACAACTTTAATGTAAAAAAAAAACGGAAAAATATTACTTCTTCTTTTTATCTAATAATAATTAATCATAATAAATAATTTACAACATTAATTTTAAGCGTTAAAAAAGAATGTTTAAAAAATTACATTCTTTGGATAAACGTATTTAACTGTAAGCTTGTAAGTATGATAACTTCATTATTACTGTTTCATTTTCAAAATAAGAAATGAAGCATATTCGATCATTGTCGAATTTAAGAATTTAATTTTATAATGCTCGTTTGATAAAACGCTTGATAACAAGACTGCTAAACACATAATATTCATGAAAATGAACAGCAACGATTAAACAATGTGTCGAATTTTTATGTACGTATTTTAACGAATGACAATATATAAATATTTAATTTGACCAGAGGTCAAGTCATTCACCTCTAATCCGCCAACATGCTTGCTGAGCATTTCGGCACGTGTATCCGCCTTTACCACGTCCTCTTTCGACGGACCTTTATTCTTATCAGGCGGATCTTCATTGCTAGGTCGCCGACAACTTATCCGGTCCCTTTCGTTTTGTACGGCTGTGAAAATTATCAGGAATTTTTAACATAAGCTCCCTACTCATCGAGCAGAAAAGTAAAATTAGTTTCGCATAAAAAAAAGTTTTCAAATCGAGTGTTCTTTCTCACACATATTAAGCAAGAGAAGGGACACCAGAGTGACGGGTCGAAAAATAAGTTGTCTTTAGCATGCAATATTGTGCTGCTAATAATTTACTTTAATAATTTAATTTAGTACGAATTAAAAATTTATATTTTAAATATTAAAAAACAAGTTAAAAATATTAATCTCTCTAGTTGAGATATAATACAATAAATTTAATAAGCTTTATGATTCCTCTTGATTTCTAGGCATTTAAAAGAAATGATTTTGGTCTCATTTTAATCTTAAATGATGTTCTAAAATCGTGATTAAATTTTCAACGAACATTTCGTAACTTAAATGGTCGCCATTTTGTTGAAAATTGTGTTTAAAACAATTTCGGACGAAATTGATGTCCTTAAATATCCAACAGGCATGCTATGCTTTTTGAAAGCAAAATTTCGTAGTGCGCGACAAACGACTTCGTCGCAAAACAAACTCACCCTCTTTCTTCATACCGGCTCTGAAGCATTTCCGTAATCGACAGTACCTACACTGATTTCGCTTATCCCTGTCAATCGGGCACTTCCTTTGAAATCTGTATTAAAAAAAAAGAGGAGGATATTTCCTTCAAGAAATCAAGCTTCGCTACATCACACTTGCTTGGCAACTCGAGATTGCTAAAATACATGTCGGATAACATCGATTTTCGCTAAAATATTATAATACAAACATACCTGCATGTGTACTGATGATTTTTTCTAACAGATCGGCGGAAGAAACCCTTACAGCCATCGCAAGATGCAGCGCCATAATGCTTCCCCGTGGCGCGATCGCTACATATGGCGCATGTTTGTGAAAGGGCGGCATTGACTCCTGGACCGGGAAGAGCCAGGACAGGACCACCTGCTGCACCTGCTCCCATGCCTATATCTGCGTCTGCGACATGAAACAGACAAATATTCTCTTTATTTTCTTCTTGACATAGTACACGATGAGCGACGATCTCTTTATTTTTTTCAGGGGCGATGAAGCGATTAACACTAGCAATAGATCAAATCCTTGTTTTAAATTTTAGAACATTTTAGTTATATAAATTATTTAAAACCAAAAATTTTTGAAAAATTTTAAAGTTGCAAATATTTGAAACTTTTGAAAATGTAAGGAAAAAATTTTCTTGAGGCTGCACACAAATATGTACATTAAAGCAATCATAATTCTTAAAAATAAATTCGTTATCTGTGTCTGCATAAAAGAAGAGGCCACTTGAGATAAGAAAATGTAAAGTCTTATAACAAGAAATATATATTTCAAAAATATTCAAGTCTTTCAAAATATTCAAAAATTTTTAGATTTTCAATAACTTTTCAGTTTCAAATAGTATTCAAAATATTCAAAATTTTTTCGTCATAAAATAATTCAATATATTTCATTATTAATTTAATTAAAGTTAATATATTACCATTATTAATATTATAATCGTAATATTATTTCACTAATATCATTATATTATTATAATATTATTAATTTGAGTAAAATTAATTAGCGTATACCGATCGTATACACATAAGTAAATTTCGGTATTGAATAGAGGAAATATAAAAACAGATATTAGGTGTTGGAATTAATTCGTAGCGTTTTACAAGTGATGGGAAGTACTTTCATTAATGTATTTTTTAATGCTCATGTGAAATAAATAACATTCTTTCATTATAAAACGCTACGAATTAATTCCAACACCTAATATAATCACAAATATAATCACTGTATCTTGTCTCGCAGTACAATTAATAGGATTGATGTCTTCTTTTGTACATAATGTGCACAAAAGTTCGAAAATAAAAAGATATTATAATAAAATAATTATTAACATTATGATGTTAAATCGAGGAATTATATATTAAATATTAATGATTAAAAATACGCTTTCCGACAATGATGTTGTGCCATATTTAATGATTATTATGATGCGAATAGTTCTAGATTTTAATGATATGTATATATATTACCACCGAGACTGGGTCAGTAAGGGTTAATTATGTTAATCGTTGTGAACCTTGAGAAAATGCAACGATAATGTCACGTAAGTGATAAAACGCGTAGCGAATGTTTAATTAATTCAAAGTTAGGATTGATTCTCACATAACATGTAAAAATAAGCATTTGAAAATCTTCCTTTGATGGTTTCCAATTGCTTCGAATTATTTAAAACTAAAAATTATTGAAAGTTTTAGAAACATCCAACAAAATTTTTCTTGGAAAATATCTATTCCGTATATCATTAAAATATCCATTCAAAATATTAAAAATAAAATTTGGAAAATAAAATTCATACTAATATTATTTACGTCTAATATTATTGTTTATTATATAAAATAGAAAATGTATTTAGATAAATTACATAAAAATTATATTATAAAAAAAAATATTATATCTTCAAAATTTCAAAAAACTTTCAGTATGTTAAAATATTCAAGATTTTCAGAAATCTTTCGAAAGTATTTTAAAAAAGATTGTCATCACATATTCGATGTGCCTTCAGTCCATTACAGTAAATATGTACACTCGATATTTGTCTCATATGTTTACAACATTTTTCACACTGTAATTCCTATTCATATGCGATGTTAAATAAAAATTTATGATATCAAATTCTGTTCAATTCTAATAACATTTAATAATATCGCCATGTAGACCGAGTGATGTAAAAATTTATTGGCTGTTTCAAGACAACCTTCTTATTGAGAATGTAAATATAAATATAAAAGATATAATATGGCTTAAAATTATTTACATTTATTATTAATTACTGTATTTATTACAAAAGATAATTCTAATAGATAAATCTTGATGATGAGAAATAATGCGAGAAATAATATTATGATGATGAAAGATAACATTATAATGAAACTTTAAGTATGTCAATTGTGATGAAATATTAAAAATTTACAAAAGATAATCGAGTACACATAAAAGGAAAATATTTTCGTAAACAATTTAACGAATGCAACCATTTAATTGTCATTCTTTCTGTTTTTTAATTATAATTAGATTATTGCATGTAAAATTTCAAGTTGTGAAAATTAGTAAGACGCTCTTATACTATATTAATACTATAAAATAAATATTGACCAATTATATATCAAATATGTTATAAAAACGTAATATTTTTTTTAAATTTTTGTTTTTTAACAATTTTATAGTTAAATAATTTTAGCCAATTCCCACATTAAAAAATTTTTATATTTAATCGATATCCTATGAATCGAATTAATAACTTTCTATTAAAATTTCATGAATCACCATTAATTTGAACAAAATAAATCCATATTCTTAAAATTGTTGATTGGATTCTTATAAGTTTTAAAGAACCGTTGACGTAACATCGACATATCATATGAACAACTCAATACTTCACCGCGTGAACGTTTTAATTCTTACTTTTAATTAACTCTCATGCGTGCCGTCAAGGAATACCGGAGGTATAGATATCGCGCAAAAGACGTATATTCGAGGCCTTGGAATAATTTATAATGTGCGATATAATAGAGTTAATTGATACGTAATATTATTTTGCTCCTTATCTCTTCCCTCTTGTTATAAAACTTATAATCCGCAGTTTCCTTTTCTTTATTGCTCAATTTGCAAAATATGCCAGATTTATTTATAATTGTGAGAAATATTTGCTTCTATATAATGCCAAACAAAAGGAAATCCCCAATGCAAGATCAACCAGATAAAAATTGCAATATCCTCCCTCCTTCCTTTTAATAATTCCTGAGACATATATTGTTGTATGTGCAGCATAGATATTATTTAGTTATTTTCCACATAAAAGAAAACATATGTCATAAACACACTGAGTAGTTCTTTAGTTTTAAATCTGTTCTATATATTTTAGAATTTTCTTCAGATAATTACATAATTGTCTGTATATTTGAATTTGAAATCTGAATATATAATAAATATAATAAATATATAATAAATAGCAGGATATTTAAGCTAAGATCAATGATAACGTCAAATGAGAACAATCTTTATTATGGATCCATTTCTGTTTGAGTGTTACATGTGAAAATCATATTGCCATTAATGCAATCGCATCGTCATTAATGCAATGGCCTATGAAAATCCTAATCTTATCGGATGGATCTAATCTTGGAAAAGTAAAAAATAACGGAAGTTAGATAAATTTATTTTGACTTTTTGCCATTGCAAAATTGTGTCTTTACTTTTTGAGAAGCGTAATTTATTAAAGACGTCTTTTAGAAATTAGATAGCGCTACATAAAAAAATAACGCAGTAGAAACAGCGCAAGTGTTTTAGAATTAGATTATAAAGATGCAAGTAAATATAAATTAAGGAAATATTAACTTCGAAAAATAGCACAAATAATTATATTAATAAATTTTAAGAATTTATTTAAAAAAAGAATCAGATTGGAATTAAAAAATATTTATTTCATATAAATATACTTTACTATATATATCAAATGTATATCAAAGTCACATTATTTGCTTATATCACAATTTTTTGTTCACATATTTATAGAAATTGCCTGTTCTGAATTTCCAAGAAATTCATTTCCAAGAAAAAATAATGCATTTCAAGTATCACTTTTAATATCCATTTTTATCAACGTTAGATTAACTTTAAACTGAATTTCATCATAGACGTAATAAGATTAGACTGTACATTTCTTGAAATTATCGCTTGAACAATAGTTTAAAAAGAGCGAGATAGCTTGAAGCTTATTTTCTATATCTAAAATATCACGTTAAAGAGAATTGAAGAGACATCTTGATATGTTTAATTCTTTCTAATAAAGCATAGCAGCTGATTGTAAGACAGGAAATGCGCAGTCTACTTCTATTATCTTTTTCTAGTTCTAAAAATTAGAAAAGATAAATAAGATAAACCAAAATTATAGTAAATATATATTGGTAGAAATGGAGTATCAGACGTGTTGTCTTGTCGCGCGATAGATTTTCTTTCTTCATAATTCTAATAATTTCCGAGCACGATAGAAATACAGAGCAAAGCTTTCGAAATCGTTTGCGCAACAATTATTTATCGGCTTATTACACACATTTCCACAACCTCACGAAGAAAGGTAGAAAAACATAACGGTGTTACGTATTATAGGCAAATAGAAGGTAATTACAATTCACGATGAATGATTATTTGAGTAGAAGTGGTACACGAAAAACTCGCTTGTACATATTATACAGCACGTGCCGCTAAAATTATCGTCAAACACATGACGGATTTATGCGTTAAATTTTTTTGTGATCGTAATAGCTTACATTCACGTCGAATATTTAGCGCTAAACCTGGCTATACGATTCCTTTCTAAGAAATCCATTACGACAAAGTTCAATGCAATCAATAAACTTAAATCTTACTAATTTATTTTATTAAACAAGAAATTACCTAATACTGTTACCTACTTAATACATATTATTTTTTAGTCAGTGTATGTAATCTTCTAAATCATTTAGAATAATTCAAAAAAAGTCGACAGCAATTTCAAAAGAGAAATATTCAAAGGAATTTCGTTCAATAAAATTTGTGAGTGTCGAGCCTACTAATGTCAAATTTAGAAATAAAAGAATTCACGATTCCATATCTCTTGCTCTAAAAATTCTTTTCATGTATTGAAGGACAAAAACTTCAGTATTTTACGGCTTATGAAATGTAAATCTACCAAGATTTATTTTAAAGTACAAAAGAATCCAACGTGAATAACATAAATTAACGTAGTTACAAAATAAAGTGTATAGACTATCTCGTAAAAAAAAAACAGATAAAAGACAGATTCAAAGTAAAGATTTTCAAATATAAACATCTATTTTTTCCTCTGAATTGATCAATTTTTCGTCTAGAATGTTTATATTATAAATTGGAGGTTGCAGTTTTATTTTCTAATAAAAGGTTTGTTCGCGTTGCTCGCATGCTCCAACATGCTCCAATATGCTCCTATCATAGCTCCTACTCATTTCAACGCGTTCGTTGAAATCAGTAGCTATAGTAAGAGCATGTTGGAGCATGCGACGCAAACACAAAGTCATTTTCTTCATCTCTCGAGATCTTATTCGAGACGTATTCAACAAACGGTTCAGATGACTTAACGAAGATGCGTAAGAGTGAAGAAATTCCAATTAAATTATAATCTAAATTCTTGTTCTCTTTTTTAACAGCAATCCAGCTGGACACATACTCAACAGTATTCATGCTTGTTCAGCATTATATCATTACACGGCGTTTCCCGAAATAGCTCCGGTCAGGGATAATTGTGTGTCTATCACTCCCGCATTCTCTTCATCGGCTGAGACCTTCATCGCATGGATTCCGGACTTTGAACAGCAATGTCGTATGCGAATAATCCTCCGATTCGCCCCCGCGATTTCCGAATGCTATTGTTGCTCTTCTAGACCAGACGGAGCCTATCATATGTGTGCCAAAGTCTAATGCTTGGTGACTCGTGTCTGCTCACGTGCATATATATGTACGATTCACCTGAGACTGGTTCATAGTCAGATCTTATATATTTAAGACTGTTTTATATTAATTCATCAGCCAATTACGAAACCGTATTAATATCTTAATATATTATACTGCAAATCTCACAATAAGTTTATAATAAATGCATGGAAAACGGTTTTGTTGAAACATCTAAAAATTTAGACAAATCTGAAAATAATTTGGTTAGACTGTTACGTAGGCTGCTCAAGCTGATTGCTAAAATGTCAAAACTTTTTGCAACATTGCTCATCATGCTTGAATTTCCTACATTATTTTAATGATCCAATAAAATTATTTTCAGAACTGTATCTATCTAAAATTTTAGATACTTCAGCAAAATTGTTCTTTCCAAGTAGCTTCATGTATGTGTGTGTGTGATTTAATTTTTCATATAAGAATAGTACTTACTGTATACAAAAATTAAATGTATAGTTTATTTTTACACGGAAAATTAAATCGCACACATGTATGAAGATACTTATTACAAATGTGGATTTAGAATACATTTAAGATGATCTTAATAACAAACTATCGGTCTTAAAGCCATCTCCTGTTTAAATAGATAATAAAGTTTTTTTATTTGCGTTTTATCGTGTATGCATCCCGAGAACGCAAATCTCTGCGATGATTCATGATTTATGATCGCTGAAGATTAAGACCATTTGTTCTGAGCAACGTTATGTCTCTCAAAGTGAACCAATGTTAGTGGTGTTTGCGATTGAACTAAACAAATGTTATGAGTTTCATAACACAGAACAAGGTTGAGAAAGCAAAGAATAAAAGTTTCCAATCGTATTGTAAAAAAAGAACTCATCGCAAGCAAAGAAATGGTTATTATATCACGCAGAAAAATGCGACGTCTAAACCGAATTCACGTCAGCTATGTTACGCGTACGCGGTTTTCTGTATCATTCTGAGTCAGCACATCGGTAATTTGATAAAACTGTGGTTAATACGATAATCTTGGCCTACTCGAATATTTGTTAAGTTTGGAAATTATTTTCAAATTTCTGTAATGTAACTTTAATCCTCCGCAACCATTGAACTTTACTTCTGTCAGCACCTTGGGTCTTTGAGCTTCAGTGCAGATTTTTATATTCTTCCATTTAAAAAAGCTAAAAAGTCTTCTTGCTTATTTGTGAAAACTTTAACATAACGAGTTTTTACTATCATAGAAATTGGATTGTATTAATTTATTTTTACAAATGTATCCACCAGAAGTTGTAATAAAAAAATCGATTGCCTTTAAAATCCAATTTAATCGCCAAAAATTAAAAAGTACATAAAAATTTGCACAAAATTCAGACTTGCTCCTTTTGACTGACCTTCTAATTTTCTTTTCGATTCACCACGGCTCATCTTCATTGTCCGTCCTCGTAAAATGCGAACAATGTACATCAAAAACGATCGGCTTCAACCGAGAAAGATACGCACGAACGTGTTAATACAAGCGAAATTGATTGAAACACACGATGTTATTCATGGAATCAAGGTCCGGTCGAGTCACTACTGTATCTTTTTTCTCGCTTCCGTGCGAATCGCATTATATTAAAAATCGCGCACATAGTCGTTCAAGCTTCTCTCTTTCGATCGCGATCAATCGTTTTACTTTACATTAATCGACCAAACGCAACAGGTGCTCGGATGTAGACATTAGTAACGTATGCGGAGTATGTCTGGAGTTCTCCGTTGATCTAGCAAAAATATTTGCTCATATGCGATCATCCATCGCTTATCCTTCACCTATCTTCATCTCGAGGACACTCTCGTGAAGCTGGAACCTCCTCCTTCCGCAGAAAGACAGCATTGCGGATATGTTCCACGCTTCGCTTGTAAGTCATATATTTGTAATTATATATTCTACACATTGTTTATCTGCAATAGAGATATATCGAGGACGAGTTGGAAAGGATAAAAATCTTATACAAGAGAACAGAATCTAGCTGCAAAATTGAATTAATTGGTCTGTTGTCTTTGTCAATTTCCGCTCAAATTCAGATGAATTTCAATGACCTTATTAAATTCAGGTAGAAAAAAAGAATAAACACATAACACACTTCTGTTATAAATAAACTTTTTGGTCTTAACATCAAATTTTAAGCAATACCATCTTTATTTTTGTAACATCCCAGAACACAAAAAATCATAATAAAATCAAGATGACATCAAGTATTATACAAATATTCTCTAGAAAAAATTATAAATAGCGTGTATATATATACATAAACACTTGTTTTCTCTCATTTTAACAAAATTGCTTGTGGCCAGATTCTGTTATACAGTTTCTAAAGAAGAAGAGTCCTTCTTTGAATTTATGGAAATTTATACAAAAATTATCGCTGTATCACAAACAGACGTATTTTCTCTATGAATAATTATTAAGAGCAAATCAATGACGTGTTCCTCTTTCTATCTCGCTGAAGTTGTATCTTCAATCTCGTAAACCGAGATTAATAAGCAAGGAAGTCTTATCTCGTCTTTCGTGCGATATTCTGCGACAATGTCGACGGTGTTTGCGTCAGTCGATCGCGAAGTTGTCCTATCATTTTTCTAAGAACTGCAGCCGAAGGTAACTTTGCATCACAAAGTTGACGATGTTTGCTTAACACAGTACCGACAATTTCGTGCGTAAACGCTGGAGAACGTCGCGTAAAATAACAAATGATGCCTCGTTCAAATTAACTCCTTCATGCTTTATCATGGATAAAAAATTACACTAAGACGATCTTCGATTTACTGCAATATTTTTCAATCACGGTTTCTTCGAAAAATCATCAGACAAAAAATATAGTTAATTATAGGAAAAATTTTTTTAGTTCAATTAATTTAATATTTATTTAGATGCAACTATTACAGAAATTTAATACTGGCTAATTTAACACTGTCGATACTTAAAATAAGCAATTACTGTCTTTTAATATTAAATTAACTAGAGTTAGATTTCTGTAAAAGAAGATTCTTCACATCACAAATTTAAAATTGAATAAAAATTTCAATTTTTTGTCAGCCGATTCTCCAACCGATATTTCTTGTAAAATTTTTTTGAAGATGAAGAGACGTTGTCGAGATCTTTTCGCTGAAATTAATAGAAAAATATGAGTAGCTACAGTTAATCACATGCTGTTTGCCAGCTAATGAGCTACCTTGAACAAACATTACGCCACGCAATCACATCAAGCCGCGCAAAATTCGTAATGCTACGAATATTTTCACCTTACGCGACGCAACGTAGAAAACATGATGTCGAGAGCCTTTTTCTGCATCTGGCAGAATGCGAAGTTTGCAGCTGGCCAAGTTCAAACCTTTTTTAGCCTCCTTTCTGGCTACGTAGCCAACAGGAAAATTCCTCTCAAAAAAGAAACAATCTAAAAGCATTAACCGCTTTCGTTTCTAAACACAAAGTCTTTCTCAAAACACGCGCGCATGATAATGTAATTACTCTCTTTATGTTCCTTTTTCTCATCTGATATCCGCGCCGTGCTTTCACTTTCATACATCACTTTCGCTACGTTTTACCGAACACTATCATAACGCGATAGATAGCATAATGCAAAATGGCTGTTTCTTCTCGAGACGAAGTCGCATTAATTTCACGCGACTAGAGATTGTTAAGTTCACGATAGACGCGTCCTTTGACTTTTGCCATTTCAATACGCGTAACATGAAATCTCTCCTCCATCGAAGTGGATAACACCTCTCCACTTTCAGGTGTCCAATTGATATCTACTTAAGTTAATGCAGCGCCGCGATTGCGACACGGTAGCCGCATCGCGTGCGTGTCCTATTATATTACGTAACGCCACTCTATCTCGACCGCGAGAAAATTAATGGATTCCAACTTAATACGTATGGGTTACATATAGGAAAAGAAGAAGGTAATCGACGTTACGCCGTTCCTACCTTCTTCCCCGTCTTTCTCTCTCTCTCTCTCTCTCTCTCTCTCGTGGAATCGCGCGCGCGTTATACGCTTGTCATAGTGACACTGCGAATCAATTTGCAGACTATTAATTATTTATGCATGCCCCACCGAAGGAATAAATGCTTAAAGTGGCGCAGCGCGACGTGACTCGAAGCCGAGGCGGTATTTTCTTTTTCTTTTTACTTTTGTGAGTTTTCAGCGGCGCGCACAGATATATTGCCTAGTTTACCTAGGCTGTTAGCGCAACATTAGCATAATTAAACAGTAGAGAGGACACGACGGAAGATAAGAAAAGACATAATTACTCCGGGACCAACCTTAAAATGCGCCTTCCTGTTGACCGACGTTGAATCGACCAATGGTGCAATGTTTCATTCGAAACGTCAAACAGGAAATGTAATGTCCATCGTATTTCTGTATCGCCATCTTGCTATTATGTTTCCTATTTTGTTATCAATTAAATTTTCAAAATACGATTTTTATTGCGATTAATCGTTGCTTTATCATGTTTATTCGGTTAAATATGTTTTCGCGCTGCGCGAATGAATTATTAAAATAAAATTTCGTTATATATTTTTGAATTGTAAATGTTGAGCGTTATATATCATTTAAAAACGACAGCTAGATTTACATCGTTTCAAAGCTAAGAAGGTCGGATATGCGATACGCGATTATCGAACGACAAACATGATTCAGAATAACTGCGTCCCTCGCATTCATGAAAATCATTGGACGCGTATGTCATCATTTTAATTTTAATCTTTTAGTAAACAAAAAAAGACTTTATTTGCAACGCACACACTTTCTAATGTAACTCTATTAATAATTCTATTAATAATATATAATGATCGGTCATTAAAATAAGACAAAATTTTGTAGCACAATTATTTGTTGTGCAAATTCGAAATAAATAAATATTATTATGTATGTTTCATTACATTTGTCGCGTGTTTTTATCCGCGATAATTCAATTCGTTATCCTTCATAATCTTCAATCGGATATTTCCAATATTTGATCTTGATATATGCCAGAAATATTCAAAAAAAACCAAATTCCACAGCGATAAGACTCATCTATAACATTTCTAAATACATTCTAAATAATTATAGAATAACAGAATTTTAATTGGATATAAAATCATTTTTCTAAATGTTAAAAATTTATTTTAAAAAAATTAATGTATTACGATATCAAGTATAGATTACAAATTATTATTTCGACATTATTAAATTAATCTGGTTACTAAGGCAAAGTAATTATGTGATAAATCTCAGGAATTATAAATGATATTATTTTCACAACTATTATTATAATATAAAAAATTTTTTTAATAACTTTTCAATTATATCACTTCCCATCACTTGTAAAACGCTACGAATTAATTCCAACACCTAATAATATAATTTAGAGGATCAAATTTAGTTCAAAATTTCTAAAAATCTCACTAAAAATTCACTTTGGTAATACAGAATTCTCGATCACGCTTTTACCGTTTTTTATTTCTTTTATAATTATGTAAATTTTTACCGTACAGTACGTCCTATATTGGTGCGTCAATCGCATACATGTACACGCGTGTCATGATCCGGCGCCACTCGCAATATAGAGAGCGCACGCATGCAGTAACACGTGATCAAGAACGTTCCATCGAATCAACGAAACCCTAGGGCTAAAACTGAATGACTTTCGAAATGTATATAATCCTCTTTAGCTGAATGTTTTAAATGCCACACTTGACACTTTCAAACACATTTATTATATTTATAATGCACAATGTCGATTTTCTTCGTTGGAAAAAAAAACAGTGTTGGTTTAATTTTATTTGCGGACAATCATTATTAACTTTATGAGACTTTAAAGAAGAGAAAATGTTAATTAAAGAGACTGGGACAAAAGCTAGTCCGAGTTAATTGCGTTAAATGAATTATATTAGTCTAATATTTTATTTCCAAAGTGAGAAAATATCAATAATAATATTTTTTTATTTCTCGTTCTTTTCTGAGTATTTTTAAGTATTTCTTTCGAAGACTTATTTATTTCAAAAAATTGTTAATTCTCTCAGCATTATCAAGACTCGAAATATAAAGGAGGTATCAAAATGCGAATACGCCACTACTGTTTGTACACGGCATATTCGCAGTGTGACGCTGCTGATGATAACACGACGACGTGTCAACTGGAATGATAAGGGGCTCTTCTCTTTCTCTGTGTTTCTCTATCTCTTTCTCCTTCGTATCACAGAGATTTTTAATTGCGACGTTCTCTACAAAAGTGCTGCCAGCAAACCAAGACTTGAAATCTGTTTGTTTTAGCTGCCTCTTCCTTTCCGTGTTTAAGATTAAACAGTTGTACATTTCAGCTTTACAGAAGAAAAGACATATGTAATACGTAAAAAGCACATCTCCGCAATAAACTAAAATGAACAGTATCTCCGCATGTACGATCTAAAAATGATCGCAATGTTTCTCGGAGTAAAATTCTAGAGATAAAAAAATGTAACCCAAATAGATGACTTTGAAAATAAATTCCTCCTTCGAAATTGAAAAGATATTAAATATTTATAGAGATAAAATTTAGTCGCACAGATTTGCAAAATAATATATATATATATCCTCAGTGTATTGCGCAGTTTCTATTTAAAAAAGATACACAATATTTACACGAAATCCGAGATTTTATTGCGTGTTGTTCTACGTCATCTATTAGCTCCGTTTGATTTTAATCTATTACTTTGCTCGTCGCGTATCTTCAATACGATAAAAAGTAAATATATGAAATGCAAGGCCAAAACTAACAACAACGAGTTTGTTATTTGTTCCACTTGGAAGTATAAAATATTACTTGAATTATTGCTCTCTGCCGATGTCACAGGCGATGTATTTTAAAATGGAACGGCGAGTCACTCTCGAGCCAGGCTTAATTAATCCAGAGACTGTCGATGCAACCTTAACGCGCAGTGCGCAGCCACACACGGATGCGGAATGTCACGCGAAAACGCAAGTCACGTTTAGGTCATGGCACAATTAGATCGAACGCAAGCCAGCGGGGCCGTCACGCGCGCAAAACTTCCTTCAGGATGATCGCCGTTGGCGCTTCTAATCGTCGCCGGAAAATTTTCGAGCGCGCTGTATATCGCGAAGAGATATTTTTTTACGTAACGTTGAATAAACAACCGGAATTGGAGAGCGTGACAGATAGAGCGGTCCAGCCGCTTCTTTAAGAGTCCGAGGTGAGGAATTTATTCCGCTATGTTTTGAAAACATGGAACGCGAATTAATTTTCGAAGCACTATAAATATTTAATTATTTAATTCTTTTTATTTCTTTAGGTTATTGTTTATGCTAGACTAATTAAATGCTAAAAATCCGATCTATTTTTTTTGTACATTTATTCAATCCAATTTAAAATCTTCATTTTATTTCGATAAATATAATTGATTTTTATTTCATCAAGCAAAAAAGTTTGATAACATTGGATTGGAGTCTTCTATAAACTACTCAGTTTGTACTGAATGGACTCAAATTAAAGTTAAAACGTTTGCAGTTAACTTCATTGATAGTTATATTCCAGTTGTTTACAAATTATATTTTATCGCCTTGTAAATATATTATTTATAAATCAACAATCACGAAGGCTCATATAAACATTTACTTACATTTAATTTGTTCTTAGAGCCACAAAAATATTTTTATTTTTATTTTAATTAGACAATCTTGTATTATTTCGAAAAACGCTATTGTTGATTTTAGTTTCACGAAGTAGAAAATTAAATAACATTAAACAGAAATTTCCTTTGATTAGAATAGAAGCATGCGATTTAGTAATAATTGGCAATGTTGCAGTTATTAATTTGATAAGCGTCGCGATGATTTTTCTCATAATATGAGTAATATTATGAACAGTCGCCTCTATCTATGACGAATTTTAACAGTTGACTCACTCAATCTATTTATTTATGCAACAAAATTACCATTGTTTTCAAATAAATTTCATTTATGACTTTTTAGGATATCTTATATGTTAATTTATGAATTTTGTTTTTTTTTTTATTATTAAATATATATTTTGTTACGTAACATCGATAACTTCGCGATGATATAGCGATGATATAGTGAAAAAAAGTCCAAATATCAAATTTAACATTTAAACAATAAATTTCTTTCATTCGTTCAAAATTCCATTAATCAAGATCATGAGAGCCCTTTCAGTTTTTTGTTTACGCTTCAATAAAACGTACGGAAGATAAAAAATACAATCAACGAACGTCCATGAAGGGTCAGTTATTGAAATAAAACGAAAGTGGCGCGTAACAGAGTTGATAAAGAATCTCAACATTGTCGTTCTCAATTGGAAAATGATACTTATCCCCTTACGATCCTCCACCACTCACAGATAACAACGGGAATTATACGTTAAACTGACGCATGCAACCAAGGGAGAGAATAAAAAGGAACAGAAACGCACCTGCCAGACCCATCGTGAAGACTCTCTTTTTCAACCGGTTGTTTCTCCGCGCCGGTCCCCGTCGATCTCGATGGATCGCCACTCTCTCAATCACTATCGCGATGCTGCTGACGTATTTACTTTCTTACCGGCTACTCGTTCGCAATTCAATCGAGAGATCAATCCTCGATCAACTTCGCTGCTTCCATTCGTTGCCGACTCCTTTTCTTTCTCTCTTTCTCTATCTCTCCTCTGCCTTTCAATGCTTTCCTATACGAGGAGCGTGTTTACACGAAAGAAGAGAATCACCCATCATTTAAATCGAAAAATTACGCGGCGACAAACGAGAACGCGGAGCGATGGCGAGTGACTGTGATAATCACGATGGCGTTAATGACCTTCGCCAGACACCACGGCGACGGTCCGGTGACGACTGGCAAACAGCTGTAAACGTACGCACGTTTTGCCGTCGTGCTTTACCGCGGTTTCACAATGGTGGGAGACCAGTGGCCGCCGATATGAGCGTTAACGCGATCGAACGCGTCACGTATCTGTGAATCTTTCCAGACTTTATCTCTAAATATGTAGGTGATCTAAAATTACGCAAGTTGATAGGTAGAGTGCTTAGAACACACCCACAAAAATTTAATTTTATAGTTATTTAATTTTATACGAATTATAATATTTTATAGTTACACATTAGTTACGTGATAGATGAACGTAACAATAATGAATTTAAGATTTCTGTGAGAGTATCTAGATATACTTTTTATTTTCCTTTTCCGGAAGGTTTTCAACAAGGTTTTTAACTTCTTTCTGAGGTTCTTTAAGAGCACCACACATTTTGATATTTTGATTGTGAATTCTGATAAATTTAAATCTGTAAAAAATAACAACCCAACTATTCTATGATGGTCAAAACTCATTGTTAAAGCTTTGGCATTTATATCCGAATTTTTCACATTTTTATATAACTCAAAATAATAAAAAAATTTGCTCTATTTCTCAATTCCTATTGACGAAAGAGTTAAAAAATTTATGTTGTCGACAGAAAATCAAGAATACTATGCCTATGGTGTGACTGCCCCATTTAAAAGTCAAAAAATCATATGAACTCATGTAACAAATTCTCTGATAATGATTCAAACGAGGAAACACGTCAATTTTTGGAAAAACTTTCGAGAGATAACTTTCATATCATTCAACGATTTTGAGTATCTATATCCCCCAAAAAATATAACTGTTAAATAAATTTAATAATCGAAAAATATATAATATACAATGATAAGATATTGACAATCATTTATCTGGCTCGATTATCTTCTTAAGCACGAAAACTAATCTGTGTTATAACAAAAAATGATTCACAGCCAGTGCACAAATCACAAAGTTTTTTATCCTAGCCACGAAAACAAAAAATCGTATATCTTCGTTATGCTGTCATTTTATTTATGACGATTCACCGTGGAGGCCAGGTGGCTCGGATGACATTACGTCATTGCGTCCTAGGTACCGACGACGCATGTGATCGGATGCGCCGCAAATTGCATCGTTCTTTTTTGCGCGAGAGCCTACGTAAGCGTCGGAAAGAGCTAAAAATACAGAAAGTGGGATTAGCGTTGTCGAAAATATATTGCCTCTCGCATGTGCACACATTTATCTCATTCATAGGCCATGCTATACATATCATGCGTTCCCAGTGTTAGGAATCATTCGACGTGGAATGATTAATTAATAATAATTAATTGACAGCAATCTCTAAAAATCATCCATAAAAATAATAACAAAGGCCTTTGAGAAAATGTAAACGCTGAGATTTGAGACGTAAACATTCATATTGAAATGGAATCTTTTGAAAAAAAGATCTTTTCTAAGTTTAAGAAAAAACTGTAGTATCCAGATTGTATCTTTGGACGTTAATTATTTTTTTATTGGCTGCTCAGTTTCCTTCCGATACTATTTCCCGTACAGAAGTGTATGACCAAGTCATTCGTTATTTTTTTCTTCTATCGGCACGGTTGACTCGCTACCAGACTAATCAGACGATTATGACAAAGAGACTGCTGAGATTAATCGCTCGCGTTTTTCGCGCAAACACAAGCTATGGAGAACGACATGTGTAACAAAGCTTCTACTGGATGGATATGCATCGAGAAAGAGAGACGGGAAGAAAGAGAGAGAGAGAGAAAGAACCGAAGTGAGTCAGTTTCCCTGCGATAAAGCACAATACAGAAAGCTCCTGTTCCAGCACTGACGGACAATGAGACAGCGAATGAAAGTGTGATTCATACCTCCGTTTTCTTCGTGTTTACACCCTCTCTCCTCTGTGCGGCAGCGATATGCTTATTAGTGCTCGCGTTTATATATACTTGGCATCACGATGTCGGCATTGTTCGAAAAATCTGCGGGGGTGGCGTGCGACGACTGCGATAATTTCGCGAGAGGGTCACGGATGGGATTTATCGAGTACCGCAAGAAAACAGAAATACCGACGTAGTAGATCCACGATATCTTTGGACGTCTACCTTGTGTATTTTTAGATTTTCGTATCGTGTCACGCGCGTTATATACGACCGATTTCTCGAGCGTTAATTGTGAGATACCGCAATGAACGCGACAACACTTCGCAATGATATAATCGACGATCGATGAGCTTGTATTCCACGCTTTTTTACGATTTCATATCTATCTGATAAGCACTCATTCGATTTGAAATTGATTTCATCGAGGTTATTGTTGGAGAATACACATCAGTTTCTATATCCATGTTCAAATTGCATGTTGAACAGAGAAGAATTTTCGAAATTATTTTATAAATATTTACCAGTATGATTTTTATTTAAAAAACAACATGCGAAAAGTCAAATATACATCACTTAAATGATAACGTAATCACAATTTAATATCCGTGGAATTAATGATAGGATTAATGATAGTTTATATCTTCCATTAGATAATTCGTTATATGAAAAAATTTGGCATCCCAAATATGTGTAGATAAAATAAGACAAGATAAGTAAGATAGAAAACATTCTCTCAATAAGATTTGGCAAGTATGTCAAATTTTTCAAGGTGATACAGTATGCGTTATAAAAGTCAAATTATGTGATTTAGAATTACATAATCGTCATTTTTACATGGACAGTCTGAAAAGGATATTTGTATAAATTCTAAAAGAGCTAACATCTTTGACGAGCAAATGCATATATTTGTTTCACATCAAGCAGTTTTTGTTCCTTAATTCAACTTTACATAAAAAAGAAATACTTACATCAAAGTAAATAATTCATGAAATAGGATCTAAAAAATGAATTATAAATTTAAAACATTTTATATAATACCCACATTTGAAATATTCTTTTTAATAAATATTGACTAATTGCCGAAATCCGGTATTAAGTAAGCCGAAATCCTTTTTTTCTTAGTATTTCTTTTGCTTAAATTTAAGAATTTCAAAGTTTTATTTATGATCATAAATATCGTCATAAATTATGTTATGATATGAAGTAAAAAAAGAAGTAAGATATACGTAATCTCTTTTTGATAGTCTCTAAGTAGCACTATATTGATAACTAGTACTCCTAAACTGATAAAATATAGAGATAAAAAGATAAATTATTCTTCAAATAAAATAAAATACTGTTTTCCTATAAATTAACTTATGATGCTTTAAAAATTTTCTTTTAAGTGTCTATTCTTTGCAACCACATTTTTATTCTTTTATTTGTTTTTCAGTGCTTCCTCCTTTTTCGTGTTATTTATATCATATAATTCTATTTGCGTATAGTAGGACAGACTATGGTATCCAAAGACATATTTTACCTTTGTTGCCAGATCTTTCCGTCGAATATGGCCAACCCTGTACTAGTTATTTTTTTAATAATTAACTATTAGTTATTTTTTTAATAATTAATTTTTTTTAATTTAACTGAATTTTTAATGTTGACTGTGTTCAATTATAATGAAATTTTTAATTAAAAAAAATTTCATTATTGTTAAAAAATTAATTAGTGTTCCAAGATACAAAAGGTCCCTTAGGTATCACATCTCTCCTATATATATTCATAACTTACACGTTTAACAATCAAAGAAAAATTAAGACATTGTTAAATAAAATCTTTACATGTAATTTCCGAAAAAAATCACGTTTTCTAATATTATTATACAAAAGTACTTACAAATCCCGAGATATTCACACGTATTGAAATCCAGATCGGGCTGGTCGATTATATCGAAGGGAAAGGCTTCATCGAGCTTCATCGCAGAGCGTTCTTTTTCCTTGCGTTTTGCAGCAGCAATTGTTACGGAATAATGAGACCACTCTCGAATTGTAGATGAATCGTCGCAATGCGCGAGCACTAGTATATGCGTTTCACAGTAGTGCGTTTGCGGCGTACAATGTGTGATACATTGTCGTTACGCGGATCCTAGCTCCTAATCATCAATATGACCCAGCGATGTCACTCGGTGTCGAGAATATAACTCCGGAGAAGAGTTATATGCGAAGTCACGGAGAAGTTGTACACGACGGTTTGATCTCGACAGACGCACTAAAGTGCGAGATAGAATTTTTCGTTTTGAGAGATCGCTGGGGTAAACGGTGCTCGCAGTGGGAAAGAAGAAGCGGACAGGAGGGGAGGACGACTCGGAACTGATAATCTAATCTTGTCCTGCTTGTCGTTATACTTATGCACATATAATGCATTAGGTTCGTCAGAATGTTTTCCTACAAAACAATTAGAGAAATAGAGAAAGAAGGGAAGGATGATTAATCGGTAATCTTCGCAAAAAAAGATAAATAGAGTGTGAATAATGGAAACGGATTAACGGCATAAATATAATAAAAGCAAATATCTTAAGAAAAGAATTTTTTTTCTAGAAAACATTTATCTTTAAAATTAAAGACAATTTAAGTCTTTAGTAAAATACAATTGTATTTTTAATTCTTATTTGATAAAATTTCTAAATATTTTATTAGTTAACTAATATCAAATATCTTTAGTAGATACCATTTTCGAGGAAATATTTAAAGATAACGTAAAAAAACGGTATTTTTGACCAAATTATATAAAATTCGCGAAAAAATATATGAAATTCATGTTAAATATGTAGAAGAAGAAATAGAATTCATTTTTCTTGTTATTTCGATACTTTTTAATACTTTTGTTTTTATAATTTTATATCAAAGCAGAAATATGTATTATTGGCTGTTGCAATTCTTGATGAATTGATAATAGGTTAATAGGTGTGTTTACATTGCTTGCACTCTTTGCATTCAGCATCTGTGCTTTCTCTTTTTTCAATGCTCGAATCTATTTTTCTAATCATATCACTTTAAGTGCAAAAATTTTGGGGGTTTCAAGTAAGGCGAACAAACATAAATGATCTAAAAAAAAATATCCAAGTAAAAAACTCAAAGCCGAAGGAAAAAAATCATTAATTTCCGAGTTTTTTACCCTAAAATTCTAGTATTTTTCCATCATCTCTAGAAATACTTCAAAATATTATTATTCTTTTTAATATTATGTAAAAATTATTTTAATAAAAGTATTAATATTTTCGACAAGGTAAATATTGTATTAATAACAATTTATTAAAACAAAACTTATCCTTTAATAACCTAAAGAATTATAACATATTGTTCAAATGAGAAAATAAAAATATATTACAAAATTGTATCTTATTATGTTAAAAGTTTCATCATTAGTTCATGCTGAAAGAGGACACGCATGTTTCTATGTCTATAATGCTAGATATTATCGCACGGATTGCATCAAATACGATAAGAATCATCGACGATGCGTATCATTTCGTATGTACAATGATGGCTAGTAAGATTATGTAAATGATGATAATTCGAGAAAAACATGGCAATCAGTATACGATAGATTGGCATCTGCTGCAACCAGGTCGACGAAGTAAATGCTCGTCATGATTTTTTGCCATAGTACACCTGTCATACCAGTTTCCCCTTTGCGACAAAACAATATTTCATTTCTCAATGTCTCTTTAAAAGTTTTTGTATGTTTCATAAGTGTTTCTCCGAAGCAAGATATCATTTTATCAATTTCTTCCGTATCCCTTCTCTTCTCCGCTCCTTCCCACTCCGAAAGATTCGCAAAACATTTATTAGCCCCGTTTAGACGTAGCAATTTCAAAGAAATCTAATGTTTTCCTCGCTAAATTTGTACGTGTAATTGTCGATATTTTTTACAGTTTTTTTTTACGACAGCTTCATTTGAATTAAAAAATTGCAATTATAGCAATAATTGTATAAATAGTATCAATGAGTCACGTTTATCTGTATTCGAGACGTTACACAAGCAGCTCGTATAAAATATGTAATAAGATGTAATAAGAGTTTGTAATGATATAATATAACGAGGTGACCTATCCTAACATAATAATTGTGCTTCAAGTTTACGCCTTTATTATAATCAGGATCGACGGCAGTTGCGACAAAAATGGCAGTGCGTCATATTACATGTAAATCTTAACTTTTAAGACAATTTGTCACATCCTACAAATCCCTCGCTGCATTTTTCCAAATTCAAACAGATTGACGTCATGCATTCATGTTCCCCCGATAGACGTGTTTGAGACCGCAAATTGCGATACGTTTCCTATTAAGCGAAAATAATGTCGGCGTTATAAGTCAACATATATACGTAACACTGCATAATATCCGCGAGTATATCTATTCTCGGAAGCTGCAAGAGGTCAATAGGTCTCTTTAACCTTCGCCGTCTTCTTCATCTTTTTTTTACCATCGCATACCTACACTCTCTCTCTCTCTCTCTCTCTCTCTCTCTCTCTCTCACGCAAAGAATTCTCTGAATTTCTCCGGTTCTGTAGATTCCTTTATATCTTCGAAGAAAGATTTCTCATTTCAGATTTTTTTTAGCCAAGAAAAATGCAATGATAAATATACAGACATCGCGATAGGATAAGGAACGTTATCTCTGTGAAGAAAGACAGACTCAAAATCAAGGAAACTGTCATTAAAATATCTGTTAATAATTGCGAGTCACGTATGACCCATAGTTTCATATGCCTAGCAGTGTCATGACGTTTTGCATATTTTTTTTAGTAACGCGCGAAGGACATTAAAGTGCTTTCATTAGAATAAGGTGCGAGCACGTATCTAATGTATGCTATATATGCTCTCGCATGCAAATCTATTATCAATTATGTGATTAAAGACGATTCTGATCAATAGTTTGTAAAAAAAATTATAATGCATTATGTACCCGCAGCGGTATATATACATATATATGCATTATTATTAAACGGAGGAAAACAGATAAGTTTTTCCAGTGAAATCGTCTCGCTTATTTTCGTATCAGATCTGCTACACTTTACAATATCATTGCGACAAGAAATAATTAATACTGATAACAAAAGAATCATTAATGTCACATTTAATAGTTAACGTACTATATCTAACAGAAAAACACGATTACGAGTGATTGCGATCATCATGGATAAAAAATATATTCTTTAAGCTTTGTATAAAAAAAGATGTTATTTAACTGCATTAAGATTTTTTTGTTTAATTTATATGCATAATTTAAAATACAAATATATGTAAAAATATTTATATAAAACTTATGAAGTAGCAAGTCTATAAGATATTTCATGCCTATTAATTATATGATGTTTTTCCTTAACAAAAATAAATTAAAAAGTCTTATTTTTTCCTCCAATATTTAATAAAAGAGATATTATTATATAAAATTTATCCAATCAACATTGTTCTTTAGACGGACATACGTGAACCGCGCACCTCATATAGTATATAATGTATATGAGAATGAGAATCGCTGTTCGCAAACGTTCGTCTAAAAAGAACGACGTCAATCGATGTACTTTACATAATAATATATTTCTTTTGATAGAATTTTGGTTGACCAACAAAAGAAATGGATTTTCACTGTGTTTTTTTAACGACTATTGCATGCAGTAACAGATGCAAATTATGAAACACTGTAAAGTGAAATAAAAATAAAAACTAGTGATTTTATTTTGTAATTCCCTCTAGAGAAAGGTTTATTTAAACAATTTCCAATTAATTTCTTAAATATTCTTTTAAATATCATCAATTTTACTATTTAAAAAATTTTGAACGGCAATTTGGATGAAATTACATTATAGAAAAATTTGTGGATACATTTATTTTAATTTTTCATTTACATAACATGTAATAATTTCGAAAATCTTCACAGTTTTGTGACGCGCGGAATACTTGCGCTCGGAATAAATGTGTTATTATACCAGTATTTTTGGAACATGTGGTAAAACACGCATTTGATCTATGGAAATTTACTGTTGTTAAGAGATAATCTATTTCGTCATCTTCCTTTAAAATATGTCCTCCATATCTTTTGCAATTTAGAGATGCAAGTGAATAACAAGTGTTCAAAACTTGGCAATCGAGGGAAATATATAATCTGGCGATAATGGTCTAATCATTAACGATAGCATGGTGCGAGTTTATCGGCTAGGCCGCTTATCTCTAATAGGTCGAAAAAGAAAAATAAGAAGCTTTTGAAAACAATAGAGGCCGAGAACAATGCAAAAAAAATTTTTATAAAAGAATATTATATAATTACATATAAATTAAATATAAATGTTATTGATATTTTTTTAATGGAATTATATAAATCTTTTTTTCATAATTTAGTGTGTTTCTCTAGCTATTCTACATATAAAGATATTAAGGTAAAAAGCTACAAAAAAATGTATAGTTTACAAAATATTTACACGAACTTAAAATATTTTTTCTATGATAATCCGAAATATGGTATTTGATATGATATATTAAAATGATCTACCTTATACAACTTCTTTCAAATATTTATCATGCGCAAATACTTTCATTTCCTATATTTAGGTACTCAGATTATAACAAGAAAAGCAGAATTTAAATTAAATAATATCGAAAAAAATATATGATAGAAACTTTGATGAATTATACAAGAGTGTCATTTTCTATTGTAAGTTTATGCATATAAGACTTACAGAATTTTTATCATACTCGTTATTTTATCTTTAATTATCTTTGATACACGATTTAGTCCAAACATTGTAATTAATTTTCAAAATAATTTTTTTCAAAAACGTGATATTTATGTTAAAAAAACTCCACATTTTTTAATCATTCAATTTTAAAACTTATTCTACATCTTTAATTTATTTCTTCTCGAAGAATCATTGCTTTCTCGAACATTTTTTCAAAGATATCCTATATAAACAGGACATACAGGGTGACGCATGAAATTTAATTATTTCATTACAATATACTTGTATCGGTTTTTTTTTTAACTGTGTGACCAAATGCTTTACTAATTCATAAAAATTCTGTATGGCACGAGCCAGTGAAAGATGAAAACACACATACTTTGTAAAATGACGATTGAGTTAAAAAGTTGAACGTAAAATGAAAATTATATTATTTTTCGCAGAAATAAAGAGTGTAATAGAAACTTGGAGATGTTTTCATCTACATCGTGCAGGTGTACTGTGCATTATCTGAAGATTTGTATCAAAAAATATAATCGAACATAAAGACGTATTTCCAAGAAGTTTTAAGACAAAACAGTCATATTGAATGTTATCTATTAGAGATAATTTTCCAAGGTTTGGTAATTAATTCTATTTCAGTTCTATATCAATTTTGTTAAAAATAAATATTCTATGCAAAAGGACGTGATATGGCAATGATGCACCAATCTGCATTTCACAAACTAGTCACTGAAAAAAATACTAAATTTTAATAAATATTGCTTTGAATAATTTTAATTGAATGTAAATATTTATTAAATATAAATATATATTTATATTTGGTACAAGACCCATTTTAACTAATACTTTTCAAATTGAATAAATGTTTATTTACTGTAAGTAAATAACTTAATATTATATTAATATTATATATGTGTTAAGATTTAGTAAATTTTTTTTCAATGTGTATGCATTTTTACCTTCATCCAGTTTTGACTCGTGTCACATCTAACAGAGTACAGGATTTTCAGAGTACAGGATTTGTATTAAACACAGTAGTTCAAATATGAAATAATTAAATGATACGATATTTCATGTGCCACTCTATATTATAGATCCGATTATCAATGCACATGGTCTTTAACACATTGGTAGACTTGTATAATAATTAATACGTAGATACGTGTAACGGTAAAAATGAAAAAGTTTCTATTCACGATATCGTCTCGCTTAATATCAGTGATTTCTTCCGTCTACTATTAGGACACATTCATATTAAAAGTGAAAAAGTAAAATAAGGAAAAACAAAATGCGGAAAAGCAGAAGTTGTTTAAGTTAATAAATATTGCTTTATTAACAGTTAATACATACATACATCTTTCTTTCTCGAACTTTTCTCTTTCGACTTCTGATTAGGATTTCCGTTTTTCCACATTCTGCTTTTCCACTTTGAGTGAATATGCTCTTAGATATAGGTATGATTAGAAATTAGAATGCGTCAAATCAATGGAGTTAGACAATCTCGACAGTCGTAAAAGCTCTTTCCTCTTTGCTGCGGGTTATCAACTGACCTCTTCAACCGCGGCGCGGTTTGCTTATAACGTTATTATAACCACTGATACGACACGCCGAGGATGCAACCTTCGATTTGTCATGCAGTCAAAACGTGTCGCGATTCACTGACAAGCGAAATCCGTTCAAGACGATTCATCCATGGCCGCCGGATCATTCTCGTCCTCGGACGTCTAAGTGCCTGAGAGTGCTTAAACGTGAAGTCTTTTTTTTTTTCCGAAAAAAGAAGTGCTTATGTATGTACATATTCTAGCCTTCGTTTAGCACACATCTTTGCTATTTAAAAACGCTTCGTTATTAGCATTAGGATAAAAACGCTGAGTCAACCATTATGGTAATATAATATAAAAAGAATAGTTGAGATACCGTTTGTTCGCGATGAGTATTTCTGATTAAAAGAGATATAAAAAAAGCAACATGCGCTCGCGAATACGCTAGCAACGAACACTTCTTCATATTTCCCTATTTCTTTAGACGTTATCTCACGTAAACATGCTTCTTCATACGTGATATTCCCGTCGCGCAAATCATGGAAATAACCACGCGCGAGTGCCACGTGCTTCGACCAAGACGCGCCATCGATGAATTACCGTTAATCAATTGACTTGGTGCAATAAAACAATTATCGCAAGTACGATTCGAGCGAAGTATATTATTGCGACGCACTTTGTGTTCCAATCGCACGCGACTCTACCAAAACATATATCAAAAATTATTTATAAAATAATTATTATTTATTATAAAGTTCACATTGAAAAAAAGATCTTTTTTTAAGCAAAAATCGAGAATCGATTAATTAAATTAAAAGATTTTCAGACACCTTTATACCATCATAATGCAATTATTTATACTTTCCTGACTTATATAAACAACATTACGCGCAAAGAAATAATATCGTCGGTAATCGTAATAACACAAAAAAAAACTTGTCGGTCGAATAAATAGTCTCAGTACATGTATAAATTCATTCCCGCCGATAATAACATCAAGTATTATAATGTAATACTTAATAGCGACTGCACGAGCGCAAGCGATTCTCTTTTTTACTTTATCATCATGTCTATTGACGAACGAATAAATACTTTAAAATCATTTCCTCAGAATATGTACATATAATACAATGTCGTTTACAAAGTGGTACTTCATTTGGCCATTGTAAAAATCACTCGATCTCTGATCAAATAATAATTGTTATTCAAGCGACATAGCAGTTACGTTCAAAATAAATGTTTAAAACTTAATATTTTTAAAATTATTTAATAAACGTTATAAAAATATTGATAAGACGTTAATAACGTTTTTATATAAATAAAATTTTTCTACGCTTTTAAACAGTATATAAAACGATTCGGTTAAATGTTTTTTTAAATATAAAATGCCTGCTAGTAAATTATATGGCATTATTATTAATCGATGGTCAGTAGTAATTTTCTTGCTTTTATAAAATATCGATAATTCTCGCGGATACAATCGATTATATCAAGACGATCGCTATTTTAAAACATAATTTTCATTATTAATGATCAATCTTTGTCCATTTCATTTAACGTCAGCATTTCCAAGATTATAAACAGATCGTTAAGATCCTTTTTTAAGATGCTGACAATTTACGCGTTACAGTCGATTACTGGACTAGTCGCCATTTTGAAGTACTGTCTTTATATCGTTAATCACGAACTTTGAATATCCGCTTGTTTCATTTAGCGTCAACTTTTCCGAGACTTGTCAACAGATCATTAAACATTTTTTTAAGGTGTCGACGATTCATGCAGCGCAATCGATTACGAGACTGGCCGCCATTTTGATACTGCGCAGTCGAGGTCCCTGGGTTATCTACAGCATGACCGGCGTGACCTTATCTCGAGCACGGCTTGTTCAACCCGCGCAAATTTTTATGCACAATCGTCGGTACAGAATGTGCGTGTCTGCAACCGATTGCGTAATAGACGACGGGACGTACTCCTCCTTGGCTTCCCGATTTTTGTACGCGAGCGTACCGGCCGTTTTTTTCCCTCCGAGCGATTGTCCTTCGCAATGAGCTATTTGCGGCAACGAAACGAGACGATATACGGAGAGTTTGCCAAATCATTGCCGCGGAACTCGCGGGAGTATATACTCGGTTTTTGAAGTTGATCGACAAGATTTGTATATTTTGGGCACGTCCCCAATTTCTGTGAAATGCAGGTAACTCGGTTCTCGTCTCGTTTCGAAACACTAAACGTGTTGAGAAAATAAAATTAAACAAATGATAGTTTTCAATGAGAAAACTTATTGTATATATTCGCTGTAAATAATATTATCAGTTTTAAAATAGGTTTTTAAAATAGTTGCATGCGCATATATACGTTTGGATATTCTATGTAGATAATAAGTGCAGAGATGATAAATAAAATGTGCTATTTAAAAACTGTCAGATATCTAAAGTTGCAAACCCCGTCAACTAAATCGCAATTAAACTCAGACAGAACAAAAAGTCATGATGACATCAAAATAATATCAAAATAGCTCTCCAAAATATAATTATATTAGAAAATCACGTCCTTTCGATCAGTGACAATTAATTTTAATATCATTTTAGCGTTATCATGATTTGTTCTGCTTGGGAATCGTTCGCCATGAATGACTGTTCATTACATCGCAGATTCATTCGTGGAAGTACTCACCACCGTTCGAGGGGGAACAAAGCGGATGTCCGCCCCTGACGATCACGCTGTTCTTGACAGCCATCAGTTCCTGGACGTCGTGGCCCTCCATGTCAAGGTCAGAATCACCCCCACCACTTGCCCCGCTACACCATCAACTGTCAAGGCCGATAAAGATCGATATAAAGGTCGCGCGGATATCTCGAATACCGTTCAGGACCGGCCGTCCATCAACGCGAATCGCGAATCACAGCGCCCGCTGGCGCGCGTCGCGATTACGCCTGAAGTAGGAGCGAACGCGTGCCCAGCTGATGCGCTCGGCGCTTCACACGCGTAAGGGGTTGGGCCGTACTTCGCGCCTCACTTCGTGCCGTTCGCTCTCTCTCACCGGAGCGGCTACCGTCCCGGCTATTTTGGAAATATCGCGTGTGTTACCGCGGCGCAACCGCGTCTCCGCGCTATCTGCGACCCGTCGTTTAATCGTCACTTTCGGTGAGATTAGAAAACAAACACCACGAGCGGAAGGGATGAGAAGCAGCAAATCGAAGCGTGATTTAAACACGCCTCGATCGATCTTGCGCGCGCGCATACACACCCGGCAATATCGATCGATCGAGCGCGATCGCGCGCGTATCAGATTAATTCAATCCCGCACAAGTAGAATTTGAAGAAGGCACAAATCGCGAACCTAAATTTGGAAGATAATTCTTGCAATTGATAACGATTTCAGCTTTCGATAAGAACGTATTGCAACGTTATACAAATAAAATTTCTCCTCTCTCTCTCTCTCTCTCTCTCTCTCTCTCTCTCTCTCTCTCTCTATTTCTCTTTACTCTCTCTTTCTCGCTCTTTATTTCTCTTTGACGAGTATAAACAGGTAGCAACAGAGAGGGCGCGATCTAAACAAGTTAAAATTAAAACGTCTAAAATAGTCAAGATATAAATACGAATCGACTCGCAATTTATCTAGAAAGTTTTGTAACGCTTCGTACTTTTCGCAGTAAATATGTAATATTTGACTGCACTGAAATTAGAGATGCACATAACGTCCATACTGAACGTGATAGATAAAAAAATATTTTGAAAATCAATGCTATCTGAATTTCTTTGATTTTAAAGGTAGCTTTATTCGCAAACACATACATTAAGTCAATCTTAATAGGAATTAATTTATCAAATATAGGAATCGTCCAAGTTTTATCGAGATTAAATTTTATCAAGATAAGAAGAGCAATGAATTAATTTAGATAAGAAGAGCAAGGAAAAGTGAATAGATTGTTACGTCTCTTTTTTTGTTTTGTTCTCTTGTTATTCTGTCTGACTAACAATTTAAAATAAATCGAGAAACTAGTTCGTTCTCTTCGATTGCTAAGACATCGTTAGTTTTTGATTATACTTATGTCACCGACAATTATACAGATAAAAGTTAATAAATATTATTTGTGTTTTGTTGTATAAAATTATATGAACTACCCACTAATTTGTGGACAGTAATCTGAACACGTCACAGGCATCTGATTTTTTGTTTCTTTATTACCTATCGGTAATCTCATTCGAACATTGCATATTTTCGAATATTTTTCAAAACTTTTTTTTGAACCTTATAATAAAAAAATAAGGAAATTAAAAATTTTTTTAAAGAAATCGATGCTGAGATATTAACAATATTCTTTTATTTTAAAAAATATGTGTTTAAAAACGAGAAAATAAAAGACTTAAAATATGTTTAGAAATTTTATATAATAAAAACTATTTTTATATAATAAAAATAGTTTTAAGTAAAAAGTCAAATTCCATTTAATATAATAATATCTACTAACTTAATTAAGATTAATTCGCCATATCGTCATATGATTCTTGTTGCTTTTACGAAACTAAGATACAAATTCCTGATATAAAGCAACGTCCATGCAGAGGCGTATTCACAGAGAACAGAAAGCAGCTCGTTATTTAAAAAAAAATCATTGAAGTACGAGAAGTATGAATGCAGTTGCGCGTTTCTATTGTTACAATCCTGATCATGTAAAGAGGATTAAATACCACCATGAATAATTGTCGTCGGGAGACAACTTTAGAAACTGCAATAGTGACTAAAATGAAACGAACAATTTCAAAAGCAGTTAACATTTTCGACGAACTGGAAGATATTTCAAAACGGATCTGATTGTGAGATAAAATGCTAAATAATTCTATGTGTCGCGATCAATTTAAATCTATTTAATAACTTACCGCTCAATTTTCTTTTCAATGAATAGAATTTTCATCAAAACATATCCGGACCTTCTTTCATTCATTCAAATGACAGAAAAGTTTTATTTAATTCAAATTTTCCTGAGAATTTAAAAATCTTTTTACACCGAATCTATAAAGCTTGATACACAATTCGAAAGCAAAAACAATAGGGATACCTCTACGCTTTTCAGTTATGTCTCAGACTTTACTTTTAACAATTTCCAACATGACATCGAAATAACTCCAAAATGTGTAACTAAAGTAACTTAATTATTTTCAATTCATTTAGAGACCCAACAGATAAAATTTAACAAAAGATGGAACAACCGAGCCTTAATTATTTACAATTCATTTTAACGTTATATTGATGTTGTCGCGACTTATTGTTCTGCTTGAGTTCGCGGTATCATGTTATGTACTATTGCAGCGTTTTTATCGTGTATAATATTTGCGCAACGGCAACATTATAACAGTACTGACTGTCATTAAAAATCTCGAAGGATATAATATACTGAGAAGAAAATATCTGGTACTTCCTGACATCCTATCTACCCTCATCCTCCCTGATATATCACACGCCGCGTATAAAATAACGAAATTACATAATATCAACATAGAAATGCACGGCCTCTAAAAGCCTTAGTATAAAAAAATAAAATAAAATAAAAACAAATCAAAATTAAAGCGAGAGAGAGAGAGAGAGGAAAAAAAAAGAAAAACAAATCAAAAGCAGAAAGAGAGAGAGAGAGAGAGAGAGAGAGAGAGAGAGAGAGAGAGAGAGAGAGAGAGTTCTAACCTGATTGGACCAATCGACGATCGCGGCGCCCTCTTCGTCCGTCTGTCTGTCCGTCTTGCCAAGTGCCACGCGCACCGTTCTAGCGTTCTCACTCACAATCAGTCAGCGACGGCGCCCGGCGCAAGTGACACCTGTTGTGCGTTTGTGTCGGAGACGCGCGCGCGCGCTCGCCATGCTGACTATTCTCTCGGCACACGATATCCTTCTGCTCCTTTCTGTCGCTTCCTTCGCGCGAAATCGCCTCTTCCAATTCGGCTCCCTCGCGCGCAACGGATGCGTAAACGGAAGACGCGATTGCGCGCATGCGCTTGCATCCGCTCCCTGCGGACGACGCAACGATACACGAACGACTCGTAAAGTCCGCCCGGCCGGAAAGCGCCGGATCTACTACGGACGGTGCGGACTGCCGCGAGATCGCGGCGCGCACTGCCGCGTCGCGTAGCGTCGCGCGCCCCGCGCGACGCCGATGTTTTCTTCCTTTTTTTTTTCCTCAAACGTGCGCCGAGCATCAACGAAGATACATGTGGAACACACGCGCGGGATCCTTTCGAAAATCGTCGTCGAGGCGATAATCCCCAAGCAGAATAATTGTCGCACAATAACGTTAAAATGAAATAGTAAATGATTGAAAAGTGATATTTAATAGTGATAATTTTGTAGTTATTTTAACATCATTTTGATGACTTACGTTCTATTTGAATCGGCGCCTCTCGGTGACAAATTGCTTCTTCCGCGACGTCTCTATCGCCCAAATCACTCGGGATTTGTTATCATTGCGAAATATGTATACGGGTGATCTTAGCCACATTATTAACGATTATCGCTCGTGGCCGGATAAGGCGAGCTGTAATATTTAAACATTACTTGGGCTACATTCCAAAACGTTCTCTCCCAGGAAGAACACATAATTGAGTCATTGATATCACAAGATGTTATCATGATGTCATTTGACATCTATTTAAAAATAAACTTATAAGTGACAAATAAGCTCATGATGTTATTATGATATTATTATGATTTAAATTTGTGTTCTCTATTTGAGCTACAAGTAAAAATTTCTCCGGAAAGAATGTCTTCGAATGTAGCCCTTAATGAGAATACGAGTCTTGACGCGATTACGTCTTTTCGTTGGTTGCTTCTGTTTAATTCGTGATAACGAGGAAAAAAAACGTCATACTATTTAAAATTCCATTATACTATCGATGAATAACAGTTTTTCATGTATTGTGCAAAAACATAATATAATGATTATCATGAACGTTGTTATTACATTATGAATTAGATTTAAAAGATATAATAGTTTTATATATTAGGTGTTGGAATTAATTCGTAGCGTTTTTTAATGAAAGAATGTTATTTATTTCACATGAGCATTAAAAAATACATTAATGAAAGTACTTCCCATCACTTGTAAAACGCTACGAATTAATTCCAACACCTAATATATAAAAGAGCAACGACCGTTCTTTTATCACGGAAAGAAGATGACTGTATTATTACGTGTATCATATAAGATTTGTCAATCAAATCTATCGGTCATAAAGATATGGATTCAATTCGAGATAATAAATCGAAGAGACAATATATGATTGTCATCAAAATGGTATCAAAATAGTTTCAAAATAATTATTAAAAACTTTCCAATCTATTTTAGTTAAACTCTAGTCACTTTCCAATTTATTTTAGTTAAATCATTTTAATGTTATTTTAATATTATCAATCATGACTTATCACGTTCTACTTGGGAACTTAAAAGCCGAGAAAAACTTACTCTTGTGTGTGTGTCTGTGTGTGTGTGTGTAATAGTCTTCTATTTTATATATATAATAGAAATACAATATTTTATAGTTGACAAAAAACTACAAAAAAAAATAAAAATATAATTAATATTTTCTAATTGATAAAAAATTATAAAATAGGTATATATTAAAATAGAAATATTGACAAAAAGATTTCCATATAGCAGAGAAATTTGTAGCTGAATATTGCTGCAACATTTTTAATGCTGTTGCAATATTAATTGCTGGAATAATTTGTGCCATATTTAAATAGAACAAAATTGGAATAAGATCAAAATGATATTAAATATCATTTTAGAAAAAAATCTTAACGATATGTTCGATGTATTTTTGATGATAATTTTGTAATCTTGATAGTAATGATTTTCTTATAATTTTTTAACTAAAAAAACATTGTTAAAAAAATATAATAAAATAATATTAAAATAAAATCATCATCAAGAATATGTCGAATAACATCATTATGGTTTTTTCTAAAATGATTGCTAATTCTTAATTTGTTATGATTTGTTATGATTTCTACTTGTATACGGGACGATAAGAATTAATGAAAAAATTTCATGGAATGCATTAAATCTACTGAATTTTTTTCTTAAAAATTAGAAGGCACTCGGAAGAGATTCATCGAAGTCATTCGACACCGTATGGTGCCGCGAACATGCAATCGATCGTTTATCGATCGCATTATAAATCGTGCAATCGCAATTAATTGCGAGATCGATAGGTTAAGCGCCGCAGGTGTGCGCTCACTTTGTTACATCACTGTCACTCGTCTTTATCTCAGGCTCATCGAGTACACGTGTCGTCATATGAGAAACACGTTCCTGATTAGTAAACGTGGAAAGAGAGGGGAAGAGAGATCGAGAGAGAGAGAGAGAGAGAGAGAGAGAGAGAACAAGAGGGACAGCTAGACTCAGCGCGATCAGTGCTGCGAATAAAAATAAAAAACCAAAAGAAGACTGCCTTGAATCAATAAATAATTGTCTGCGCATTTTCTCGGATCGGATATTAAAGGACTCGGATATTATCTATAAGCGTGACGCGCGCTCGTTAAACATGCAAAGTTGCGGCCGATCGTCGATCTCGATGCCGCAAGGATCTCTTTTCTTAATCAAGTGTCTCGTATTCACGCGCAAAAGTAGTTCGAATCCTTACGCAATCTTCCGGTGTTGCAACACCTGGGAATTGTTGATAGGGAGGAAATCATGACATTCCACGACTGCTTGTGTGATTTATAGAATTCCTTTTCTTGTTTTTTTTTCTTTTTGCTGATCTTGTTTTGCACCTGGAGATCGGTTGCGTACCTTGAAATAAAATGAAAATGAGAAAAAAATGAGCAAATTTATTAGAATACTTATAAGAAATCTATCGGCATTACTTGCACTTTTTGCACTATCTCTACAGTATCTTCGCTTTCTCTTTCCTTCTTTAATAGCCGAATGGATATTTATTTCGTTTTAAGTATAAAATTCTTGGATATTTCAAGCAATGCGAACACACCCTAATTTCATTGGTCAACATCTAATGAATTTGTTCTTCACTTTTGTCATTTTTATATGTCTTATTTCAAAGTACACAATCAATTTCTTGATTTAATCGTAACTCAATTTTCCGTCACGAATGTCACGAAAATCAAAATTTTAATATTCAACATTATTAATTTATCTTTGATACGTACTTTGGAATTATTCGGAATGGATTTCAATCGGAATTATTTAATTATTTTCTAAATTTCTAATGTGCGTTTTCTAGAAAAACAGAATAATTCCAATTAAAATCCATTCCAATTAAATAATTCCATAATACGTATTGTTGAAGCGAGATTACGTTGAAGTGAAAATCGCTAAAAAATAGTTATCGAATATTATCGAAATTCGATAAAGAACGTAGGTTTTCATTTTCTTTCTTTTTCTTTAATCATGCTTAGTTCAAAAGTTACGAGACACTTCAACGTCATACTAGAGAAAAAATTTCAAATTGAAAAAGATCGTAACGACCTATAAAACCGCAAGGAAAAAAATGGTGGAGTTCATCGGGGTTAGTAGCTAATCGACATGGAACCGGATATAAAATATGATATAATCATGATCATGATGTAACCACGATATTTCCTAGCTTTATATATCGCATAAATATCTGTAAATGTCACCTGCTATCGCAATGATAATTAATTTTCTCAATAACAGACTAACCAGGGATAAATTAATGATTCGCAGACTGATTGATACTGATTCCCAGACAGTACAGAATATTTATAATAAATATTTATTGATATTCATTTTTTGAAATGTTACATAGATATTTCATGTTTTATATAAAGCTTTATTCGAAATATTATTCAAATAAATACTAAATATTTTACGAAATATTTATGATCTGTGTAATCTAAAATCACAAAAACATTTATAAAATATTTATAAATAAATCTTATAAAATAAATCTTATAAAATAAATCTTATAAATATTTATAAATATTTTGTAAATATTTTATAAACATTGTGTGCTATCTTGGTTATATATTATACTTAGGTAAAATACAAAAACACAATGCAATATGATCAAGATGACATCAGAATTCACTTTAGGAAAACTCATAATAATGTCGATCGATATACTTTACGTTGATTTTGTGATAAAGTCTTGACATGACAATAATATTTAAGTAATTTGTTTAATTGAAATAAAAAAATCATTATTAAGAATTTATTACAAAATCAATTGTCAAAAGTAAATGATATATATATATATATACATATATATATATATATATGTATGTATATTGTAGTATTTTCTAAAATAGCTTTTACTTAATTAGACCATCTTCATCTTATTATGAATTTTTCGCTAATAATCGCAACGTTTTCACAAAAAAAACGAAATACTCGCGCATTACCGCATTTTTTATCATTCGAAGTTTCGCCTTCCCTTTCGAACGTTGATTCTTTCGATTCCTTTTTTTTTTTTTTTTTTATAATTGTTATTCAACGGATTCTAGCATTCCATCTCATGGTAAATCAAGAGAACACTCGACTGTCGGTAAAATGATTTCACGTTGGAGCCAGACGTTAGAATACATTGCTGCGTGCTGTTTTTCGTTTTTCTTTTCTTTTCGACAAATCCCGATACAAAAGAAGTGTCTAAGTTTCCGTTAGTTCCCGCGCTTTCATAACTGAATCTCGGATGACGACGAATCCGTAACGGATATCACCGATCGGTACGTATTGCCGCCGCGTGACACGAGAGTACAAATGCATACACTGTATCGAGAAGCAAGAGAGGCACGCACGCAGACACACGTTTCCGGCAGTTTCCGGATTCGCGAAGTAATTTCTGTCGGCTTCCGCGCCTTCTGTCGTCGGCGCGCCACACGTATATACTGTGCCGCAGGTACGGAGTATTGCGGGGTACGCAGGTAGGATCGTTCGGTCGGGTCCTTTCTTGACCGAGTCCATCTGTTTCCGTCTTTCCATCTTCCTTTCTCTCTCTTGCCTGCGATCATCTCGGTGCACGAAGTTTTATGCGGTCGCGGAAGTTAAAACGTTCGACCGAAGAACGTTGATCGCGAGAACCTAAAACTCGAGGATTCCAAGTAACCTCGGCCGCTTCGTGAGATTCTGCCATCTGCTGAAACCGCTGCCAATTCCACGACGGTTATCTATTTTCGGAGGATTGTGTCCAGCCAGCCAACCTAACGAATCCCAACGGAGGACTCCCAGCCAGTTTGGTATGGCCGGATATTTTCGAGGATTGCGTCGCGTGACGTCGATCGCAGGCTGATACGTGTCATCACAGCTTATCGTGCGAACGATTCGCGATTAAACGAAATTGTTCACTTGTCATGCGCGACCTCTCCTCTCTCGCTCTCTCTCTCTCTCTCTCTCTCTCTCTCTCTCTCTCTCTCTCTCTCTCTCTCTCTCTCTCTCCTTTCTCTCTCGAGTGTACCATCCTTAACGTTGTATTCTGTTTTAGGAGTCCGAATGCAGGGAGCTAATCTATTAGTGAGAATCAACCAAAACTCTTGTATTGTCATAGGAAAGATTCTTGTTCACATTTGAGCAAGAGTTTGAACCAGTAAGACGTATTCAGTTACGAAAGTGTGACCGAGAGGGATCTTAATTCCTACTGCAAGGATGTCTGGAAACAATGATAGCTTTAACAATAATACCTGTGTGGTATGCTACAAGAATGTCGACATCTATAGCATTGGCATGTGCGAGCATCCTGTATGTTACGAATGTAGCACTCGGATGAGAGTGCTCTGCCTTCAGAACGAGTGTCCCATCTGCCGCCAGGATCTGCCAAAAGTTGTGTTCACGCGAGAAATCAAACCCTTCCACAACTTGACCAATACCAACCTGCTAGACACCCGATATGACATCTACTTTAGTAGTCTCGATATTCAAGAAAAATTCACTGAATTGTTAGCCAACACCTGTTCGATATGCAAGGAGAAGATGGTCTTTAGCAGTTTCAATAGCTTGAAAGATCATATGCGACAACAACACGAGTTACATTATTGTGATCTATGTGTGGAAAATTTGAAGGTGAGAATTTGAACATACTTTTAACTCATAATTGTGAAATATATAGTCCTGGTGATCTTGAGACGTTTTTTCTTCCTCTATTAATTTTTTCCTATTTTAAATAAATTAATGATTTGAAGCAATTTTATGTTTTACAATCTCATTTTTCATAATTTTGTTCTCTTCATATAAGATAATTCTATATAATTATACATAATTATACATAATTATATTTATGGCATTTATATGCTAACAATAAGTTCAAGTATTGTTATTTTTTTGTATAGTCACAACTTTAAAACTAATAACAAAAAATGTTAATCCCAAGGGCACATATTGCTTTAGTGTTATAAAAAATATGTGTTTCTGTTACGGGTTAATCAATATATGATAAATAAACAATCGGAATGTGTTTCTTTATTAATTCACCATTTCTTTATTAATTCATCATTTGCTTCTTAACAGATATTTTCGAATGAAAGACGTTGTTATACAAGATCAAGTTTAGCCACGCATCGAAGGAAAGGTGATATTGATGATAGAAGTCACAAGGGTCATCCACTCTGCGAATTTTGCGATCAGCGATACATGGACAACGACGAGCTATACCGACATCTGAGACGCGATCACTTATATTGTCATTTCTGTGACGCGGACGGTCTGCATCAGTATTACAGCTCCTACGATTATCTCAGAGACCATTTCCGACAGGAACATTACCTATGCGAGGAGGGGGTGTGCGCGGAGGAAAAGTTCACGAGTGTTTTTCGGACCGACATAGATCTCAAGGCGCACAAAGCCAGCGTTCATGGCAAGCAGTTGAGTAAAGCTGCCGCGAAGCAGGCGAGAACATTAGAACTGGAATTTACCTTGGCGCCTCGTGGTGAAAATCGGATGAACAGAAGGGGTATGCTGGGCGCGTCTACGTCGAGAAACACGAGGGATTACAACGGCAGGGATTATGGTTCCAGAGATTACCAGCAAGGCGCGATATCCAACAGTTCCAATTCATTCATGTCTAACAATGAGCCTATCTTCACGAAACAACCATCCGTTGATGTGCAAAGCACAGATGAATTTCCTACATTAGGTGGTAGTGCCATTCCTGTCGTTCCCACCTTATCTCAACCCAAAAGTAGAGGGAACGTGACTATTCGTAGCACTGTGAGGAATCAACCTCTCGCGGTAACGGACGAGAACTTTCCGGCATTGGGTCCAGATTCGGCCGGTCCCAGTATCTCGAAGACGGTAAACTTTAGCGTTTCCAGCAGTAGCAATGCTACGGGATCCAATGGCTTGCCACAATGTCAGAAAGGCTCCGCGTCTTCGAACGTCTCTATTCAGGTGAACCATGAACCCAATGGCACTGTCACTACCAGAGTATCCGGACCTAACATCAGAATACGTCCCACACAATTATCAATAGATTCTGATTTTCCTGCCTTGAGAAATTCGGAACCGTCTACTAGTACTGCCAATTCGATTCAGTGGAAGGAAGTCTTGCAATGGACCTGCTCAAAATCAGCATCAGCAAACACGCCCAAGTCCAAGGTGGCGCCGCCACCCTCGATACCATCAGCACCGCCCATTCGATCGGGCGAAGACTTTCCAAGTCTGTCCAAGTCGTTAAAGTCGAAAAAACAATCGATGATCACAGTAGTACCATCGTGGAGACAGAACTCTCAGAATATCAGCAACGTCCAAACTTCCAATAGCAACAACACAAAGACAACGACGGATCAAACGAAGAGTAAGACGAAGAAGAAAAAAGCGAAGCAGGCTTCGAGTGGTAACAGTTCGAGTGGTAACGAGTCTGGCAGCTCCAAATCAAATATAAATACTGTTGTGACAAAGAAGGACATCGAATTGGCGCGTACTGGTGACTCGGATAACTCTCGCGTTGCTTCTAAAGAGAGTTCGCGAGTCACGCAGGATACCAATGCGAGTAGCGATAATAGCAAGAATTCAAGCGTGCAGAACTCGAAGGAACTGGAACACGCGAATAAAAAGGATAAAAGAAAAAACAAAAATAATGTTGATGGAAATTCAAGCGTAACGACTGTTATAAATACGGAATCTGAAAGTGGAGGCAACGGTTCTTCGAACGGAGAGAAGCAAAGGAAACGTAGCGAGTTGAAGATAGACAGCTTGAACACCGCCAACAACAATATCCATCGGACAGAAGATTTTCCTGCTTTAGGTAGCACTAGCAGTAGACCACCAGGCTTCACGAATCCGCCACCTGGTTTTTCTTCGCCGACTCTACCACCACCCGGTTTTTCCATAAAATACAGTCTTGACGGATTGCATGGTAGTAATGGCTTGACGTTCACAAACAGTTCCGGTGAAAGCTACTCTATTCTGCCAGATAACAGCAGCAAGCATATGACTCATGTCTACGTGTCACCACCCGATTTTCAGAAACGGAACACGTGTCTGGTGGCAAAGCTTAATGCAGTTCTCGTGGACCAGAACAAAATCGAAGAGTTTCGTTATGTAAGCGGCCTCTTTCGCGGTGGTACCTGTGACGCCCAGGAGTATTATACGCACTGTTGCGAAGTCATGGGCGCTAGCGCCTTCGAGAGCATATTTCCAGAGCTTCTGGTACTGTTGCCAGATATCGCAAAGCAACAGGAACTGTTCAAAATGCACAAGAGAGAAACAGGCGGGAAGGCGAAGGGACTAGAGATGTGCGCCACATGCGGTCAGATTCTTAAGAACGGCTCGGACTTTAGAATGCATATGTCCAGTCATACGCTTGAGAATCACTTCCCGGCGTTGGGTAAAAGCAATACGCCGCCGCCGAAGAACACGTGGGTACGTAAATGAGTCAATTACGCTCTCTCATCGATCGTCATGCTCTTGTTTTGGAGGATCCGAGAAAGCTGAATATCCGCTCGCCCAACTACTGAAAACAGTTGTAAATATAACGCTCTTGTTTTTATACCATCGTACTCCAAGATTTAAACCTATTGCGTTGCGTTTATCCGATACGTAATACAAGCGTAATACGTAATATTTATTCCAAGAGTCAATCAATCCTTAGTGTTAAAAGCAAAATGTGCATAGAACTAGCGCTGACTATTCGCAATAGACTTGATATCTGTGAATTGCGAAGCAATATTGATTAAAATTAAAAGAAAAAGAATATTATGTATCTTAGAGCTTTTACAGACGGTTGTATTAATGATGTAATGCTTCGAGACAGTGATAAACAGGAGATCACATATTTTTTTGTATAATAAACTATGAAAAGTATGTAGGATACTGAAAAAGTCTGTTAAAGTTATAAAGAATAAACATATGCGTATATTATATATATACATATATATATATATATACATATATATATATATATATATATATATATTATATATTATATATATATACATAGTGACGTCGCGCACTAACGTTTCAACGATTATCTACTTTTACTGTATTTTAAGACCATGTACATAAATTTCGTAAATAGAAGCGCGTTCTTTCTTATAATTTATTTCCTATATTTCTCGTAATAAAGATGAAATAGATTGCTGTGCTATATACGAAAAAATAACACCATACTTTAACAAATCATTTGATACGTTATACAATATATTATACAGTAGATACTTGTAGCACTACTGTACTGTTTTGTACCGTAACAAAAGTTGTACATTTAGTTAACATGACAATACATGATTTTGATGAGCGAGTAAACGGGTACTGTTTCCTCGCCTGGCTCCTTTCATTTTCTTTATTTTTTTTATGCGCGTTGGATATTAATGGAAACGAACGCAATAAACATATTTTGACTTTTCATAAGGTAGAAAAATTGGTTGACATTTATATACTTTCTACATGTTTAAGATTTATTATGACGATTTCTAAACATTTCTTACAATTTAAGTGTCTATTTTTATTAAAAAGGAAAATCGCGGTTGATAAACCTTAGTTAAGTTTTATTTCCTTTCGCAATATTAAAGTTAATTGTTCACTTATCTGTAAAGTCTTATGTAAGCTATCAATTAAGATTTATATTTCAAAAATTTACTTATTTATTAGAAAAACAAGAAAGTGTAAACGGCCTGTGTATAACATCATATAATACATACATTGTATAATTCTTCATGAATAGCACGGACGTAAACCAAAATAGAAAACAAATTAGGATATCCAACGATTTTTTTTTTCACGTGTAATAATATATGAATAAATAAATCTCTGCACAGTTAAATCGGCTGGTCGAAACGATACTTTGTCACTCGATACATCAAAAAGACAAAATTAGAATTCACTTGGCAAATATTAAGTATGTATGAAAGAACTTAGTATTATGTACAACCTTTGTATATATATTCTTATAAATGACGCAAGGACTATCTATTATATCCTGATGCTCCTGTTTCTCTTATGAAACAAGTTTCCTTCCTAGAGTACAATCCATGCGAATCAAATCGCACGTACGATGATGAAGAGTTAGATTGCGCTCATAATATTCTCGATTCGTATATTGCATCAATTTCTGTAGCAATTGTGAACGCAGCGACTGTTAAACTGTACATGATAGACGTTACATCGATACAATTTGACAAAGATGGAAATTGCCGAGTGACTCTCCGCCCGTTTTTTACGTCCATACACGATGAATGAACTGTCCTTAAAAGTACCAGATACGATGAGACGCTATCACTTTTTGGCCAGCTCGTTACTCAGCCAGTCCAGGCCCTCGTACAGTCCGTGTCCCTGCGTAGCGCAGGTGCTCTGGATGTACCAGTGACGTCCTCGCAGCGAATTAAGACCCAGCTTGTCAGTGAGCTCAGCGGCGGACATAGCATTAGGTAGATCCTGCTTGTTAGCAAATACCAGCAATACTGCGTCCCGTAGCTCATCCTCTTTCAGCATGTTCGCCAACTCACGTTCCGCCTCACTGATACGCTCGCGGTCGTTGCTATCCACTACGTAGATGAGGCCCTGGGTGTTCTGGAAATAGTGCCTCCAAAGCGGCCGGATCTTATCCTGGCCACCCACGTCCCACACGGTGAAGCAAATATTCCTGTACTCGACTGTCTCAACGTTGAAGCCGATCGTGGGTATGGTGGTAACAATCTCACCGAGTTTAAGCTTGTAGAGTATGGTGGTCTTACCGGCGGCGTCCAGACCCACCATCAGTATCCGCATCTGCTTCTTGCCAAACAATCGGGTGAGCAGGCTGCTGATTGTGAGACCCATCTTTCTGGAGCGAGAACACCGCACGGAACCTTGAAGAGGAGACAAGTGTTTTCCTACTGTCTCGTTGATTCGCAACGACGGAATGAACAATCGGGATACCAAATAGCTCCAACTGCGTAGTCTTCGTGCGCTTCGATACTAAATTTCGTCAGCCTGACTGATGTGTGCGTATGCTTTAGACTTTTCGTCTCTCGTCCCCCGATACGGCTCCGGTAGGCAACACACCTCCCGTTCGACGAACAGCAAACGTCACCTTGCGGTCAGCGGCGCCGCGTGCCGCCGGAAATAGCTGGCAAGATCCGCCACGCACGTCACGCTCCACCCGGGAGTCAAGGAACCCGTCACGACGGGGATCGTACTCTGGAGAGAGATGAGATGCCCGTGTCTTCGAGATGCTTGACGTTCGGATACGAACAGATAGCTCCGTTCCTTTCTTTCTTTCTTTCTTTCTTTTTTTTAAAGCTCGCGTCAGAGTCGCATGTCATTCATCGAGGATGAACAAAGCGTGGCCCTCTTCATAGCGAGAAGTTTGCCGCGCAACGTTGCCAGCCTTACCGCGCGCAAATTTGAAAAATGTGGATGCTCGATTTTTGTTTCGTAACTTTTCATAAACGGTATCGTGATATAATAATGATATTCAATTTTTAAGCACAACGTGAAGAACAACGTTGATTTAAGAAGATTTTATTGCAATCACAAATAAAAACTAAAAATTTACTTAAAGAATCAATTCTTTTTTATTCGTGTATATACCTTACGAAAAGTAATTTCAATCAAATTCTAAATTAACTTAATCGATAATCAATTCAGTCGGCAGAATCACTTATGATAAAATTTTTATAATCGTCTCTAATTTTTCTTTATGTATATTGAACGAAAAAAATTCTGTTATAAATAAATAATTTAATACCTCGATAATTAAATTAAAAGTCAATAATTCTACTCATATTTAAAAAATATGTATATTATTTATTTATATAAAAAAATAAATAATGTATATAATATATAATTAATAATGTATATAAAATAATGTATATATATTTTTAATATAAATATATATATGTATGTAAATAAATCATAAATACTATCGAATTTTTTCATGATTTCTTGATACAGGGCCCGTGAAACGCGCGTACGTACCTGTCAAAGTGTTTCGCGATCAGCCGGACCAGCGCTGGGCGATCAAAACGAAAATGGTGGTCGATATGGAGTTGCAGAAAGCTAAAGATGCCGTTCTTCAGCTGATGAAGGAGAAAGACAAGATTGAATCTGATCTACGAGCGCTGAAGGAGATCTTAGATTCCGTATGTATCACACTTGGTTTTACACCGTAGTAGCAAGAGTGACGTTGTCATCGGGCGGAATACCGAACTCGTCTTGCAGCATGATCTGTCAGATTTTTGAAAGCTTCGTATTACATTCTTGACGTAATTGCAGAATCATATCGGCATGGACGAGCCGCTGGTGGATTCCGAGGGATATCCCAGGCAGGATATCAACGTTTATCAAGTGAGACACACGAGACACAAAATAATATGTATGTAAATACATTTCTTGTAACATGAAGCAAAACAATACACTGTGTGTATGTGTGTGTGTGTGTGTGTTTATTTGAATAACATTGTGTTGTCATATAGGGCTTACAAATGATCACAAAGATTTGATGAGGAAGATAGAAGAGGGATTGCATAGAATTCATGCTTTAGCAGGAACAAGTCTGGCTGAACCGATATCCGATATATCTGACGATCAAGAAACAGAAGCGCTGGAGCCTTTCCTCAGGGTGAATTTAGTTTCACCTGGTTCGCCAGCAGAGACTGCGGTATGCATTATCTCTATGCTTTTGTATGGATGATTTATAAATGAATCTAATTGAATTGTTATGATTTATTATTATATCTATTTGTCAATAATTACTTCATTTTTGCTTAACAGTTGCATTAAAAGTTTATTAGATATATATATATATATCTAATAAACTTTTAATCATAACTGTAAATCTATAAGAAAACTTAATTGTAATTAATTATTCTCTATTGATAAAGAAAATAATTATAACTATGGATGCTTTCCATTTGATATAATTTAAGTTGATACAAGTGTCATTTTATTTTGGTTACTAAATGTTGAGAAAAATAAAATGATTGTATTGACTTGCATCACCGAATAGAAAGCATCCTCTAGTTGGTCAATTTGTTTACAGAATTACAATTACGACTAAAATTTTGTTACGTACAAAAACTTTTAACTGGATACAAGACATAAAAGCTATTTTTTTTTGTTTAGGGCATCCAAGTCGAGGATCTGATATTGGAATTTGGATCTGTTCGTTGCCGAAATTTCAAATCCTTAACAGACATTGGAAAGCTAGTGGAAAGCAGCAGGTACAAGACGATCAACGTAAAAATTAAACGCGGTTCGAATACTATTGTTTTATCGTTAACCCCGCGTCCTTGGGTTGGCAAAGGCCTTTTGGGTTGCAACGTGATACCTATAGAAATAGTTGAAAGATAAAATTATACCGGAGAGCAACATGGAACTATTTTTTTAGCCTGCAAACTATTTTTATGTATATCTTACTAAACAGATGTATCTCAATAAATGTATCTTTGTAAGTTATTACCCTTAATATTTGTGTCATTATATTTATTATCTTTTAATCCTAATCAAAATTTTTTATATTTATAATACAAAATCATTAAAATTTTCTTACAAATGAAAATAGAATTAGGATACATATTTATCTTATTAATGAAAACACAAGGCTTGTTCTTTTCAACTGAACTGGAATTTTTTGCACAGTTCATCTTTCTTCTTTTTCTCTTTCAGAGAAAAAAAAAAGAAGTTAAACCGTGCAAATTAATTTAAAAAGAATGGATACTAAACAAAGAGAGACAAAGTAATGTTTATCTAATCTTGTATCGTTTCAAGTATGATTTCTAAAATGTTATATGATTTTTCATTGGCTGGATGTAATTTTAAGATTTATCTAATTGTAAGATCAGACTTAAGATGATCTTAAATTGATTTTGCAATTAATCATGATTAGCTAAATTAGAAGATTGAAGTATAAAGAGCGTCTTAGATGTCACTAGTGATTCGAGACACGTGCGAAGTACGAAATGCGAATTGCCAACGCGTGTTGTCGAAGTTCCGCTGCGAGTCTCAGGAAATGCAATTTTTTTGACATGACGTCAGGAAATACATGACGATGACGCATCGATCAGACCACCGAGCACTTTATAGACAAAGTCTGCAGAGAAGAAATCGGAGTGGCTCTTGCGTAAAATCGTATAAAACGATTACGCGCGGCTACAATGAATCGCCAAGAGAGCATTGCTGAATGATCTTTGCTTGCCAAGCGAATTGACAGCACAATGACAGAAACGATAAAAATCTGCCTTATGTCGTCAACTATCGCGATACATAATCATACAGTTTTATTTTTGCGGATTCGGCCGCCATCGCGAGAGAAATCGTGCCGACGATTGCATCACTTCGGCAATTAGGATGTGGCGCGAAAATTTCACGATGCGACGATTCATCTTGCGTGCGCACCGTCAGGTAAACGGGGTAAACGATAGTCGGTATCCTCTTCCGTTTGCACAGCAGGATGATGACATAACCTCTCAGAATCGAGCTGTCCGCAACGGTGTCCCCAGCTGTGTCGCACATGAGTCACATCGTCCACGTGGATTTTCGTGCGACCGCGTTTAGAATTTGAGAAAAGGAACGCTAACGAGGAAAACATGACGACGGAGGACGCGCAGGTACAAGAGCGTGTGTTAAACGGTGTCACCGAAGACGAAGACGTCGTTACACCGTGGACGGTGACGAGCGTCAACGATTCCGGGATCGATTATGACAAGTTGATTAGTAAGTCGCGCCTCTTACTATGATACCAAATTTATGATACCAAATTATCCTTGCAGATTTATGAACAATTCATGCGAAGAATAGGTATTCGATTTTTTCATGATTTTTTAGGTTATGTTTGCAACAAAAAATGCACAGTAAGGTATATCTGTTTTTTTTTATCGTTGCAATGAATTGCATTAAAAATTTCATACAACATAGACCTTCAAAATTTATCCTAGACGTTCCTGAAGGACATAATGAATCTCGTTTTCAATGAGAAATTAATACATTAGGCTTATTTGTTTACCTAAACTTTCTTGCATGGTCTTTTATCTTTTTTTCTCTAACACAGAGAGAAAAGAAAGATAAACTGTGTAAAAAGTTCAGCTAAAAAGAATAGGTCTAATGTAACACAATGAATTATTATATTATTAAGTGCTTTTCCATTAAGAGACGCAGATGATACAGTATAACAAGTGAGTCATTCTTGTTTATTAATCTCGGACAATATACATGTTTAAAAGACGTCATAAAGTCATCTTTTAGAACATACATGTATAAAAGGTATCATAAAGATGTCTTCTAGACTTTGTGTGTTATCTGCGAATGTTAAACAAAGATAAAATAATTCATTATGTTATCTGTGCATCTTGCTAGAAAGCATTCTTAATTGTTTGCCAATGTTGAGATGAAATGATCACCGTATTACACTAAATTATTCTTGCTGGAAAGCACCAAAATGTGCTGTGTGGGTTTCTATCTCGTTTTTATCAAGCTTCAAATATGTATTTTATTTTAAGTACAAGAGTACAAATACAAAGAACAAAACTACATTTACAAATCATTTATACTCTTGAGCTTTGCAAACTAATACATTTTCTTTTTTTTTTTTACAGAAAGATTCGGAAGTTCTAGGATAGATGATGAACTATTAGCTAGATTTGAAAAGATCACTGGCAAGAAACCGCATCGCTTTCTCAGAAGAGGCATATTCTTCTCTCACAGAGATATGCACACTATTTTGAACCTTTACGAGCAAGGAAAGCTCTTTTATCTGTACACAGGCAGAGGACCGAGCTCTGATGCGATGCATTTGGGACATCTCATACCTTTCATGTTCTGTAAATGGTTACAAGAAGTTTTCAACGTACCATTAATCATACAGTTGACGGATGATGAGAAAGCTATATGGAAGAATCTAAATATAGAGGATGCTATTAAATTGGCCTATGCCAATGCAAGAGACATTATCGCCTGTGGCTTTAATCCCGAGAAAACTTTTATTTTTTCCAACTTGGAGCACATAGGAAACAATTCAACATTTTACCAGAACATGATCAGGATACAGAAATGCGTGACGTTTAATCAAGTGAAGGGCATTTTCGGTTTCGGCGATAGCGATCCAATCGCGAAGATCGCGTTCCCACCAACGCAGGCTGCACCGGCGATCTCTGGCTCGTTTCCTTTTATTTTCAAGGACACTAAAGTGCACTGTCTAATACCATGCGCGATCGATCAGGATCCGTACTTCCGCATGACGAGGGACGTGGCGCCCAGACTGGGTTTTCCCAAACCAGCGTTGTTGCATGCGACCTTTTTCCCGGCGTTACAGGGCTCGAAGACAAAAATGTCGGCGAGCGACAACAACACGGCAATATTCCTCACAGATACCGCTAAGCAGATAAAAAACAAGGTCAACAAGCACGCGTTCTCGGGTGGTCAAGCCACTTTGGAAGAGCACAGACAGCTCGGTGGCAATTGTGAAGTAGACATATCTTATCAGTGGCTGCGATTCTTCCTGGAAGATGACGAGCGGTTGGAACAAATTAGGAAAGTTAGTCTCGCGTTAATTGTTTTAATTCTTTCTCAACCTCTTGGGCAAAATCGCACGATAGAAATGTCGGCCGACTGTTGTGTCATTTATAGAAAACAATTAAAATTGTACCGTACTCCGTGCACAATCGTGTACATTGCCAAGGATTTTCTATAAACAACACTTGGCCGACACTTTATCTATCATGTACTTGGCCTAAAGCCAGGAGTATACGATAGACAAACTGTCGGCCAATTGTTGTCATCGAAAAGTCCTTGGCAATGTATGTGAATGCGACATGAATATAATACAACTTTAATCGTTTTCCATAAATGACACAGTCGATACTTTAGCTGATAGTCGATTCTTATTTCAAAATCGTCTTAAGTAATGTCTTAAAATAATATCGTAGCACCCCGTAATTGGTTTCGTAACAATAGTGTTGTAAACTTGAAGTCGTAAGATATTGGCCAATCGAATATGAAGTCTGGTCTTAAATATAAGAATCGATTATGAACACCTACGTCTATCGTTTACTTTTATGCTAATGTTCATTTCCACTAATGTAGACCTAACTTTAATTTCGGTTTAACTTTTTGTTCCTTTCCAATTCTTTTAAGAATTAGAAAAAGATGGAAGTTTAGTTAAACTGAGACTAAAAAGCTAAGTTACATTGATAGGCATTAAATTATAACGATGTACAAATAACGTTTATTTTTTCAGGGCTATACCAACGGGGAGATTTTGACAGGCGAGCTAAAGAAGGAGCTGATCGACGTTCTACAGCGACTCGTCGCCGCGCATCAAGAAGCGAAAAGTAGAGTAACGGATGAAGTGATTAAACAATACATGATTCCTAGAGACCTTGGTTTCGAAAACAAAGTAACTGTTTAATAAGCACCGATTTATGTGAATCGCTTCCTAGATTCTTCTACCTGCGTTGGAGATCGATTTAAATCTATTTATTGCACGCAAGACACGCAACTATAGAATATTCGAGAAGGTTCCATGATCTTTTTCAAGCACCGCCTTTTGTTGAAAAATTAAATTAATTTTTCTATCAATCTGTCTCGCTTATTAACAGAAATCTCGTAATCCTGTTGAAAAATCTAAAAATTTTCAACTTTTCCCAATTATCGAATAAATGTAAACCTTTCCCCCGCCTTTCACAGCTGCATGGCGGACTGCAGCATAAAAATAAAAATACCTTTTATTTCAATTAAACTTCGATTGATCATAAACTTGTACTAATCAATGATTAGTATTCGTGTCTAGCAGTATAGAGTAATTTTAATCTCAATTTAATTTATTTTTATCTTGTTCTAGTTCTAAGAATTATCTGTCTATTGGAGAGAGACCCACTCAATTATTTATGTTACAATCTACAAATTTGGATCATCGTTATTAAAATAAACTTAATATTCATATACAGACATTCTTTTTTATACGAATTACATCATTTTTCTCGAAATTAAATAGTGCCTTTAGTCACGAATTAACATAAATTAAATGGATTTCAGATTCAACGTCAATAACTGTTATAAATTTTTACCTCCGATGGTTTGATTTACTTTTCGTTTTATTTTAATTCTTAGAACTGAAAAAAGATTTAAAAAAAAAATTAAAAAATCACGATAAAATTAATATATATAGGTAAAAAGTAAAAATGGAACAAAAAGAAAGGAGCATCTCTTAGCGCATGCGTCGCGCGGGGGAAACTTCTGAACCGCGTGGATTCGAACGGCTGCCGTTTACGTTCCACTTTCTCACAATTATTCGAAACTGGGTCGAGCGATGCCGATAGAGGTGATACACACACACTGTGCCTCGCGTGTGCATCCTCGGTCGCGCGGGAACGGGCCGAGCCTCGAGGCCCGAAGTTGCGCGCGCTAGAGGATCAATGAGAGCCGATCGCCACAATCGGGCGGCGCGCTTACAGTGCTTATAGATAGAATACAAGAGGCAGCCGCGCTCAAACGCGGATTAATGGAGCGCACTTGAGCGTAATAACGCGTAATCCAATGACCCGTTGACGTTCTCGCCGTAGCGGAATTCCCATCGGCTATTAAACCGATCAATAAACCGATCTTGATATACAAATATAAGTACGCCGGGATAGACGCTTCTCATTCGCGCCGGCGATCCGCCGAATTGATCACGCCGGGGCCGGGCCTGGGGCTGCCTGGGGCCCAGGGGTCATGTCGGTCGCGTGACGCCGACAGCCAATTAACGTCGCAAGTAATTATCGGTGACTGCGCGAGATCTATCGGCCGCGAAATCGTGCGTGTAACGCTGTTTTCGCGCGACACGTCGTCGAGCTAATTCTCTAGTGTCGCTCGCGCGCGTGAGAGAGAGAGAGAGAGAGAGAGAGAGAGAGAGATAAACAAAGAAAAGAGAGAAAGAGGGAACGAGAGCAAGTTAATTTTACCTCGCGCGCGATGATCCTATAAAACGAGATATTGGCTGAGCGCGAACGGAAATGGCGCGGTGCCGATTGGCGGACGATGACGACAATACGCAAGCCGCTATTAATAAACCGGCGCATGCGCGCCACGCCGGCCGCCGTGTGTATCCGCCATTCATGCGAGTCGATTTCGTTGTTTCTGTGTGTGCAGGCACGAGCCAGGCCTGAGGCCAGCCAGCTAGGCACAGCCAGCAAGAGCGAGACGAACGGTACGTGGTGTGACGGTGAATAAAGAATAATATTCGCGTGCTACCTCGAGGAGGATACGATGCGAGCGTATTAACTGTACGAATATACACAGCGACGTACCACGCAGTGGCAACGGCGACGGCGGTGTGGTGGCGGCAGCGGCGACAGCAACGGCAGTTTGTTGGAGCACGCTACCCGTTTAGTACCTGAAATGATGACTATCCTCGGTCACGGTCCGCCGACGTAAGTTCTACGTTTGTACGCTCGGCAAAGGCGCGAGCGGGAACCGTGCGTGCTTGCTTGCGTGCGTGCATGCGTGTGAGCGAGCGAGCGAGCGAGCGAGTAAACTATTTTAGTCGCGAAAATTCGCCGCTGCCAAATAAGAGCTTCCTCGCGCGCGCGTCACCCTCGTCGTTATCGTCCGTCGCCGCCGTCGGGGT
>NW_011627381.1:1494902-1539566 GCF_000204515.1 Acromyrmex echinatior | reverse complement strand
GTGGCCGCCGTCGCCGTCGTCTCCGTCGTCGTCGTCGTTGTCGGGAAATGCGAGCGCGCAGGCAACCGCCGCCTGCATTATTCGCCGCATGAGATATCTCGCGCAAAAAGTGGCAGAAAGGCTGTGTGCTACGTGAATTCCGTGGCGTATATCATTCCTTCGCGCGCGGCCACGCGTGGCGTAAGCGATGGATTTACTCGCGCCGGATGATAACGCACGCCGCTTCCAAAATGCCGCACAATACGTCCAATTCAGTGGACAATCCCGATCGTTCTATCCGGTGTCGTCTCACCTCGGCCTTTGTCATTTGAACTCTCGCGTATACACGCAAGTATTTTCCTCAACCCACGTTATCGACTCATTGTCGTCACAGTGTCAAACGATCGACGGTCGAATTCCATCGAATTGCTGCAAAACGCGCTCGTAGACTCTTGTTTACTCCGAGAATTCTGATGCATGATCGAAAACAATTGTAATAAACTGAAAAATTCTGTTATAATATAGTACAGCTTTTGATTTTAGGTAAGAGTGGAAGAAGTGCCATTTTGAGGATCCGTAAGAATGATGCTAATCAAATAATAAAACGAGGAACAAATAATCAGCTGGTACAATAAATATTCAACGTGTAATATGGGGGCGTTTTTGGATACTCCGAACACAGAGAAGTGCAATGAGCATGGCACTGGTAACGGCCTGCGGTACGGCGTTGCCAGTATGCAAGGATGGCGAATGGAGATGGAGGACGCTCATCGAGCAATTCCCTGTTTGGATGGTGGTCTCTCGGATTGGAGCTATTTTGCAGTGTTTGATGGCCATGCAGGTGCATTGGTATCAGCGCACAGTGCGGAACACTTATTAGAATGTATAATGCAAACGCAGGAGTTTAAGGCCGAGGATGTTATAAAAGGGATCCACTCTGGATTTCTCAGACTCGACGACGAGATGAGGGATTTGCCAGCGATGAGCGCCGGCATGGACAAATCCGGCTCCACGGCGGTGTGTGCATTTATATCGCCCAAAAATATTTATATCGCCAATTGTGGCGACTCCCGGGCGGTACTCTGCAGATCTGGAACACCAGTCTTCTCGACGCGGGATCATAAGCCCGTTTTACCCGCTGAGAAGGAGAGAATTCAGAATGCAGGTGGTAGCGTAATGATCCAAAGAGTTAATGGATCTCTGGCGGTTTCCCGAGCATTGGGTGATTACGAGTACAAAAATCTAAAAGATCGAGGCCCTTGTGAGCAGTTAGTGTCGCCGGAACCAGAAATATTCATGCTAGACAGGGACGATGAACATGACGAGTTTCTAGTTTTAGCATGTGATGGCATTTGGGATGTAATGAACAACGAAGATTTATGTACTTTTATACGTTCAAGGCTGCAGATAACTGATGATTTAGAAACAGTTACCAATCTGGTTGTAGACACTTGTCTTTATAAGGTAATATATGAAGATATCTTATATATATATTTTTGTATTAAAAGTATAAATGTGATTATATCAAAAGAATATATTACATTTATCACATATCATTTATCACATATTCATTTATTTTAAGATATAAAGCAAATGTGAAAATTACTTTTAAAATTATTTTTAATTTGTAAAATAATATATAAATTTTTATTATTGCTCATTATACATCGTGTTGAGTTACATTCTTAATTTTTCTTTATGTCTACAATCATATGGAATAACTGCAAACTTTTGATGTTGATCGATGTTTTTTTTTATATAAGAATGTATTCAGAACAATCTAAAATTTCGTTACAGGGTAGCAGAGATAATATGAGTATAGTCCTGGTAACGTTTCCGGCTGCACCAAAACCAAATCCTGAAGCACTGAAGCAGGAGGCCGATTTGGAAATGGCTATTGCAAGGAGAATTAAAGGTTCTTTAACTTTTCCATACTTTAATTCATTATATTCTTTATGTTGTTGCATTAATTCAAGATCACGATGCCACATACACGAAAGTGACATAATAAATTAATGTTTGTTGATATAAAATAAATGTAATGATAAATTCTTCCTGGTGCATATTTAATGAAATTTTGCATAATTGTGAAGAATTTGATTAGTGCCAAAGCATATAAAAAAATATTCTTCAACATAAAAATATTATGAAAGTTGATATATGAAATATCTATTTTTAGCAATATAAATACTTTTATTCTCAGATATTTATAATACTGTAAATACTGCAGCTCAATGAGGGGAAAAATAGAGACCAATAATAATGATAGAATGAATGACTCCAAATAGCGTAATAGTTCGCAATAGTTTGCATATGATTATAAGTGATGTGTATTAGACAATTAAAAGTTCAGTAGTAGGAACTATTTATAATGTTAGAAAAATGTTATCGTTGATAAACTGATTTATTATTGCGTTATTAGAGGTGATGTGTACTATTCTAAAAATTATAAAGAATAATATAATAGATAAATTATAAAGAATTTGAAACAGCCAATATCTTCGATGTCACATAAATGTAATCTAATCTAGTTTGAAAGATCAAGAGTTTTATTTTCAGAATAATCTTGTATTTACAATCTACATATCACATGTGCCACAAGATATAACTAGTCATTACACGCAAAGCAATCTTGCAAAAGTGATAAAAATGTTTTCCAGTGTTTTAATGTGCGTAAACAGCAATAATAACAATTTATAATTCTTTAAAATAACTTTAATTGCGATTTGAAAACAAATGTAAATGTTAAAGCTTGCACAATCAATTGTACAAATTATGTGTAATAATAACTACACAATGTGTGAGTCCCACTTCTTAACGTTGCACTTTGTGATTAATAAAGTTGATGTCTTATACGCTATATATCTGTCACATATGAGAAAACAACAAATCGTTGATGTCTTACATCGTCCTGTGTGTGCAAAAACGCATATTTGTTCCACTTTAATAAATTCCATCATATTGCATCTGTTATTTTTCAAAATTTTCTGAGAGCTTGATACAAACAGCTTACCAATTTTCATGTGAAATTCGAGATGTATGACGCGTATGGTATAGATGCAATAATTCACGTACTAAAATATATCATTATTTCCTCAGATCTCACGTTTTATTAAGACTGTATACCCGACTAATGTAATAATGTACATTTCAAAGATACTAATTTGTGCTATGTGTTAAAAATATGAAAGGACTGTTATTAAGAAAATTAAATTATATTGTAATATAAATACTATGGTTGTTTCTTAAATATCAATATTGTTATAAAAATGCGTAAAAATTGCAAAGCTTTAAAAATACGTACAATGCTTAATGTGTAATAACACAAAAGTATAAAAAATACAACCCACTTATAAGAAAAAAAAAAATTTATAATGTTATTCCACCAGAACAATATTTTATAGTAATTGTAGCTTACTCCATACATGATTAATTAAAAATATTACATCAATGCTATACATTTATTAACGGGGCATAAAAGTTTTTAAGATTTCATGGTGAGTTATTTTATTTGGTTGAAAATTCTTATTTTTTGTTTTTCTGTTAATACTAGAATCGAAAAACGATTAAATTAATTTTTATTAAATTATAATCGAAAGAAATTATATGTGGATTATATTTCAATACACTTAGGAACCGTCCATCTAGAAAAGGTCACCATGAAACCTCAAAAATATCTGTGCCCTATTTATAATCAAACTATCATGTGTATCAATTCAATGTTTCGTATTATTTTCTTTAAAATGAGAGAGAAAAAAATTAGTCTGTAGTATCATAAAATTAGTACACATTATTTCGTCATGTAATGACAAAAGTTGTCAATAAATATTATGCAAAATTCTTGCTGAAAGATATGTTCCACCCTTGGAGTTGATAAATTAACCTAAAGTTCAATCTTTAAGTAGAAACTATATATATATACATATATATCGAAAGAAAGTTGTTCCTCTTGTTTATGTTTGTTCCTCTTTTAAAGTTCATCTAAACCATGTCATAAGGTAGGTGCAAATTTTCTTACGAGAATCTAACATTGTCTGTTATCTACTTTTGATATCAATTTTAATAGCAATGCATTTCTTATGGAGGAACATTGCAGCAGATATCTTTTATTTTTTTTTCATAATATCCAAAGGATACACAATTCCAGAGGTGGACAATTTGCATCATATATTTGAAAGCTTGACTAAAATGTATCTACTTAAGACAAGAGTATGTTTCCATAAGAAATGTAATGTACAATCTACTCTTCCAGTCCTAAGTAGATGCATGTACACAATTGTGTTGTATATGCGCGTGTGTGTATATTTCGATATTTGCTAATTATTCCATATTTGCTAATTATATTCTCGCAAGCATCTTGACAAAATGCATGTAAAAAAATTATCGTATTGTGTATTATAAATTGGGATATGCAAACATAGTTTATATTTTTTCAATAAATTATCACATTTTTATTTTGATTTATTATTAATAAAGAGGAATATGTATGGAAATGTACACTTATAATTACATATAAATGTATAAAATAACAGTGGTTTGAGAAAGCAGATAATTTCTATTGCTACGTCTATGGAAAATTTGAATTATAAATTTCATAATATTGAATAGTATATCAAGCACATTTTGTTAAGCGTATGTTTGGATAGTTGCATTTAGAATTGCACATAATCTAAGAAAACCATATAATTAGCTATTATATTATTTATAAATTGATAAGTTCATAATTTTTATAAGTTTAATAATTTTTTAACGAAAAATATCTAAGTTACTTTAATATTTTTCTTCTATATTTGTAGAAATAGTCGCCCAAGAGGAGGACAAGAGTGAATTTGATTATCTAAAAATGTTGGAACTTCTTAGAGGAGGCGAGCGTTTTCCTTATCTGCCTCCTGGTGGTGGTCTTTATGCTAAGTAAGTTTAGCAACATTAAAACACGATTTTTAGAAATAATAGTCTGTACTCAGCAGAGTGTTTAGTTTGTAACTTTTAAAATTTTTCTTCCTGCTTTTTTCTGATTGGATTATTTTTCGATCTAAAAGAATAGTCCTATCTTAGAAGAAAATTTTTGACAGTTGTAAAATAAATATTCTTACGCGGTAAATTATATCATTAAACTAGAATCAAAGTTCTTAGTAAAAAGTATTAAAAGTATTATTTAATATTTTCGTTTTATTGCCAATCATTATTAAAAACTTAAAAGGGTTAGTTTCTGTACAGTGAAGTATTACATAATTTTAATTTAGGAAAGATGACTCATACTTACGTAACATGTACATATACATACATAACTGTTTTAAAACGATATTTTGAAGTATATTTAATATTTAGTTATATCTTTTAATAGAAATTGAGAATAGACTTTTTACGATTTTCATAGTGAGATCACGGTAATGTTAGCGTTACTACTACCAAATACAACCGAATCGACAGTCTTCTACCAATTTGGCTAGATTCCAGAATATAATTAGATTCCGTCGTGAGAGTCCAATAATTTTATACTTGACCTTTTCTAAATGCACCTGAATTATTAGTACTCATTTTCGAAAATTTCATAATGTGCAATAATCATGTTGTATTTCTTTTCCTTTCAGGCAATCATTTATCGAGAAAATGTTTCGAGAAATGTGTCCCAGCAAAGCGCATTCTGTAAGTGTTGGATACATCCCTTTGACATAACTAACCCTCGATCGTTTTCTAAACTGCATCAAATGTACAATTATATAATAATAAGACATGTTCCATATTCATATAAAGATGCAGAATTTACCGTGGACACATTTATTTGAATAGTAATCCCTAATGTAAGAAAATCCTATCAATGTTAAAGAAAAATTACGATGTATTATAAATTGGTGAGTTTTAAGAGAACTAAGTTTCGTAAGTCTCATAAAGCACATAATTAGTAGACTTCTACTAAGTGACCCACGATTGGTAACGTAAATTAGTGCGTAAATTAATTAAATATTATGTACTTTTGTAAGTGTTTCTATCCATCTATCTATACTATTTGTTTAAAAACTCAAGCTATACAAAAGTTTCCTTATTCATCGTAACTTTAGTAATCGTAACAGACATTGAAATATTATCCGGGGGTTATGTATCTATTTAAGCAATATATATTTTTCTCGAAAGATTTATTTTAGAAAAATGGCTGAAACTTAAGTGCGCTGTATCGATAGTAAACATACTTAACTAAGTTCCACTATTTTGTGCAAATTATTAATTTGCAGATTAGCCAGTTAATAATTTTAATGGAATAATAGTACAAGTGAAATATCAATTACAAAGGGACTAAGGATAATTATATAAATATTTACTTTTAATTTTAATACGCACTTCTATCGTTTTGAATATTTTACTTAGAATATGAGAAAGTCGAACAAACAAATACTTGATATACAGATGTAAGAAAATATTTTTATGATTGATGGCATATTTCAGGAGAAAATGTAAAAATTGTGTTATGTACTTTACAAATAATCCAAATTGATCTTTGACTTTTTACCATTTAATCATTTTTTATAATTATCACACATTGTATATGTGTTGGATTTTATAAATTTCTTTTTCATTTTGGGAAATAAAAATTGTTTATATTTCAGTTATATTATAAGCAGAGGGTTAAACAGATGTTAAACTAAAAATTAGATGTACAAGCTGGAATAAAAATGAAAAATTAGATAATATGAAAACTAATCAAGGTGTAAGTTTTAATATAATATAAATATGTAAAAAAATGTAGAGAGCATGATATGTTATGTATGCATTTATTTGGAGGTATTTAAAAAAAAAATGATATCTTTAAATATTTAATTATTATGAAATTTGCACAATAGACTAATACTACTATACATTTTATACCGCTTGCGTAGCTCTTTCACACGCAAACAGGATTTAATGTTATCTTCATCAAAAATGTATTTTCCTCAGAACTGTACAAAAATTTCTGTATTACAATACATTCGTGATACATTATGAAGCGAGATTTTCATGGAATTTAATAAGAATTTAGTAGAGTATTTCTGTCATGCCCTCTTGCCATGTTGATAAAAAAATGCATAATATTGCGATATATAATTATATATTTTTGTAGATCTAGGGAAAAAATTAGTGCTCAGAATATATATCTACTCCTCTGATTGGTATTTCCTACTTTTCATTTATAATCAGTTCCGATGTTTATGGAAATATCAGTCCAGTGTACTTTGTAGAACACGGAAACTTTTTATATGAGAAGAGTAGGAAAAAAAAAGATTATTTAGTTTTAAAATTATCAGTCCTGTATACACACACACGCGCGCGCGCGCACACACACACGCACGTACGCACACACGCGCGCGCGCGCACACACACACACAAGAGTTGATAAACAGTACTGATATTTTCTTCAAATAATTTAAAAAAATGAGAACTTAATACACTTGACGAGGAGGCCTTGAGTTTAGTTTCCTGTAATGTTATTTCATAAATTTTATATTTGGCTACCCACAATCATAATAGATTAAATTGTTGTATTTAATGTATATTCGGAAATATATTATACAGTAAATATATTATTGAATTTGTAATTTAAATACATTGTATACAAATTTAATCAACAGTGATAGAGTAAAACATTTACCTAACACATATATATGTATAAATATATAAATCAGCTTTATGAATAGCTTTTGGAATAACGCATATCAAACATTAATCCTTCGATTTTTATAATCATTTTTCACGCATATAAAATCACATATTTTCTGAAGAAAGTGGAAATTATACATCAAGGCCATCCTCGTGCATACGATGAAGTATACATGTACCAAAGTATATTATCGTTTCTGGTTATAAAAAGAAATGTCTAAAACTAACAAAGTTAACACTCAATCTACTACCCGTTTTTTTTAAAGTAATATATTAGAAATATAAAAATATATAAATCTTATACAGAGAACGGATTAACCCTCTATTTTTACTAACGATGTCTCATTAAATGGAAATGTGAAGATACTAATGTTTTGCTGGTATTTCAAATTTTTTTCTTTCTAATCTGATCAATAGAACGCGAAAATTCATAAGATTTATAACGATGGATTTTTCCAGACGAACAATACTGATGCGTGGAGCTGATGCAATTATATATAATCATTTTAAATATGAGCAAGACATTTCTTCTATTGTAAAACAAAAAAAAATAGAAATAACGCAACTTGGATCATTCAAGCAGAGTGGCTAGCCATATGAAAATCTCACAAATTTTCACGACCTATTAATCATAATAATATAATTTTTTAATTTGGTTAACAAAAGCTACACAAAGTATTAGATTTTCACAAGATTGTGAATTACAGAATAAACATATTACAGATATACGTGAAGCTTTATAACTTCTTGAAGTGATTGAAGTCTAGTTAATAACATATAGCGTGTATCTAGACTATGGATTTATAAAAATAATTTGATATAGCTGAATATTTCCTTTTGCTGAGCTTTCCGTGCCTCATCTAGTGACAATGATATAACGCCCATATTAATGGTATGTGTTTTCAACTCGTATTGCAAACAGTATGCAGAATTGTACAAATATGCTTTTAATTGAAAAATTATTTGGTGGCATAATATATAATATTAATTTAAATTTACGAACATATTAATCATTTACATTGTTAATGCAAACTATTTACTTCATAAAAATTTGGAATTTTAATTTTGGAATGGATTATCATCTTTTTGTACTAACTTTTTTTACATATAGTCTTAGTTTGCGTATTGAATATAATTCATATTATACACACACATTGAGTCAAATATTTTATGAAATTTGCAAGAGGAACAATTATATGAAAATTTTACAAATGTTTCTGTATCTATATTCTTTTAACTTTTCAACATTGTGTGTATATTTAGAACATATACAAAATGGGACTATTAGAGAAAAAAATTGTGGAAAATAATGTTTTCATAAAAACAGAAAAAATAATATTCTATTAATGTCACTGTTATATAACATTATACGTCAATTAAGTTCAATTGGCATAATCGTAGTGATGGAACAGCTATGATATTGCATTTATTTCTTTTTGTGATCTTGTAATTGTTTTAAATGTCATTCACAATTTTAATTAATTAATTACGTATTTATTAAGGATTGTAAAAAAAAACTTATAATTTTCGTTGGGAAATTGTAATATCGTATATATCTTATTATTACATTTTCATATATATCCTATTTTATTTTAAACTATAATTATGTTTACATGACCGTTGAACTTTTGAAATTTTTGCAGGAATTATCAAATATAAACAGATTTCTCATAATATGCATTAATTATATTAATGCTTCACGAATGCTATATGATCCATATCACTTAAGAGATCCTTTCTTTTTTAATATCTGTATCATATTTTTTTCTGATAAGTTAAATCATTATTATATAATGCTATTTTCATAGTAAGAAATTACCTTAAACATTTATTTAATTTCATTTGGGAATTCTTCCTTAATGAATTCGAAAAAATGTTGTGTACCACGACACTAATCTATTACAAATTATTTTTTATTCTTCTTGTGAAGTCTTTAGCCTTTCTTTATTCTTCTGTTGAGCCAGAGCACAAGTCTGCCAAGGGACACACAGATCCCCACTGACCAAGCTTAATAACAGCTGTTAAAATTTTGATACAGCCTCTACTTAACCTTCTTTTTTCTAATTTAATTAATAAGAGAAAATAAAAGATTGAAATCATGTGTACTGTTGTTTTTAAAATGGAAGCTTTAGTATTAACACACATTTTTATGCGGCGTTTAAAATATACAGACAGAGTTAAGAAGATAAAAAAGGAAGTTAAGATCTTACAATAAGCGCCTGTCGTATACTGCAAAATTTTGGCGTTTCAAATGCGGTATACTATTTTAGATATATTATTATTGTCGTGTGTAGAGAGTTGTCGACATGATTGTACAATACTTGTCTATGTTTATTGTACATAATACGCATAATTAAAATGATTTGATGGGAACAAGTCTTTCGTTTTTCGCTATAAGTAAGCGTAATGTGTAATTTCTAACATTTTACCTATTTCCAAGCTATTGACTAAATATAAAATACCTTGTTAGGTATTACATCGCTACCACAATGAACTTGGATAATTTTATTTTAATTGTTCCATTCTAAATAATATGGTTTCTTTTATTTAAAGAGAGAGAGAGAGAGAGAGAGAGAGAGAGAGAGAGAGAGAAAGAGAGATCGGATAACATGGTGAACCGACAATCGTCTGTTGCACAAACGAACGAATGCCTGATATACGCAAATATTCACGAAACTTATTTTTTCACAATGAAAAATTGTATTATAACCGTAGTATCATTGTGATTAATTACAAAAAAAGTCTATATAGAGTACCAATAAACATGATAAAGTTATCAATTATTACTTCCACAATAAGAAGGTAAAGATAATTAGAGCGTAAAAAATGAAGTGATCAGAATTTTTTTCATTTTTTTTGTATTGATATTATATACGTTTTTTCTTAATTGATGAATACGTTTTCCCTAGAAATATGCTATTGTCAATAATGAGTCGATAAATAAATATCCGATGTCTAATACTTTGTAACATATTTTCAGAAATCTATATTTAATATTCTGATATTTATCTTTAGACAATACCACTTTATAATTATGTAGTGTTTTTTTCTGCATGATTGAAATGTACACGTGTATTATCTCCATATTATTAGCTTATAAAAAAGCGATATTTTATTTATTCGAAGAGAACTGCAAAACAATATATTAAGAGAATAAAGCTGGAGTTATATTTTCTATTTAAGAATATTTAATATTTGAACATTATTTTTTGAAGTATAAGAAAAGAGGCGCACTGAATTATTTTTTCTTTAGATAGATATCTGATTAAATATTATTTTCTTATATTGTGTCTTTCAACAATCTGTTTAACATGCAGTGTTTTATTTTTTTTTCTGATATTTTCATGATACTTGATTTACGTGATTGTAATTAGAAATCAATTTTTATATTATATTTATAATATAATAAATAGCATGTGATATTTATTAATATTTCAAGATGATAAATAATGTTGTAATAATGTTTTAATCAATCATCATTGATGATATTCCAGTGCATGTAAGTATGTAATTTATATTATTTATTTGCAATATTAAGGATATTATATAGTGGTATTGTTAATATATTTATATATATCTATATATCAGTAATACAACAAGTTATAGAATTATTGATTAAAACTAAATATATTTGTAAAAATATAAATAAAATGCTAAACTAGAAACAATCAAAATTAGATTAATAATTTTGAAGTCAAATTTCAAATCGGAAAATAAAAATTTAAGAAGCTTAAATATAAGTATTGATCATATAATATCGGTCATGTAATATTGTTATATTTTCTTATTATGTTTTATAGACAAGAAAATATGTACAATTTTTAATATTTAACACAAAACTGTACACAATTACATTTTTTGTCTATAAGAAATTATATAAAAATTTTCATATCTATATAATAATTTGTCAGATCAGTTCGAAAATATTTAATAAAAAATATGTATATCTACAAGAAACAAGATAATGTATACATATACGCATAATTATTAAATCTTGAGGAAAAGATGTATGTGCAAAAATTAAAGTACTATATAATGATATGCTTACAGAATTCACAGAGCAGTTAATGTATGCAATTACGTATACGATTTCATACATGCGAAATTGCAATAGACTGGCCAATCCAAAAGTGGTGAAAATGAGATATCTATCATCAAGAGTCATTATGGAGTACTACATGAGCAGAGACTGTGCAGAGTGGTAATTGATTATTAATGTCAGTTTCTTTTTTGAATTGTTACATTTACGCGTGATAAAGAAACAAAGCATTTTTTTCAATTAAGGATAAAACGGAGAAAAATTGGGAAAATTCTTTTAATATATATCTCAAACATACATTTTTTTACTCCTTTTATACATTGAATTATACACGAAACATCTTCATACGATATGTATTTTTAAAATTTTATTAACTTCAACAGAGATAATCATAACTTTGAAGTAAAATTATGCTACATAAATAACTGATATAATTATGTAAAAATGTTAAATTACCGTAAGACTATTGATTAGTAAATTAGAAACCTAATATATTGCTAACTTTAAAAAAGCTATTCTAGAATTAATATACATATACATACATATATATTTCTTTGGATTGATATATGTAAAATTATATTTAGTTTATTTTAATGGGAAATTGAACGTAGCATAATTCACACAATGTATATTATGTAATTGTAGAAATTGATGTATTCTTCACTTAATATCGCTGTATGATTATATGCATAATAGGATCTTCAAAGCACAGTTAATTTTTTTTATATTTAATTGTGTTGCACTTCTTATGCAATTAAAACAATTTTATTCGATCGTAAATAAAATAAACTTTGTTTTTTATATAAAAATAGAAATCGAAGCTCTCATATATATCCCTTTTCCTATTATATAAGATTTACTTATCTGGCAACTTCTATTTCTTAGAGTTGCCTGTGCTAGCTCGTTTAGATATCTTGTTCAGTAATATATATATGTGTGTATTTACGTGTACGAATACAATGTGCTACAAAAATTATTTTTATATGTTTATTCCAAAATATTGAAGATGATACAAAAGATCTAAAATGGTATGGACATACCGTTAATATTTAAAAAGTATGCGATTTTTCTTATTGATATTACTTAAATATACAGTAATAACAATAAAAAAACAGATCCTAGTTTATTTGAGGTATCACAATGTATGTTTGTTCAGATAAAACATAGCCATTTTATAATAAGATAAAAACTGTATATTCACCTATCCACGCATACCCACATATGTATGAAGTACTTAGCTATTTTATGGTTTTCATTTCAGTTATTTTATAGTTGTACATTTCTAAAATGTCATTTAAATTGTTGCGCTTTGTGATTCAAATCTGCTTATAGTTCAACTTAAATATTTAATTTAAAATATACTGGTAACGCCTGATTTAATGCTTAACATACAACAATCATCACGTCAAAGTAATTACACACGCACACGCGCACACACACATGCAAAATATACGTTGATAAATAAGATGTATAGATGAATTGTGCTAAATTATTAATATATAGATAAATTTATATTTGTTAACATTTCAATATTGTAGTTTGTCTATTTGTGAAATTTTTTTGTTTTCCTAGCTGTTCACATATTCATAAAATGTTGTAACATTATTCAGAAAATTGGATATATACATAAGAAAATTATTTAATGATGAATTAGTCTATTTGTCTACCCACAACATCTTTTTCGTGTTTTTTTATTCTTACACTGTCTAAATAAGTGACTCGATTCATAAGAATTGTCTGATGATATTTCATAGAAAGTATTTTCATCATATAATTCTGAAATATATTATGTTTACGTTTATACATTGACTTCACAATTGTCAACAAATTATTAATTATCTTTACCTTGGCCTTCAGATGACCAAAAATAAATTATTTCTTAATCTAAAAAAGATGTTCAGTACACTGTACAAAAATAAAATACGATTATTATAGATTGACTGGATTAAACATTTAACTGGAAAAAACCAAATTGTTAATCATTTTGTAGAATTGTGTGCTAGTTTCTTATGGATGATCATATATTCTACAATGACCACAATACTATTTATCAATGCTTTCATTTATACACACTTAATATAATCAAATCAGCTAACGTAATGCACTTTACAATAATTTTCTCTTATACTATTAAGTATAAAATGCTTAATAAATTCTATTTCTATTTTTATGCTATGTAGTAAAAATATGTATAATGTTACACAATAGTCTTTCATATATAATAAATTATATATATATATATATATATATATATATATATATTCTTCAAGTTTACCAAAATATTATACGACTCATTTAGCATATGAAATAAATATATTAACTTATTCGAAATCCAGGAATCGAACCATTTTGTACAATCTTCGTAAGATGTGAACTTCTGCTCGCACAAGCTATGAGCTAATGATCGAAACAAGTGGTAGTCGCTAGGTGCAATATCAGGAGAATACAGCGGGTGCGGTAGCACTTCCCATTTAAGTGTTTCCAGGTATGTTTTTACCGGTTTTGCAACGTGTGGGCGAGCATTGTCGTGCAGCAAGATGACTTTATCGTGTCTTTCGAAGTATTCCGACCGTTTTTGCTTCAATGCACGGCTCAAGCAGTTTTAGCAGTTCGTAGTATATGACACCCTTCTGATCCCACCAAATACAGAGCAGGAGCTTTGAGCCATGGATATTGGGCTTTGCCACTGATGTTGATGGTTCGCCGGGCTTAACCCATGACTTTCTGCGCTTTGGATTGTCATAATGGATCCACTTTTCGTCACCGGTAACAATCCGATGCAAAAAACCTTTTCTTTTCTGCCGTTGAAGCAGCAGTTCGCACGTGAGAAAACGTCTCTCAATATCCCTTGGTTTCAATTCATATGGGACCCAATGTCCTTCCTTCTGGATCATGCCCAAACTTTTAAGACGTTTTCCTATTGTTGAGAAGTCAACTTCCAATGACGTAGATAATTCTTTAAGTGTTTGACATGAGTTTTCATTGAGCAGTGCCTGCAAATCGTTATCTTCAAATTTTTTCGGCTGACCAGGTCGCTCCTTGTCATCCAAGTCGAAATCACCAGCTTTAAAACGTGCAAACCACTTCCTACACGTTTGCTCAGCCAGAGCATGTTCACTATACACATCCACTAAAATACGATGAGCTTCAGCTGCACTTTTGTTCATATTAAAATAATGAAGCAAAACTCCCCGCAAAAACACTTTATCTGGCACAAATTTTGACATATTCAATGAATTATACAGTATTGTTATTTATGATTTCAAGAAAGGTTATGTACGGCAAATGACGTCCTATGATAGATGTTTACAATGTATACAGAACTATAGGTAACAACGAAATAGTGTACTGCTTGTGCCATCTCTTGTAAAACGCTACGAATTAATTCCAACACCTAATAATATATAGCAACAAATGCTTCACTGCAATCAAAGTTTTTGTTGCCAACCAAAAAATAGCTGAAGTTTAATTACAATTCCACGGTATGTTCGAAAACTTATACAATTTGATCAGATTTTAATGCTGATTTTGTATCAAGTGTGAATTCTGCAATATAAAATATATTAATGACATTTAAGAGGGAAGTATATCTCATTTGTATAGATATATAATCGCAGCAAAGGCGATGAGCATAAAAAAGGCAGTCATTGCACATTTATATGTTCTACCATAACAAATTCTATATCAGTATACTGTGCTAATTAACATACATCTTGTTTTATAGACCATTAGTATACATCTTAATATATCACAATCTAATCTATTTTCACAGTGCAATTAAAATATAAAATGTCTGTAAATTTATTAAACAGCCAGTTTATTAATCCTTTTCTAGTTTCTTTAAATTCGAGCTAAGTTAGATATCAGATCTAACGGAATCTGTCACAGCGTATTTGAACTACTTTGAGTGTCACGCGTAAGTTAAGAAAGTCACATATTTACATGTTGATTTCAAAATCACATTCGTGCTCTCCTCCGCAATATATAAATATTATTATACAAATATTATTTTTACTTCATCTCTCCAGAGTTTCTGCCCTTTGATTTGAAGAATTCGAAATATATTGTAAATGTGCCTACATCGAAAGAAATTACTAATTAAAAGAAAAAAGTTATTTATTAGTCCAACCTCGCCAAATCGAGGCGATACTGGCTGCTGCACTTGTTACCAAACCACCAGCGACACTCTGATGTACTTGCATACTAGAAGATTGTTGACTAATCATCGCAGAAGACGGTACTGCCATTTCAGGACAAGCGATACTTGGTACCTGCATACATACGCCATGAATACCAGTATCCATCAATCGTGTTCCTATTGCTTGAATTTCGTCATAGAAGCGTACATAACTTACAGAAGTATGACTTACAGCTTCCCATCCCCAACACAAATCTTCTTCGTCCGAAGCTGAATCATCACTATTTTCCAAATCGGGAACTAACTGATTGTGAAGTTGTGCTATTACAGACGGATCAACTTCCATTGGTCCAATTCTATAATATGCAATATACATGAATATGTAATTATAAATTTACGAATTCGTTTCTATAATCTGTTAAGATTAATAAAATTATTACACATTACCTTCCGAGATCACTAATTTCAGTATTGAGCAAATGTATCAAGTTTTGCAATGTATGCATAGGATTTAAAACTTCTATTTTGGTATTTTGCGTAAGACACAAATGTAATACGTTACTATTTAGTCTTGCTACTTTCCTAGCAAATTTTTGGTCCGACAATTCATTCCCGCAAAATTCTCTGAAAAAACATGGCCAAGATGAAGAAAATATCTCACACAATTTATTGTTAATATGTGCTCGTACATTACATTATCTACACCTAATAAAAATAGACATGGATAAAAAATATCATGAATATATGTTTGCAAGTAGTATATATAATTCTTAATACGTACCCACAAGTAAGTTTATATGGTAATTTTATATTAACATAATAGGCAAGAACATTAACCAGTTGTGTAGCGTATGTCAAAGCAGCACTAATATTATACGCTGGATTGTGCATTGCGTTTTCTTTATTTGCACCTGGCACTCCATCTTTATTTGCCGCAACTGAACATAATACATTTATGTATACAGAGTGTCTGGAAATAATCGCCAAATATTTCATGGGCAGGTAGAGAGGACTAAACTGAATCGAAGAGTCCTCTACCATTTTGTAATTTTCGCAATAGTTAACAAGATATTAATTTAACTAATCTGTGCTTCGCGGGTTTTCTCTATGTCTTGGTCCATTCTTGATGTGCCAACGTTTCGTAGGCCTTGCAGTCCACTTCATCAGGGCGAGGAGCAGCCTGATACTGAGCTGTTCCTCCAGGTCCTTCCTTTTTATGTTACGCTACTTGTTGAGGTGGGAGTTTTTTGATGGTGGAGGAGAGGAGGGGGGTTAGAGTGATGGGGGAGACAGATAGTGAAAGATATTAATTACTAAAAATTGCCAAATATTGGTCTTGAATAATTTTTTACTCAAATACTATCAACTTTACAGAAAAAGTTCTGAGAATTTTTTCAAAATTTTTTCAGAATTTTTTAATAATCGTATTTTCTCATGTAAAAAAAAGAAAATGCAGTACTAAAAAGTTGATAAAAAATTCTGAAAAAATTCTTAGAACTTTATGAGAAGAAAATAAATGATTTTTGTCTCTTGCAGCTTTTCCATAAAGTTGATAGTATTTAAGTGAAAAATTATTCAAGACCAATATTTGGCAATTTTTAATTAATATCTTGTTAACTATTGCGAAAATTGCAAAATGGTAGAGGACTTTTCGACTCAGTTTAGTCCTCTCAATCTGCCCATGAAATATTTGGCGATTATTTCCAGACATCCTGTATATACTTAGGTGTAATGTCATTAACTAATATGGGAATAAAAACAATTACCCCAAAGAGAATAAGCGCTGTAGTCTCCTGTCGCTGGTAACGTTGGTTCAACAATGGAATGATGGATTTCCAGAGAACTTTCTTTCTCGTTAATCCATCTACCCCGTACATATGACGTACCTGATGCATCTGCTAATGCGCTAGTAAGAATATCCGAGGTGGCACTGTCACTGTCTTCACTGCTGCACAAACTATAAATAATATCCGTAATATTAACAATCTTGGAAAATTTTTAACAATTCTATATCGCTTTTATGTTTACATTTCTAATACCTTCTATTTGGTTGGACCTTAGATAAAGGAAAAATGTACTGAATTAACTGCTTGGCAGCAGTTCTAATAACTTTCTTTAGTTGCTCCCTTTTTCTATCCACAACTTCTTTCTGTTTCTCCTGCTTAACTTTTAAGCCATTAACATATCGATGTAATTTCTCTATTCTATCCTCGTGCCGTGGCACTCGAAGAGTCAACTGAGAGTTGACATCTTTCAAAACATTCAGACGTTGATTACCTACACGTAAAAAATTAAGTAATTAATAGAAGAAATAATTTAAACAATTTAAATAATTCAAGTACTGTATCAAGTGCAAATTTTAAGTCTTACCTCTATTGATACTCTGTCTTGTTTCGTTTACTAGAGACTGCAGTAATCTCACTCTTTCTTTACATGTATTTATATCACAAATCTGAAATTACAAATTCAAAATATGAGATATTACATCACTAAATAAACATATTGTATAAGAAAATATTTTACTTGATGATTGCACAATTATATGTATTTGTTCAAATTACGTGATAATTTTCTGTATAACAGTCTTCGTTTAATTATATTAAAAAGACCAACTGTCTGCAGGAAACTTCTTCGTGCTCACGTATTAAAATAAATATGTATCTATAAACAATAGTGTCTCTTTACATATTAGATCTGTTCTTTTCAGCTGAACATGTATTGTTCATCTTTTCTCCTTTTCTTTTTAATGGAGAGAAAAAGAAGATGAATGGGGTAAAAAAATTCAGCTGAAAAGAGAATAGATCATTGGATAGAAATTTTAGAACAGAAAAGAATTAAAGAGAATTTTAGTTTAATTTAGAACAGAAAATTCTAGGAAGACTAAATTATAATTTAGAACAGAAGAGAATTATTTATTTTTATTATGGTACCAGTTTATCTCTCTGCTTGTGCCTCTCCAGAGCCTTCATGCACTTCTCTTCTAGCTGGGCTCTAGCAGCCTTCAGCCGTATCAGCCGCATTTGTTTATCGGCGAACCTGAATCATCAGTAATTATAACTTACAGCTGGAATATATTCCTAACGCGACATCGCTCTCAAAGACAGCTATAATGTATTCTCAGAAATAACACGTTTCTGATGGACTCGATCAGATCTAAAGATGTAAAAAAAGAAAAAAAAAGAAAAAAAAACAATCTATTGCGCTTGTGGCAAGAAAAAAAGAAAAATGAGACGCACCGTTCGGAGTAGACAGTGTTTGAATGTATAAAATCCCCGTTCTGGACGCACTGGCGGCAGTAAAAAATCCGACGGCTGTTATGGCACAATGGACACTTGAGCAGATTCATGCTCAGACGACTCGACGCGTCCTCCAGCTCGGACGAGAGCTGGAAATCCGCGGGCGCGGTGCAGGAGCCGTCGGAGCTACTCGTCGCCATAACCAACAGCAGCGATAGCGACGACGACGATGACAGCAGTGACAGCAGTAACAGCAGTAGCAGCAGCAGCAGTAGTAGCAGCAAGCAGCAGTAACAACAGTAGCGGGAAAACGACGGACCCTCCTCCTCGTCCTCCGACTGACTTGTATTGTTGTGTTGTGCCTCATCAGCTGATCCGCGATTATTTACTCGTGCCGCCGCGCCGCGCCGTGCCGCGCATCCTTTCCTCCACTCTCCAAGACTCCGTTCTACTTCGTTCTCGCACGTCGTCGTCGCTTTGTCTCTTTCACGTTGACGTCACGCGATGATTTCCAGCCAATACCGTTTGACATGTAGAGAATGTTGCTTTTTTTCTTTTCTTTTTCATTTACAGAAATCTAAGAAAGAAGAACTCTTAAAGTCAAAATAATGTCAGTTTGATGTCATATTGATCGATTATTAATTTTGAACGAATTTATGTAATTTTTCTGTCATGATTTAATTAATATGATATTATTTCGACTTTCTTGTCTTCCTTGGAGATGTTTTTTTTTTTTAATCTGATACCATACGTTTTGTCACACCAGAGAGAAACCTGAGAGAGATCATGCCGGCTTTTTTCCCGTTATTACCATCGAAATCGCCCGTACACTACCATCAATACATTCTTTTCAGTTTGGGAACGTGACATACATTTTCACTATCGATAATCGTATCGTCGAAAGTAGATGTGGTTTGACTCTGTACTAAATCCTCAGGACTGAAGTGTGCCGACTATCTAGAGGAGGGATAATTTAATTTGGGTCCTTGAAAAAATTTTAATTTCGCATCTCCTACATATGTAAATAAAAGTTGTTGAATTTTAATAAACGAAATTGAAAATTCAAATAAGTTAATTTAGTGAATTTTTTCTTATAATGTCTTATAAAATTACGAAATATTATATTTCTTTATAAATTTCAGCGCTCGTTTTTACCAAATATAATTACTAGTATAATTGTTTTATTTTAGAATAAGATATGAATGATTCTGTCATTCACGTTTTATTCTAAAATAAAAGAGTTATTTAGTATGCATTATTTTAAATAACAACACTTCTAACTTATTTCTTATTTAATATTTTAAATAAGTTTTCGGAAATTAGTTTATATTTTTTATTTTAAACAAAACGTATCAGTTTTTTTTACTGATTCCTACGATTTTATATTTTAAATAATTCATAACAGTTATTTTACCGATCCATGATCGGCATTGTACGTAAGTTTAAAGAATAACAGAATAATTTGCAGCAACAGTAGTAAATTAATTTTTTAGCTGAAAAATTAAATAATGATCAATAAGATATTTAATACTTTTAACCAAAGTTGATTGAGCGTAAATTGTTTCGCAATATTAAGAAAATTTGCATATACAGTGAATGCAAAAAGTATTCATACAGAGAAAATCTTTTTTAAAAAAACTTTATTTTTAAAAAGTAAATATTATCCAGCGAGAAATAAGTAATTGAATTGATGTCGAATCGATATAAATACGATGATTTCAAAAGATACGTATTAATTATACAAAATATATCATCTGAAAAAAAGCGAAAATTAAAAATTGTATTGTTTGAATGCTCGAAAAGTATTCATATAGACGAGAAATTTAGCTTCTAAAATCAGGAAAATATGCTCGATATTTACAAACGAGTTGTTTTATATTAGAACAGAATGTATTTATTGTATAAAATTGCTAATTAATGTTTATTTTTTACAACTGAGACTTTTATAACAAATTTCCTTGTACGAATACTTTTTGCTCTCACCGTAATTTTATAAAGGATATATAGAATATTATCAACCTCTCTTGTTAAATATGAATCATTTAAAATATTTTAAAAGTAATGAAAATCGAGACATAATGTATCGTTAAAATGTAAAAAATACCTCACACACGCGAATAATTATCAATTACGTTTATAAAAAGAACCACGCAAATAATATAGGATTAAACTAGTGCCAGAGATGTCACAAAGCAAAGCACGAATTGTACGACGATATCCATTTGTTAAAATTATGTAAAATATGAATAAATGAATAAACGTGAATATTTTTCATTCGCAATAGCAGAACATCTAAATGGTGCGAGGAGAACAGCGAGGGGTGGGGGAGCGTACCGGTGTCACACAACACGGTGGTTGATGACTACGTCATCACTTCGGCATTCGCTCGGCGATCTCGGGGGGAGACGAACGTGTTTTTCGAATCGCTCCGGATGTCGCATTAATTAATGAAAATTATATATCTACGAACGCGAATTACGTAAGATTGCCCAAAACTGAAGAGTGTACGGAGTGTAAGGATTAATAGGTTTTATTGTATCACACATGGTTTTTGCTTTATTTCTTAAATTACGCACATACACAGCTCATGAATATTTTAGATATTTCATGTGTTCTCATATGTACGGTATATAAATGAAATTTTTATTGTTAGATATTTCAAATTGTGGCTTTTTATCACTTTAAATCGTATAATTTTGTCATTTTCATGTTTGTTACTCCGCATTCTTATGATATGGGAAAAGAACAGATAAATTATATTTAAATTACATATCTCTAAATGTGAGTGCTATTTATACGTATTATTCTAGTTAGTGGAAATGTGTGAAATTTTGTTTCATAATTTAAAATAAATTTTTACATTTATTTTCATTTAAAGGATGATATATTGTTAATCTTTATTTAATTGTAAATCATAAAAAAAAAACAATAAAAAGAGATATAATATTGGGATGTCAGAAGTACTTCACGTGAGCAATTATGTAAGAAAAATCACGCTAGTAAAAATCTTTTTTTATTTCTTACCTTTTGTCAGCACATTGTAATTGATACGAAATATGTAAAATTATAAAATGAATATTAAATATGTTTCTCGGTGTAACACAATATAATTATATCACATTAAACGACTCGCGCCGCTAAAATTAGATATAAGAAATTGTTTCATTACTCGGAGAACATTAAAAATGTAAAAAATAAAAGTAAATTATTTCACTTCGTAATACGTTAATATTTCGACAGTTAGACGGTTGGCGCGCGACCTTGGGGTGAAGATGGCACGGGATGGCACGGGATGGCACGGGGTGGCACGGGATGGCACGGGGTGACGCGTCATGTTTACGCGTAATTATTATTTACCGCGCAGTCATTCTCTTACCGAGATTCATACAAGCAAGTGAAGCAAGTAATCGTGTTGCGTGCGGCTCTTTTTCACATTACGTTTTGAAATCTTATCGCGAAGAATACCAAATATAATACAAGACTTTATGAATAATTAATCATACTAGTAATTGTATTGAATATTAATCATACTCGTATTATGTGAATATTCATACAATATTTTTAGCATTTTTACGATTATTATATGTTTCAAAAAGAAATGTGAAGAAGAGCGGCACGGTTACTTGTCTGTACGAACGGTATCACACGAGTCAAAAAGCAACTTTAATATGAATATTCTCCTGCAAATAACGCAATTCTTGCTTTCATAATTATCATAAATATATCCAGTAAGAAATGACAATGGAATCGATGTCGAATCAACGTCGATTTGATGATTTAGACGTCGAATCGACATCGATTGTCATTTCTCACTGGGATAGTTTAATAATTTAATTAATTTTTTGTTTTTGTGCACTTTTTATTATACGATCTGCTTAAAAATTAAACGTAATTTTGAAACTATTTATCGATAAAAGGAATATTTCTCTTTTTTACTAATCTCTAGTCCATTTCATTGACTCTAATAATATCTTACAGACATCATTTATAAATAAAAAATTCAATCCTTTTATCTGCTCTGAATTTGTTTTGCAATGATAACAAATTGCAGATGTGTGTTTGATATTCATTTCTAAAAGTTACATAATACTGATTACATAATATTATAATTGCAGAGTAATATAGATAATAGTTATATATTACATTTTTTAGATTATCTTCCCTCTCACGGGTACGATCTTGACGTGGTGGGAGGGCTCAGTACCCAGAGGACATTTACACGAAAAGAACGGTTTTTCTCAAGTATCTAAAAATTTTCGGATCTATCTGAATAATACATCTAGATAAATTTTTAGATATTGAGTAAAATCGTTCTCTTCGTGTAAAAATCCAACGGGGAAGCTAACGTACCTTCGTCGCCGATTTACTTGAAAATAAACGAACCGCAGCCGGTTCGTCGCGTCGCGCGTTTTCTTCGGGGGTGTCGTTTAAGTTATCGGACTCAAGTTATAGTCCGCGCGCGATTATAGTATTATTCGCGAGTGTTTTACGGGAGTGGCCTGTGCGAGAGGATGTCAACCCTATTCTGAGAGGAGGAGGAGGTCTGGGAGAGGCAACAGGCACCGGCGGAGCAACCTTGCGGTAAATATTATTTTTTATTTATGTAACATCAATATTTTTCTTCTGTTAAATTTATTTTTGAGTAGTTTCATTTTAATGATTTAAAAATGATAATTAAAATAAAAGGATTATTTTAAAATTATTTGAAACTTTATAAATATGTATTTTTAAGAAAATGTATAATTATTTTTATAAATATAACTGAATGGTGAATTAGAAAAAGTCAATGCTTATAAAAATTATATATTTTGAATATTATATAATTTTATTTTCAAGAGAACTTTGTTTAATCATTACTTTTTTTAATCTCGGTTTTAATTTGGATTTTAATTTATTTGTTACAGAATCATCGTAGCGACTTTGCTGATATAACTCCACTGTTGCGCATCGGATTGGTGAGTGATAAATTAATGTTTTTATTGAGGATAACGGATGTGTGGTAATTTTATTAATTACTATATATCTATAGATGCATATGCATCAATTTATTAAAAATATATGGACAACTGTATGTTAGCATTCCATACATCCGTTGCCTTAAAATGGATAAGTAATAACAAATTAGGGTAAACTTAATCCTGGATACTTCTTTATTATGGAATTTATTGTGCATGCACTGTTAAATTTATAATGTCACGTTACAACCATTCAGTAAAAAGTTTTTCATGCATGAATATGTATAAATATGTATAAATATACATAAATATCCATAAACATGTATAATCATATATGAAATATGTCTATACATGTTCATACATCCCTCTTTCTTTTGTAAAATTATTTTATAGTGTGATAGAAATAATAATAGTAATGTGAAGACATTAAAAATAATTAAAAGGATAATTTTTATATTATTTATTTTAGAAAAAAATTAAGTTTGAAGAAATGTAAAAAAATTCCTTATGTATAATTATAAAATTATATATATAAAATTATGCGTATCTAATTATGTATGAGCAATTTTTTTTATATTTTTCCAAACTTGTTTCTTTTCTGAAACGAATGCGAAAATTAACCCTTTAATTATTTTTAATATTTTTATATTACTATTATTTCTATTATACTAAAAAGTAATTTTACAAAAGAAAAAGAAATGTATGAATATATATGGACATATTTATATGATTATACAAGTTTATGAATATTTATGTATATTTATACATATTTATACATATTCGTGCATAAAAAATTTTTTACCGGAGCTTTAAATTATTTCTAATTATTATTAAATTTAGCTGAAATTTTGTGTACTAATTGTAAATTCATACGTTAATGTGAACGCTTTATTATTAAGTAATTTAATCACAAAAGTATAATAAAAAATAGGTTCTTTCGTTTTTTATATTAAAATAATACATCTTGGAAGTTAAAACAAAAAAGAATAAAATATTCGTATTTTTGAAATATATGAAATACGAGAAATCAAAAAATATAAAATAATTAGAATATATGAAATTATTTTCTATGGATACCATTATATAAAAAAGTGTTTTATACAATTTAATAAATATTGTTTTTCCTATCTATCCTATCCTCAAATATTCATTCAGGATTAAATTTTATACAAGTTTGTGCAGAAAAGCAATACCTATATACACATATACGTATAATATGAACTGTTTTCTAAGAAATTCCTTCTGTTTCATACTTTTTTTTCATCTTTTGTTTCACACTTATTTGTACATATCTTACTAATGATAATAACAATTTTAGTGTAGAAAATTTTATGTAGAACATATAATTTATTAATTTATTATCTTGCTTTTCTGTAAAAGATTTTTACATTTATTAATTATTATTATTTGTCTCAATGCACTTACTTCAGCCTAATCTTTTATAACTTATCCATATGTAGTAACTGGACTTTATATCAGTTAAAGTAGTAACATGATGTAAGATCTAATATACATTTTATCAAGAAATATAAGAATTTTATCTTATAATTTTTAAAATCGCGTTCAAAGACACGCGTTGCATGACATAAAATATTTAGTTTTGAAATAATAAATTATTCAAAAAATGATTCTAATAATATGCGAAATACGATAGAGATATATTTATTGATGTGAGGGAAAATTATTTCTTTTGGATCTTACATTATTCATCTGAATTTCTCATCTCCGCATGTTTTGAAATGAAATTCAATAACGAATCGTTCGAATTGTTAAAAATACGTATATAGGCCTTGAATTTTATCAGATGATAATCGATTTAGTAATTTCCAGTCATTTATTTTTAAATGAAGTTTTTTAACATAAAATTTACATTAAGATTAAATTTAATCTAACTTCGTAATCTAGTTTCGAGACTTTTGAAATAAAAACGTTATTGACATGAAGATTTTTTAATTTAAATTAATTTTTAGTCGAATATTTATATTTTTGATTTTAAATAAATGCGAATAGAAAATAAACGCGAAATTTATTCGTATATTAATAGAATGGCCAGGAGAAACGAAAGGTGAGTTCAATCTGGCCAGAAGAAAGAAGAGAATCTCTACGAGCAGAATGTGAATCTGAAATCGACGCATAAGACAACTTTAAGATGTCTTTCAGAATTCTTTATAAAATGTTTTAAAGATGTTTCTTAAAGAACTCGGGAAAAAATGTTTTATATATGCAACAAACATTTATATAAAATTATATAAGAATATATATAATTTTATATAATTGTATATAATTATATATATATTTTTAATATAATTTATATAATCTTACATATAAAATTATATATAAAATATTTTTTCCCGGGAATTCTTAAAGGTATCTTAAAGTTGTTTTATGCGTCGATTTTAAACATTCTGCTCATTGAGAAGTAAGTTGGTGTATGTGACACCACTTTAAGTTTGTAAAAAGTAAATTGAATATTCGGGAGGGTAATTTGCTCGCAAGTTGCGAGTTCTTATACTTTTTGAAAGTTATTTAAAATACAAAAAAAATCCAACAAATAACTAATGAGAGACAGCGCAAATAATCAAATTTGATAGATTTTTTTAATCTGCCAAATTTGTGCATTATTGTTTATTGCTTATTTATTATTAGTATGATCGCGATTAAGTTATCCCACTGAGTTTATTAGTTCGCGATAGGATATGATTAGACAATGACTGTGTGTGAGAGAAAGCAGCTTTGCAATTATTGTAAAATTCTTCTATGTGATTGGTTTGTACATTTAAATCCATAAGGAGAACCAAAAGCAAGAACCAATCGTATTGAAGAATTTTACAACAGTCGAGAAGCTACTTTCTCCGAACGCATTAATGTATTATATTCGTGTTATTGCACATTTATGAAGTAATGTAGGTAGGAATAGGTGGAGATAGGTATCTGCGAATAGGCACGAATAAATGAAAATACGGAATAGGTAGGACAATAAGTATGGACGATAGGTAGGAACTGTATAGGTAGGATGATAAGTACTTATAGACAGGTAGGATTAAACATCATATGTACATATATGATAATTGGAAATGAGGGATTAAAAATTGAATAAAATTTTTAATTAATTTTAAGTTTTATTTTTATTTAATTACAGTATCTTGTTCTAATTATCGAATATAAAAATAAACCAAATGAATTTTAAATTTTATTAAATTTTCAGCTACTCTAAATTAAACTTTTTTGTAAAATTCTATACATGTACAAATTATGTATCGCGTTAATAATAATAATGTAATTAATTTTATTATAAATAAATGTATAATAAATGTATAATAATATTAGGTACGTAATATAAAATTTATGTAAACTATGTCCAGATGAATGCTATAATCATATACTTTTGTAATTTGCACAATGATTAACTAATTAATTATACATTTACTGGAATATATATATGTCTGTATTGAATATCTAATCCATATTGAAAGCTAAAAATAGCATTTGTTTTGTCGTAGTAAATCAAATTGTTGCTTAATTAATGTAAATTATACGAAATCGACGAAACATATAATAACAAAAATTGATTTAATAAGCTTGATAAATATTTAATTTTAAAACTTTGTTTAATTTAGATTTTATTTTGTATATTAAAAAAATCATTAATAATTTTAAGTAACTTCTTATTAAAAATTTCATGGTTAGAATAATCGTCATTTTTTCTAGATATTTAATACAAATTTATTAAATAAGTCATAAAGATTGGAGCTTTGACAATTGTCGGTAGGCGTGTAAAACAGTTACAGAATCGTACTCCTGATTACGTGATTTGTATCGATAGAAAATCGAAATTATTTTTATCATGGAAAATTATTCCTTGTCGCTTTTTGTGAAATCCATTCGCGAAATCTAGTTTGGTCTCTTCGGAGATTCTTGTACAGGATTGGAATTAATTCCAGATTTTCTCGTCTGCAGTTACTAGTAGCAATAATTTTGTTAATGAGTCAATGATAATTGCTATATATTTTAAAAGTCTAGTTGCAAAATTAATTCAATGGTATATTTTAACATACAATTTTCTTTCCGCTTTCTTTGTTTTATTAAATGTTTTCTCACTAATTATAATAATGTTAATAATAATACTGTCTTAATAATAATAGGAATTTAGTATTATATGATTGATATGGATATATAATTATTATTCGTTTAAATTCAAATTATTAAGTAGACAAAGTAGGAGTATTTCTGAAAAATGTTCCAATTCGTATAAAAATTATGAGAAAAATTTTCACCAGGATAACATCCTATATATTGCAGAAAAATTACAATTTTTTTTCTGCAGTCATTATTTCTGTTATTAATCAAACTTTGACGATATCACTGAAATCACAATTTTAAAGAAAATAGAGTATTATTGAGTTTTAAATGCATAAATATGTCTACTAAACTAATATATCATAAAATTAATACAATATTATCAGTTTTTAATTCTTAATCTCTTAACTTCAATATTCTCAAATTCCCTTAAAGATCAATATTTCGTCGGTGGTCGAAATAAGATCTACGACAGAAAAACAAAGTTTAAAAATATGGCCTGAAAAATAAATGACGCGGCGCCACAACTATTTGTAAATAAAGCTTGAAGTTAGCGGCCAAATTTGGAACTAACTCAACTACTCAACAGCTGATATCGACTGGGAAACATGGCGAAATTAACTCATGTCATGTGGGGTTTGTCTTCAAATTTTGCAGCAAATCGATATTTCTCTCGATTGTTGACGTAAGTAAAATTTATTTTCTTTTAACACATTAAATTTAACACAATCATTTTGTATAATATGTGAACATATTACTTCATTATCATAAAATATGACAATGTAATTCTGCATATTTAATGTGCTGTATTACATATATATTTTGTTTGAATTTCAATAGAAATATTTATAGATATTGCAAGGAAAAAATATATTTTATTAGTAATGTATTGAAAAATAATAAAAATATATATAACTAATATGAATCATGTGCATCTAATAATAGAAGAATCATTTAACTTCATCAAGAAGGAAGAATAATTTGAGAGCAATAATATTATTTGAGTTTTAGAACTCGGGTATATAACTTAAAGAGAAGGCACAAGACCCATTAACCAATGGGGAGAGATATATAATATTTAAAAAATTCCTATATATATATGTGTGTGTGTGTGTGTGTGTGTGTATTTCCACAGCTCACCATGGTACAATGTATCCATGACTACATCATCCCGAGGAATGTCAATGGAAGCTGCTGTCAAATCTGCAGATGATTTGATCATCAGTGATAGCTGTGTGAAGCGTTTAAAAGAAATAGCCGATGATAGCACATGTTTGAGAATTATCGTAGAAGGCGGTGGTTGCTCTGGATTTCAGTATAAGTTTGATTTAGATCCAAATATACAAGAAGACGACAGGTGTGCATTAAAATATATATATATATGTATGTATATATATTTGTGAACACATACGATTGATAGAAACTCTTTATTTCTTGTGTTATACAGAATATTTCAGAAGGATGGTACTAAGGTAATAATAGATTCGACATCGTTAGAATATGTGAAAGGATCAACGATAGAATTCCATACAGAATTGATACGATCTGCCTTTAGAATAACGAACAATCCTTTAGCCGAACAGGGATGTAGTTGCGGTGCTAGCTTTGCTATTAAAGTAGAATAGATGATGATGGAAATTTACATGTTATTACATTGATTAATGACTATGCTGGCTTGTAATTTAGTATTACTTATTAATTTTGAAACAGTTTATCGAAGATTAATTATACTTTATTTATAATTAATACGCGCAAGGCAATACATACAATTGCTTTGGCGAATATACATTAATTTTATCACAACATCTACTATAAACAGTAGCTGTACATATCTCTTACATTTCTTTTAATATAGAAAGAACAGTTTATATAATTTACAATCGTAGATGTCAATTTAACTATAAATGGTCTAACTACAATTGTACAAGTGATACCAAAAAGGATTTATGTATCTTTTTATTAACAAATTTAGATTGTAAAATTTATCCTGTACGAAGTGTTGGTATATTGCTGTAAATAAGTATGAGCAAATAAGAATAATCGTTGCACATATACAATATTAGAAGAGTTAAACTTATAACATAAACAACGTTCATAAAAAGAACGTTTCGATGAGTTTATTTTGATTTCATAAATAATGTAACATCGAGTTAGAGAGCTCTTTAGCACTTTTTAGGCTAAAGACACGAGTATGCGCAAAATCAGTGGTTTTCACATATGAGCTAAATATATACATAAAATTTATCAATGATCCCGATTAAACCATACCACTGAATGGAATGTCAATGATTGTTCTTTGCAATTCTGACCTGGATCACTTCTGTTTCCCCTTTTTACTATTCTGAAAAAAAATTTATACCTTCGATATTAAACGCCATCGTAAAAGACTGTCCTTTAAATATTTATATGTATCTTTACCTTATTAGCTAGTTCAAATTTCAGTTGTTGTATCTCCTCTGTTTGGAAGATAAGTTTCTCATTCATATTGGCAAGATGTTCGCTCATAGTATTGAGCTGTATCTTGTAATTTATCTCCTGCACATCCTTCTCTTTTTGTATACTGTTACAATTGGAAAGTGTCTCTAACAGTGTCGCTTCGCACTTCTCTCTCTTTGACTCGCTTGTATCTAACTGCGCGTGCATAACTTCGCTCTGGAACACAAACAAATGTGTGCATATAACAAAAATATAAAAACTTTCATACAAATAAGATTTAAAGTATATTTTATTACATTAGCGGCCATAGCTAAGTTTTTAATATGATAAACATGTTTTTCGTTTGTTAATCTTTCAATTTCTTCTAGGAAATAATCCCTAATTTTTAATTCACGAGCTTCGATTTCGTCTGGTATGGCGAAAGGTGCATTCAATTTTCCAATCTGTAAAGAAAAAAAAGTTGAGACATAAAATTTAATTAAAAATGCGATACATATGTTTAAAAGGAATGTGGAAATGTATATTAATAATACACACCATATTATTTATTTCCGTAGATTTTAATGTGTCGTTATTAATTTGCGGAGTTGCTGCAGCCTCTCTTTGTTCTAATTCATCATATTTTATTTTGAGTATATGATACTGAGCCTTCCAATGATTGATTTCCTTCTCCAAGTCACATGATTTCGCATAAAGGAATTCATTACTTTCTTCTTGTGACTTTTGTGGCTTTCCTTCCCCAAGTGACTTCGATGATCTACGCGAAGCAGACGGTGAAGAAAACGGCGATGGTTCTGTCTGACGATGATTCGAGAGTATTCCTCTCGTATCAAAATCGAAACCATCGCGTCTACCTTCGTTACTAGACCACGACACAGTTTCCTCTTGTTTCTGTCTATCATTTAGTTTTCTCTGTAAATCATTTCTCTCTCTTTCTAATTTGTCTATAGCGCTTTGATATTGGCACTCTAACTCTACCTTAGACTTCTCGCAATAATCGACTTTACATTCCAACTGTTGTATCCTATCATACAAACTTTCAATTTCGCTATCCTTGTCACTAATCTGAGACAATAATTGAGCATTCTCGACAATCTTCTTCTGAAATTCCTCGTCTAAGATGTTATTCGGTGGCGGTGGTGCTGGAATCTGACTATTGTTCTCCGACGCTTTGCCCTTACCCTTCTTGGGCTTGTTTTGTGCCTTATCGAGCTCTTCCTGTAGTACAGTTATACGCTTCATCAACTGCTGATTGCGAAATGTTAGACTGTCGATCTCCTGCTCAGCCCTACGAAATTCCACCTCCTTTTCCTTTAATTGATTCCGGATATCTGTGTTTCGTGCTTGTTCTTCTATCACAGCCTTCTTCAGAACATTTGCTTGCGCACGAATCTGCAAATCGATCATCCTCCTTTAGATACATTAAGTAGTGAACAGATGAAGCAACATAAAATCATAGATTGGCAGTACGCTATTGTAATCCAGTAAACTCCAAGTAACATAACATCAATGTTGTAATTTCATACTCAACAATATAAATACAACACATGTGTATATAACAGTTACATTATTGAGTGTGAAATTATAATATTGATATATCTTATGTTATTATTATTAGACCAATTTTTTTTATTTGATTTTTATATCATACGACAAATTTTTCAAGCGTATATTATTGTTAGTTGATGTTTACTGGAAAACGTATAAAATCTGCCTTTACAAGAGTCTCACTTTTGAGTATTCCGTGGCGATTTTCTGATACTTGGTCTGCAGCTGACCGTTGACACCCTCCATACCTTCCTGCCCCAACCTACCTACGCGCTTCCGTTAACGCGTCTCTCCGGGTTCGCCACGCGGATGTCAATTATTGACACCTGGACATCGTTCACGAGACCTTTGGGTGTTGTGCTCGCGGCGCCGGGACACGCATCGCGCGTTTCCTGGTGATGACGTCGGCGCGTGCGATGTTTATCGACGAGTCAGCGCACACACATATAACGCACACACCTCCTGATCTGTGAAGGAGGGAGGGAGGGAGAGGAGGAGCAAATTAATGTTAAGCCGTGATCGGCGAAGCCCCGTAACTCCCCATTAAACGCGCGACGCGGTCGCGGACGCTCCTCTCAGGCGAGGAGCCGTGGGGAGAAGCGTACACGTACCGTAAACGCGCGTTCTTTAATGAAACGCCCCCGAAACGCGATAACATACACCCGCCCTACCGTGCCATACCACCGAATCCTATCTGCGTGCGTGCGACGTGAAGTGAACGTCACATCGTCGCGATATACCGCCGACCGGACGGAAGCTGGCCGCAGGCGCACGTACTTTCAAACGCGACTCACTCGCGGGGCGGTTCTCGATAGTACCGATACCGTATCGGCCGCGTATCACAAAGCACACTCCTCGTAGCCGAGCATCTCGTACATACTTCCCGTTTCGTCTCTTTATCGCACTGACGTCCAGTCGCACGCTCCTTCCCGTTTCAAGTGCAGAAGGTATAGCGCGGTGCAGCCACGAGGAGCAGATTCCTCGCCATGTAAATTTTAACGTACGATAATTGTCGCGTGAGAGATAACAAAATCCAAATAGATTGTCTCTGCAGTCGTCGGGTCTTTATCGCGCAGAGAAGTTGACGTGAATATTTAAACACGTTTTCTGATAAGAATTTCAACGTGTTTGTAGGTATGAAAATCTTATTTATTGATGCATTTGAACTTTGAGATGGAATTAATGATCGTCTCTTGTTATTCTTTCCCATAAAAACGCGCGATCTATTATAGTAATAATTTCACGCTATTAAATCAATGAAAATTGAGATTTCTCTTAACTTTACGCAGAATTCTTAGAGATAAGAAAATTCGTATCATACAAAGTTTCTTACGCTCTGAATTTAATTAGATAACTCGATATTGTTAATTTAATTAATTTCGTCGTTATGGTTTGATCTGTAAAGAAACTAACGAAGGCAATTCTTGTTCATCGAAGTTTGCGACCGTCCAGTTTTAGATTCTTATTAAAGAAACTAAAAGTATCAGAAAATTATTATATTTAGCACTTAAATGATCATCCATTTCGCGATTTATTTGCCCTCATGCCACATAAAATTTTTAATTTATTTGAAATATTAATTAAAATTTTTAAATATATTTAATAAATTAGATTTTAATAAATGTAATAATAAATGTAAGAAATTTTAATAATTTTATTTTTTAATTTAATTTAATTATATGTTTTTTTTATTAAAATGCAAAACGTGTCGGTAAATACGCGATTATAATCGCGATGGTTAATAATGATTGTAAGATGGGGAACAAAATACAGTCTATCGTTAAGAGATGTCACTACCGACGCAATATTCGAATATTTTCGTACTTCCTTCAGTTTCCCCATTTTTTCCAATAAAAAAATTATAAGTCCTATTCCAAGGTTGTCTTTATATTGTATTAGTCATAAATTTAGATTGTGTTCTAAAAGTTTATTCCAAATAAAAAAAATAAATCATGAGCTGGTATTCGTGTAGTCGCCGGTTCTTATTTTAACATCTGCATTTTATCTTAAAATACTAATCTGACTTTTTTTTCTGTTTAATAGTAAGTACGGCTCTGTGATCTGTTTATAGCGTTTTAAAATATTACTTAAGGTGATCTTGAAATAAGAACCGACTCAACCGACTATAAATATCGGTTTATATAAGTTAACACTTTAATATTAATTAGCGACTAAAATGTATATATGTGTAAAATGGTAAATGTTTTCAATAATTAATTATATAATGTTTTAAGTATAGTCTTAAAATAACGTGAACCAATCAGAGAGCTCATATTAAGACATTACTTAAGACGGCCTTAGGCCCGTTTCTACCAATATAGTTTAATTTTAATTTCAATTTAACTAGTTCTTCATTTTTTCCTATTCTGAGAATTAGAAAAAGATAAAGAGTAAGTCGAACTAAGATTAAAGTTAATCTACATTGATAGAAACGGGCCTTAGAAAAAGAACAGACTGTAATGAATACCACTCTAATATCATTCTAAATAGACCGCGATCGGCGGTGACAGTTCATGCAACTGCAAAGAAAAACAGTTAGTGGACGTTTCGATTTTTCGGCGCCAAATGTTCCTCGCATCTTTAACCAGTTTATTCGAAATCGATTTTGCCATATATCGAAATCGATTTTGCGCGCATCGGATTTTGGTTGCGTATCGAAATGTGCTGATGGCACTTTCATGATTTGATATGTAGTATTCCTTCGAATTCGACAACATGTCGCGCTCGACAACATGTCGCTCTTAGGTAAAAATTTTATCTATTTTTGATCTTTTAAAAATTTAAAATTTTAATCGTTCTAACATCCACTTACATTGAATCTTTTGCAGATAATACTCTAGTTGATATGTATAAATCGATTAGTTGACAAGATACGCAAGGTGAAGAAAACACATAACCTTTAGCGAGATGCGCAATTGCATAGAAACGTCAAAGAGCGAGATAAAAATACATATGCATAAAATTGCATTTCCTCTCGCAAACGCAGAACTTGTGAACTCGGCACCTCTGCGAATACACTATGATGTGAGTCAAAATGCTACGTTCGTCTAGGCTCTTTCTTTCTTTCACGTTTCTTCGCTCCCTCACCGCCTCCCGCGTTTGTTCGTTTCATTCCCAGCGCGCTTATTATTCCCCGTTTCTTTCGTAGGGAAGATGTACGCGACGTATTTGTCGACGGATACAGCAGGCCTTCCATCGTCCCCCCTGACCTCCCTCTCGTCTCCTGAACGTGCCGCCATCATAAGGGTATATCCTTCTGCCTTGCCGGAAGTGAGGATCTCTTCAAGAGGGAGTCAGCGACCATGCTGGTAAGTCGAATTTTTCCTTTTTCTTTCTCTACTTATCTCGCATCTGTGCCGAGATATGTTTACGTTATCTTTGCATCAATCATGCTCGTTGAAGTCTTCCTTGAATGAGGAGTTTTTATCCCGTACGCGTGCTGCATTAAGTAATTCACCATCACTTATTAAGCCTATTCTATTCAATTGCGTAAGCATAGTTTTACGAAAATTGATAATTACACGTGCATTTTTACCAGTCACATCAGTAAAATTATAACGCATATTGCAAAAAATTGTATAAGTATTTAAACTCTCTATATCATGGATATATAAAAGTTTACATATGTAGACTGTGTTTGCTTTAGTGTTCACAATATACTTTATGCATCATTTTATTCTTGTTTATTAAGTACTAAACAAGGACAATTGATTGCTCACAAGTGCTGTGAGTGTCAAAGCGAACCCAGTCATAATGTAACATTGTAATCAATATTTTATTACGTCTATAAAGTTGCTACATTGATACATTGTATTTTTTATTTCTTTTTAAAAGTTGCTACATTGTAATTTTTACTTGGAACGTAATAATGTGAACTACTTGCAAAAAAACATCTCATATTGTAAATTTTTTTCATTTTTTTAATTCACAATCAATAGAATTTGATTGTACAATATATTAACTTGTAATTAACATATTTAATATAAAATGTAATATCTTTGAATATAAATATAATTTCTATCATATAATACCTCAGTATTTATATATTTATAATAAAAACTGTATTGCTATCTTTCTCTATAATATTTCCTTTATGTCTACTATGATTTGTAATTTGATATTCTGTAGTATCAAAATCGTATTTTAGAAGCTTCCGATGTTTATATGACAATTATTATTAAACGGTCAGTTTTCTGCAAATGTTCCATGAACCAACAGTTTATATTTCAGTTAATTGACTTTAGAATGTTTTTCTGACTGACTGTGTCACAAAGTTATCTCTGCAAGCAAGTAATTCCATCTAACGTTATACTATAAAGGGAGAAATTTAAATACCTTCTTTGGTTACACACGCTGGCTTTTAGTTACATTTCGCAAAAAGAGCATGTAATGACGTTATGTTCCGAGGAGCGCGTTCGGACGATGTTTAGCGGCGTGATTTTTACTGCGATTAAATTACAAACAGAGTGTGGAAAAAGCCAACTTTCGGAAGCGGTGGAAAGCGACTCGGTGATACCCGGTATCAGCAAAGTGGTGTCGTTACACGAGAGTTCATGTATCAAGCGGCTGATTGACGAATGAAAGACGCTTCCTGGTGTGTTTCCGCGTTAAAGTATATGTTTTACGGAGTAGGAAACCACCACCGTTGCCCGATCGCAACATTTCGGTCTCTTTTAACCTGACATGCGACATCGAGGAATTTAACAGTCCTAAAAGAAGCACGTTGAAAGGAGAAAGAAAGTCGCGTGATCCAAAACTCCGAGATAGCAACGCGAACGCGGCAAAGAGATGAGCGTCTGAGGGTGGAGTGATACAAGAGTTCGTCTCGAGGGCAAGAAACAGATAGGAAATAACTGAAACACTTTCTTCCTTACCCCGATCCTTCAGAGAATTTAATCTTTTTACGTTTGTCGCGCGCGTTCAAGCATTCGCGTAAAGATCCGCCCCGTCGTCGTGTGCGTTCGTCGAACAAAAAATAATGCTGTAAAATATCTACCGCCGCGAGAAGAATTTTTGTGACGGTACGAAACTATTGTTCTTCCCGTTTTTGCTCCTTTTTCCGATTTTTGCAGTACTTCTAACTGTGCATTAATGTTGCACAGCTAGGTGAATCTGCAATATTTTTTATCAAACTCTGCGGAGATGACTCGAAAAAAAAATGACAATTTCACAATAGTGGAATTCATATAACAGTTTTATGATTTGGATTATTCACATTGATTCTTTTAGTTCTAAAGTTCCGAAGTTGGCGGTCTATTAAATCCACTCAATCATAAATCTTTTTTTGTCAAACAATTCAATTTTTTCATTTTTACATTTACAAATTTGAATTATTCTTGTTAAAATATATTTAGTATTGATTTTTTTAAATATGAGATAATGATGAATAGATGATTTTATATTATATGACTTTATGACATTTTAGTGATTTTATGTTATTTTAATTCTTTGAAATTAATTAATATTTTTAACATAAATTAAATGAGACTTACATACTCAGTGTTAGTAATTGTGTTACAGTTTTTGGTGTCAACTAAAGGGTTAAATGCATTTGAAATTTTCTGAATATTTTATTCCTTGCATTTCTGTTACGTACACGCTTTATCCACAATAACATTTATTTATATTTAAAATTTTGCATTTAATACAAATTTTAATAATTTCGTAATTATGAAAAATGAAATTATTGCAGCTTTTTTAAATAAAATTTTTAGCTCCTATTTTAAATTCGTAAATTCTTATCATTTGAAAAAGATTAATGATTTATAAGATACCGTGCATACAATTATTATGAGTATTCTTCAGGTTTGTTCTGGTAGTAGTACATCGCAACTTTTCGTTCCTTTCTTATCCTTACCTTACCTCTCACCGTGATACTTCCCCCTCGTGCACGGACACACTGTTTGTATCTCGTTACCTAGCTATTTGGTTATGATTTGATAGCGCCTTTCCTAGAACGTTGCAAATACTCGGAGATTGCCAGAGAGAATCGAAAAATTCTCAAGAGAAGTTAAACGATCGGAGATAATTGGAAGTGAAATTTATTAAGTCCTGATTGTCCTGATTTTCTTTTCAGAGAGAGTCTGTAAGTTGAGATTTTTATTTCCCAATTTTTCTTCGCACAGACAATTTAAATAATTCTAAATATTTTAGAGCGACGTATCTTTATTGTTATATATAATAAATGTTGTTCCTGACGTTGGTAGTTTAATTAATGAATACAATATCAGTAGCGAAATATCTACAATAGAAATGAAAACGATAAAAAGATAAACGAAAACTAAAAATAAATAAATAAGGTATCAGGTCGCGATCTTTACATACGTGTGCCATGAAATTTTAATGCAACGGATTTAGTTTGTGACCTACATTTCTACGTAGCCTGTTTTTTTCTCGGTCTCGCATATAATAAGGGATTATTAGCAACAGCAGGAAATTGAGACGATCGGTCTCTCTATGATGTAAGATACAAGTGTAATATTGCACATAATGGCGGTAGCGTATTGAAAGTCTGGAACAGCCATCCGCAAAATTTGAGAAATGTTTTTGTTGAAATATAATATCGTTATAATTATTCCAAAGTTTACATATATGGTATAAACATTTAATTATCTTTACATGAATGATCTAATATCGATTTACTTCTATGATTCTATCATTTAATAAAGAATTTCGAATTTTATGTATATAACAAGCATTTCTTTCTAATTTTACGATTTATGATTTTTGCACAAGGCATGTAAAAAAATGACGTTATTTTTCTCTAACATGTTCGCAGTCATATTATTTTTCAATATTTTGACTTAAATCTGATTGATTGCCTACTGTACATCCATAGAAATATTTTACATTTGGCTTATATATATCATGTGTGTTCTCTATAATATTTATTATAGGACGTTATTAATATCGTAGTAAAAGTTGTAGAATCTTTTTGATGATACATGTCTTGAAAGCGATATGAGCGAACGATTTCGATCACGTTCTTTTGTTTATCAACTTTAGGGCCAGATAGCGACGAAATAAAGGACCGGAGAACCACCCCGATACTTTTCCATGGAGTGCTTTCGTCATGTCTGGCTTCTGAAGCTTCCACGTCCGGCAGTTCCGTGTACATATACGTGCCCCAGGTGGTTGTCTCAAATAACGCCACCTAAAGCGAGTAACTCGATACCGAGGATCCTGCGGATGTTTGAACATGGATTGTGTTACACGTGCCCATGCGTTTTTAGATTATCTTGCGTCCTTGCGAGTAACGAAACTAGTTCCCGATTTTCTAGTAAAATATTTAATACCCATATAGAAAACACAGGATTCAGAAGTAAGGATGAAGCGCAAGTCGATAATTTGCACGGTCCATTTGAGGGCATGACTTAAAATGGATTTATCTTATTTTTATGTCGAATCATTCAGTTATTTTCGCACGAACGATCCAATATTAGGTCAATTTACTTCTGTGATTCTGCTGTATTTAAGTAAGGAATTTTGAATTAACGAGCTTTTAAAAAGATCTGTTATAGAAAAAAAAATAGTAACAATCGAGACTCGTATCAGTTTCGTGTATTCGTACGTCCGATTGGAATATACTCACGTTCGACAATGTGAAAAGTCCGAAACTACGGACTCGCGAAATAGACGATGAGCGAAACAACAGTTGGAGAGAACGAAGGACGTCTTTGATTTTCTAATGGAATTTCAAAGCTTCTCCGTCGGGAATTTTCATTGATTCCCGTTGAACCGTTACCGGTTTCCCTGCGAGCGAAGGGATGGGTGCAAAGACGCCCTCCTAGATAAAGAGATGGCGGGGATGTAAGGGGAAATAGAGGTTCCAGCGCACACGATCATTCGTCGTCGTCGTCCTCGTCGTCCTCGTCGTTCTCGAGCGGAGAGCTTTGTAATTTTAATTATTTCATTAGTGGAAATCCTTCGAATATACAAAGAAAGGAGGGGACAGGAGGTGGGGTTTCTCGCAGGCGTTTCTCTCACGCCCAAAGGAATCCGTTCGCCGTTGTCGTCGCTTCTATTTTTCTCCCGTCTCCAGCACTCGCTCTCTTTCACCTCTGGATTTGTCGACATTTCCACGGCTTTACACCCCTATTCAACGAATAACGTCTGTACCTCTCTTTATCTATGATTAATTTTCGAATGTGTTGTGTTCAATGAAGTTATTTTCTAACAGAAAATCGACTCCGCTGTTTGCGGAGGACAACATTACGTCTCCATGCTTCGATCAATTCATTCACGTCTTTAACGACAAATTTCTTGATAAAAACATGGAAGTAAATTACTCTTTTAATTGTTAGATATCAATTTTATTTGTAAGCCTCAAATTAAAATTTTATTTTAAAGCAAAATCCATTTTAAATTGCCTGAAGATTACTAATTGACTGAAGACTCGTTATGCATTTTTTGCAGGAAACTCGATACACTGGTAATTCCTTAGTTTTAATCAGCAATTGCTCGGAAACTACAGATATCTTACAATTAATATTTTTCTCGAAGAATAGATAGTTTCTAAATTCTTCGCAGAGTTTAAAATTAAATAAAAGAAGTGAGTTGTGTACGACATTTACGACATATATGTTGTTTTAACACTAGAAATATCAACATTTCTTTTTTACTAAAAGGATTAAATTAGCGAATAAATTACTGCTAAAGAAATAGAAACGGTATCAATAATGATCGTTCAGTTTCAGTAATACTTCCAGTATTAATACACATACACGAGCACATCGGACCGATCATCTCCGCAGGATCCACTTCGTCCTCGTGAATTTGCGCTGAGTGACGCGAGTCGCAATGACGATTATCGCGGCGACGCGATCGCCGCAGATGCGCCGCTGTCGTGACATTAGCCTGTAATAAAGCATGACGCAGATAATCGAATACAGGACACGTAACGAGGATTGGGCATCTCCCGGCGTGGAGTGTACAAGCACCAGTGGTAATTTAGGTATCATTGCCTTGGTCAATAGCCAATTCCTATTTTGGCTCATCTCCAAGGGGAGGACAAGTAAACCACCGTTTCGCACCATTTTCGCGAAAGGTTACAGAAGTTCACTGAGATTCGCTGATTTGTTACCAATTTTTTGGATTTTCTTCTCAACATCCGCTTTATAAAACGCGTTTAGCGTTACCTTAAAATGAGATCATTTTGACCCAGTCGAGATAACTTTGAAGATAACTAAATGTTAAAAAAATGCCTGGACAGCACGCATGTGCAAAATCGAGACAAGACGTTATCGTAAAATGGAGTAACTTTAGTCCAAATTAAAAAAAAAAAAACGTAGATACGTACAAAATCAAGACTTAAGACATCTAGGCATTACCAAAATTATTTCGACTTGGCCAAAGTTACCCCATTGTATGTTCTCGCATTATTAATTTGTCGCAGATTTTTGAGAGATCTCTAGGAGTCTATCCACTCGGGATCTCCGTTTTCTTCGTGTCAGTTATGCAGAGTACCATCGACTCCCTCATGCTTTTACGGTTCTCCTCCGCAGTGGTTCTGAAACGTCCCGGGGAAATCGCGTTCCCCGTTCGAGAGCTCTCCTTAATCCGACCGCGAGGGCATGCCGCGGAGTGCACCGTAAAATTTGTAATCGGTGCGAGCATTGTCGTCTTAAGTACTATTCGTAGGAAATGCTGTTTTTCTGTCTCTTCTTCTCTCCTCTTCTTTCTCTCTTCCACGCGATCTCACTCCGGTACTTCTATTCTCTTGCTCGTCTTCTTCGCGGGTCTTTCCGACCCAATAACGTAAACCCTTATCGACCCACTTTCAATCTTAGTTGGAAATATATTTGCTGGAACCCGTGATATAGTTAGAACGGAACTGTATTTTCCTTTCTTGTCTCCTCTTGCAATCCGCGCGTCCAAAGATGCGCGCCGTTGATTTAGCGTCACAACGCGGTGGCGTGGCTCGCTGGCATTGAAAAATGACCGAAGAAACGAACGAAAGCGAAATGCGTCCATGTATCACAGAAGAATACTCTTGCGGTCCTTATTGATATGCATACGCGCGAGAGGGATCTTCCGACATGAACAAAATATGCAAGAATATATTTAGGGATGCACCGGATATTCGAGAAAGATTTCCGAATATCTGATTTCTGGAAATATCTGGCCGAAACATTATATTGAAATAACGTATATATATATATATAATGATATTAATACCTGAAAACTTATCAGTGATATATTTTTTAGAAATATAGATAATACCGGATATACTTATCAATAGCAAAAAAATGGTATATATAAAAGAAGTTGTGAAAAGAATTTCAAGTTTGAAGTTTCTCTAGGATAGTCATATTTTCATTCATCTTCTTACCATCTTGAATGAAATATAGTGTCTACATTTTCGAATTTTTTAAAATATTGTGCTGCATTTGTATCTATGTGTGGTGGGTTTTTTATAATTGTAAGAAAAATTAAATTAAAAATTAAAAATTAAATTTAAAAAAATGTATTGATCAAAAGTTCAAGTACTGGTACAATTAGAATAATCAATAATAATATAGAATTATATATATAATAATATAAATATATAGATATAGAATAATATAATTTTATCTTCTTATTAATACAGCCATTAGGATATTTTCCTTATATGATGGATATGATTGATATTTTTTTAAATATCCTTGGATAATCACGTCGAATATTATAGATTCGCGAAAGTAGATCTTGTTAAATTATTGAAATATGCATCGAGCATATAGATAATTGATGCGTGAATTTTGGAATAAAGCAATTAAACGGTAATAACGAGGACACACAAGAGAAACTGACGAAAATAAACAGAATTAAAAATACATTGGTAATAAAATGTAATTCTCCACCTATGTGTACCCTGATTTTATGCTACAGCGCGGTTATTTGATGATTCGAGAATTGACGAACGGTTTATCATTGATTAACAGAATTTTAAAAGTGAAAATCTGGCGTTGCATTTTTTTTAATAACGACTCGTTCGAGTTATCATTTCTCTGTCACGTTTTTGATTTTCATAATCTTGTCTCTCGGCGTTGCTCGCATATATAATGTTGCGTTGCGAAGTGCAAAGAAAAGTATAATTCGCACGGAGGACGGAGAAAGACTAGGCGCGAAAGTAGTTTACTTCCACCTGGTTGACAGACGCTTACTCGCATTTAATTACGTCTATGGATCTGTTTACGAGTCTAGCGAAGAGAACAGGAGACTCCCGTCTCGTGGAAGGGGTTTGGGGTATTCCCTGGAGGGCTCGTCGAGCCCGCACCATAACGCTCGACGTGTACCTCGCCAGTGAGTCAGACCGGCTGTCTGTTCGTAGCTCATTAAGCTGTGCGCACGCTATCATAAATACTATATATATGTATATGTAGGTGTATGTACGCACTGCCTTCATACGGAAATAAAAATAGTCTACTGGGGGTGATACATCGAAATCAGTGAGGGTCGCACCCGTACTCGCGAGAACTTTGACTCATCACTCTGTCCGTGCCGTACTTGAAGCAGCTCTATAAACGCCGTCTGTTAAACCCGGAACTAATAAATGGAATATATTTGCTGGATATTTCGTGACGTTACCGATAAGCTGTATAATTCTCTGCACAATTTGATTTGACACGCATGACTCAAAATCACGCGAAACTTTCGTGAAAGCGTTGAAATCTATTTTTTTTACCTTTTAAATTTAAGTGGCTAGATGGCGTTATCACAGCACCCTATAGGTATAGTTTTCTTTAGAATCTTTTTTGTTCTGAAAAAGAAAAATAAAAAATATTACCCAGAAGCCTAAACTAGTGCACTCGGAACATTTTCTTCAACTGTGTTGTGAAAAATTGATTATAACAAATGTTTTTCACAACCTTACATGATTTTAAGTTACGTAACATTTATTCGGACTTTAACCTTTGAAATGAAAAAATTTAATTATGTTATATTGAAAACTTTTTTGGGGTGTTTTGAGCATCCTACGTATTAACTTGCACATTTTAAATTACTTACTCTAAAGAACAAAAGCACAAAGAGCAATTGCGTTTCTTTATGTGACGTATGATGATTTACTTTACGATATTTATCTTGGGCCATGGTCCAGCTGGATTTTAGCTCATTTCTAACGAGATTGTTCTCCGTGTGACGTATACATTGTCGTAGATTAATTTCAGACGTCTCGGCCCATCTGTTATAGCTGTGAGGCAGTTCTAAAAAATATATACCGTGGACGTGTTACGAGTACCCACGGGATATTTTCATAGAAGCACTTAGCACGGACAGGATAACGTGTAGATTTCTGTAAATTAGCAGTATCGTGATAGAGAATTACGATCTGCGCGTTACAGAGAAACTCGTTACGTGATTATATTATTAATAAATAATTCTCATAATTATGCTGTGTTCGCGCGAGTGATTGAAACGTTCATTTGGACGGCTGTATTAATTCAAGTTACATCGACTTTACGTAACAGGCTCGGTCAGTATAACTGGAACAGCCAACGTAATGAACGAGTTTCTCGCGCGCACATCCATTTCACGATTGCTCGACTTAAGGCACAAAATGCCGAGGCAGGTATTTACATAATCGACCTTCCCGATTCAGCCCACAGTTCAGACTGATTATCTGGACTATGGGAAACACAAAATGCA